>CM058239.1:23023789-23341615 GCA_030180135.1 Orychophragmus violaceus
AGAAGGGAACCTTACTTGGACATGTTTACAAGCTGTGTCAGAACTAACAAAGGAATCCGACTCAAGGTATACCAAGCCCTAAGGTGAAAAAATTAAGTAAGGTTTACAAGGGTGAAGTCAGTAAAGGATCCTCTGATACCTGAAGTGATGTGGGTGTTCTCAGTAGGCTGATCTGTGTTGGGTTTTCTAATAGTCATAGATAGATCCTGCAACTTCATCCCAATGGTCACTTAAGTTCCTGCAAGTGCTGTTAACTTCTCAAAAATTCACTGTTTCTTACTTAAACCGTTTTGACTCAATAAAACAAATTTTTGAAAAACAGGACTGACTCTAAGAAAACAGAAAGATGAAAGTCAGTACCACCTCCCCCACACTTGAAACACACTGTCCCCAGTAGTGTCAAGCTAAATATTGGTAAAAGAAAGTAAAAATGTTAATGGATGAGTTAAGTTCTGTCTGATTTTTACCTGTCTCGCTCATGCATCGATCGTTACGCATAAATGCAATGATTGTTGCAAGGCGATTGCGTCATGAGTCGATCGTTGCTCAGGACCGCAATGATCGCTGCAATGCGATTTTCGTGTTGTGACGATCGACACACAGGACCGTCGATCGTTGCATTGCGATTATGTCGAGACCTGCAGACAAAACTCACCAAAACCAAAGACAAACGTAAAATCCTAACAAAAACCCCAAAAATGAATATGCGAAAACGATACAGTGGCACTCAACGCTCTTTTAGCGTCAATAGCTTGACCGGACTAACAAGATCAGGCTCCAGGAGGTTTCAACAGAGACTGTGATTGCCTCTGTGAAAGTCTCCTCATCCAAGGTGGAGTAAGCAGTATCAGTGTGAGCTCGTCCAAGAAAAGAAGGAATGAACTGTTCTCCAGGATCTAGAACCAAAGTGTCACTCGTCTGCTCTCCATATCCATCCTCAATCCTAAAGGTTTGCTCATCAATTTGTGGCTTGCGTAGCATATCCATCGCAAAGTGCAGAGGCTCATCTCCCAGATAAAGATCAATCAAACTGTTCCTTACGTCAATCACTGCTCCAGCTGTAGCTAAAAATGGTCTTCCCAATATCAGAGCATCATCCTGCTCACTGTCGTACTTAAGCACCAAGAAATCTGTCAGAACCAAGTAGTTTCCAACTCTAACTAGAACGTCCTCAAGAACTCCTTCTGGAATCCTAATTGACTGATCAGCTAGGACAAGGGAGGTCCTAGTGGGTGAAAAATCCGTCATCCCTAGCTTCTCTGCCACAGATTATGGCATGAGACTTCCAACAACTCTTAAGTCACACAAAGAGCGCCTAAACTATCCTCAAAGATAGAACAACTCAGCACAAAAATACCAGGATCAGGCAGCTTCTTAGGAATCTTAGTTAGCATCACCTCACTGATCTGTTTAGGGACCACTATCACTCAATCTTTCAGCATTTCATCCATTGGCAGCATCTTCTCCAAGTATCTCTGCGCACAAGGGTGATATGGTGGATCATCAGATTGTGGAATTTCTTCTAACTTCTCATCCATCTCTTCCAGCTGTTTATGCTCACCAATCTCCTGTTGAGTTATCTCAGACACTCTAGGGAATAGTCTATTAAGCTCTTGATCCGTCTCTGCATCAATGCAATGAGAAACAAGTAAATCTATCTGTCCACGGCATGCAACGATCGACGCAATAGGTGCATCGATCGATGCAGCAAAAGTTTCACAGATTCCACCCGAGAGATTTTCTTCAGTTTCGGGTTTTTCAGCTTCTTCCACCAGTTCAGCTGTATTTAACTCAAATTTTTCACCATGATGTGATCCATCATCAATATATACTGACCAAGCTTTAATGTGGGTGTCCACGACACTCTTTCCTTTAACAGAGCTTGAAATCTGGCTCACTTATGTGTCCAATTGCTTCACATGTGTACTTAAGGACTCAAACTTCCCATTAAGGTCCTCATACACAGCATCTAACTTCCTGTTGCAGTCCACAGCAATCTTAGTCTGTCCTTCCAGCAACTGCTCCATCATGGACTCCATCTTGCTCTCATGAGCATTAGCAGCAGGAGGTGTTTGGTAAGAGGAAGATCCATAAGTTCTCTGATTACCTTGCTGAAAAGGTTTCTGAAAACCAGCATTCTGTCCAAATCCAGAAGAGTTTTGATTGCTTGTGAAAGCACTCTTCTGTCCACCATTGAAGAATCTATTACCTTATTGATTAGCAAACATGTTTCCTTGGAATCCAGAGCCACCAATGTAGTTCACATCCTCTTCGTGATTGTCTTCTTCAGCTCCAAATACCTCAACATCCTGAGCAAAATGGACAGCTTTCTTCCCAGCCAGCAGATTACAAACAGTATCCAACTTACTCCTGATATCAGCTATCTCCAGATTATCTATCTTTCCACCAGACTCCTTCTTTCTCCTATCAGCAGTCTTGCAGCTATTACTGCTTACCAAGTTGTCTATCAGTTGCTTAGCTTGCTCAGGAGTCCTAGTGTTGAAATTTCCATTGCTAGAATTATCCAACACAGTCTGGTATGGGAGATCTATACCTCTAAAGAAAATGCCCAGCAATGTCACTTCAGTGAATCCATGATGCGGGCAGTCTCGTTGGTACTTCTTAAACCTCATTCAAGCAGCTTTAAGAGGCTCTATAGGACCTTGGGAGAAAGTGAGAATGTCCTGTCTCGACTGATCAGAGCGAGCATCATCATAAAAGTGCCTCAGAAACTCACTCTTCACAGGTGGAAGTTGTTTCAGCCAGGCAGCAGCATCTCCATCGAGAGAGTAGGGAAGAGTTTGAGAAACAGATATTCATAGTTCACTCCATCATACTTCATCCCAGTGACTATGTCCTCAAACTCATCAATATGATCCATTGACTGCTCAGTTGGAAACCCATGGAAGGCATTCTGCCTCAGAATAGAGTAGTAGATGGTCTTGATCTCGAAGTCATTCCTCTCAAAACCAGGAGGTACAAGTGCTGACCGGTTAGCATGAAACTCATCCAGACGGTTATAGTCAGCTAAGGTCCTCTCATGAATAACCATTTATCTCTGACCTTGTCCTTGGCCTTGTCCTTGTGCTTGTCGCGGTTCAGGCTTAGGCTCAGGTTCATGTTCAGGGATAACATTCCCTTCAGCATCAATCCTATGCCCAGCAGCATTGTACGGATTGTTATGTCGGTCCCTCAGGACACCTTGAGCATCGGGCATCAGAATCAGACGTTCTTGAACCATTCTTGCTCTTTGACTTTTCCTGTTAGTTCTCTCTAGTCTAGCAAGCTCTTCAAATTTGAGATTAACGAGATTCGAGTTCGGATTACTTCTGGTATCACGCGTCTGCATAAACCATCTGTAATCGCAGTGTAACGATCGATGCTAAGGTGCAACGATCGACACAAAACAATTTCGCCTTGTAACGATCGACACAAAAGGATGCAACGATCGATGCCAAGCGAATATCAAACCTGTGACAGAGAAAAACAGAGAAAATTAGTAACCAAAAACAAAAATAAAAATCCTAGTCTAAACCCTAAGTTCAAATCTATCGAAGACTCAAAAGAGTCCCCGGCAACGGCGCCAAAAACTTGATAGGTCTAAAGTTTTAATCCTATTCTACTGCAAGTGCACAGTTAATGCAATTATAGTATGTAGGGTATCGAATCCACAAGCACTCTAGGCAACGATAGAATTAAGAACGGTCGAGTTAAACTAAGAGAAAGTAGTGAGAAACTAAAAGCAAAGCAGAAAAGTAAATCAGGTTGCAAGATTGGTTTGAAGGCAATTAACTAAAAGCGCTAAGTCTAGGGAGTTCTTAGAAAATCAGACAAGCAAATCAGATAATCAGTCAGGATCAAATTAAGCACTGTTCTAGAACTCAAACACGGATATAGAACTAACCAACTTTCATTGTGAGAATTCTCTAAGCCTAATAGCAGAAATCCAAATTTCTTTGTAATTCCTAACAGATTAAACTAGCCTTAAGATTAAGTTCGATATGTTCACAATGCAATTAAACCAGATTTCTTTGCGAATAATTCAATTGCTCAACCTAAATAGTTTAGATTCTAAATCACACTTTCGTGTCAATTTAACAACCTAAGATCTAGATTCTAAGTGATCAAGTTAGAAACTAGTGTTAAGCACAATTTAGATTGAAGAACAATTATGATATGAATCCTAACTGAAATAAATAAATCTTGCAAGTCATAAAATCCTTAATGAGAATCCCTAAACTTAACTATGAATCTACTCAGACATAGATAATGAAAACATAATCAATGAATTAATAGATTGCATAAATAAAGAGTAAAGATTAAAGGGGTTCGAAGTCTTCTCCAAAAGCAGGAAGCAATACAGGATTAGATCAGCCCCAAAAGCTCTAAAATCTCTATGCTCAAAGTATGAAATCGTAGCATAAGCGTCTCTAAAAACTGATGTAAAAACCTAATTATATAAGCTAATCACGTCTTTGGGCTTCTTTGTAATTATCAAGAACTTCTGGGCAAAACTGTGAATTCTGCATTCTTCATTAAACCGCCGAGGAAGGTCCATCTCGCTAGTGTGTCGATCGATGCACCATGTGTGTCGATCGATGCATTACTCTGTTTTGGACAGTGAACTCTATCTCTCGGGTCAAAGCACCAAAATGCTCCAAAAAGCTCCATAAACTCCAATTCCGCTCCAAATGTGCATATATCTAATAATACCTGTAAAAAACTCTAAAGCAACACTAAAAGACTCTAAAACACACTTATATCATGGTCTAAAATTGGTAAAAACCATGATATATCACCAACCCCATGTGACTTAGTAACATCTGAACAGATCAGATCACTAGTCTTTTCTTTCACACCATCAATCCATCTGCTGATCAAGTAAACCGTCCAGTAATACTTAACCCATCAGTCCATCTCGCTCTTCACATTCGGTACAATCCCATCACTCATCTTAATCTCATCAGACCGTTACGCAGAACCAATCATCTCGTATCTCTACCAATTCATTCAGTCCGTACCCCAACCAGATCATCCAATCCTTCCCATAACACGCTATCATATCGCTCTGTCCATCCCGATTGGCGCTATCGAGTTAATTTTTCCGTCCACAATTCCATATGTTTACCAATCGATAGGATTCACCAAAATTCATATCATACCACGCCACAATGCCTATCGGATCAGTCTACATCACTCAGAATGATCCTTTCAGTCTACGTCATGCTTCTATTCCATCCAGTCCACTTCGATCTGTTTATCGCTTAACTGTATCTCCTATCCGGCTGATCCGATCATGTCGATCCTCTGGATCAATCAGCATCGCCCAGTACAGCGCAGTCCTAATACACCATTCCTCCTCAGAATCCCGTCCTCACGCTCTCGATCCTCCATAACCCCATATCGCCTATCCTGCAGAACAGTCCATATCGCGATCCACACACATCCATTTACCATCGAGATCGATTAACCACACAACTAATTTGTCCCTCGCGATCGCTCAACCGTTTATCTGTCATGATAGTCTTCGATTGTCGGAAATCGCATGAATACTCAGCCGACTGCCCAATTGCGATTGATCGTCTCCCTTTCCGTCAAGATCAATCAAATGTTCCTACTTCTCATCCGTTCTATCTGTTTCCCTCGATAAAACTATCCATCCAAACTAGCATCCCGCGATCTCCCATCTCCAATTTCTTTTTTAGTCCGTAGACACTACCATCCGACTTGTCTGCCCTCTATTTCTCTTGATAAACTGCCCTTACTCACTAGCCTGCTCCACGCGTATCCACGCCCTTCCCTTTATTCAGTTTCGTGACAGTTTCTTCTCTTAACTTCCCAAAAACCCATAAATAAATGTTCCTGCTTAGTTTATAGGCGCATGTTTCCCTCTTTTCCAACCATTCCCACCATTTATTTAAATAAATGAGCGCATCTAGTTTAATCCCAGTCACTATCCGACAGTTACTAACCGCTCATCAACTTGTCCGAATTCAGGCCATATGTTCGATAAATCCGCTTGATCAAACATATCTGCCAGTTCAGCTTACAGACTCGGAATTATGATACTTAGTTTGGAATCACCCAGCTAAGCTCAGATCACTCGACTATTCCCCTTAGCCATTTCAATTCATCCATGCTTAGCCCAATCACCCGATCATCCCGTAGATCATGACTGAGTTAATCAAACACTTTGATTCTCTTAATCGACCTTCCATCTTTCCTATTTTCTTTCTTATTTTTTAATTTCCTTCCGCCTTGGTTCGTTTCTGTGGTTTTGCTGCATTAATGATGGTTTTAGGTGGCTAAGCAAGGGGTGGTGGAAAGGTTACGGTGATCCTCAGGTGGATCCAGTGTTCTCAGACATGCTCTTCCTGATTCGTGAGGAATGGGCCCGGCGGAGTGACCTCCGGTCTTTCTCTGTGTTTCCTTTGTGGAACCGTGTTGGATCTATGTTTTGGGTCTCAACGGTCAGTCGTCGGTGGATTAATTTTTCCGGTTAGTTGACGAGGCTCAGTGGAAAGGCGGCTATCGGTGCAGATTATGTGGCAACTCTCGGTGTAGGTCTGTTTGTCATGAAGACGACGGCGGATCTCGTCCAAATTCCGCAAGATGAAACAAACTCTCAAAAACAGCTAAGTATGGGAGCTTGCGCATCCGCACATGCCATATGCAGCTCGTCTCAGAATTGATCATCCCGCTTACTGCCCATCCAGCTCAGCAAAACCACTTTTTGATCAGTTGTCCATCCATCTCCAAGCCAACCTTCTCGATCATCCTCACGCCCGAGCATATTTCCACGCTGACCCATCAATTGCCGACCACATTTTACACATATCATCTCACACTTCAGCTTGCATACGATCAGGTTTGGCTTGGCACATGACCTTTGATCATCCCAATCTTCTAGCCACAATCCGACAAGCCTATACGTCCAACTCATACACGATGAAATGGCTCATCGTATTACTATATGTGTATCTATACGCATTTCCTTTCATCTTGCTAAACAAACGAGGCCGAGCTGAATCCCTTACAATCCATCCACACGGCGATCACAAGCCTGAATGTTGAGCCATTTGGCTCGGCACAATCTCCCTTCACGCAATCTGCGAACGACAACAATCCATTTCGATTGTGCGTGTTTCGACTTTTACATATATTTTAAAGAAAAATTACCGATCTGAATTTAGATATATATGCAAATATCTTTATTTTTGGACGGTTATCTAAAAACCACTATTCTAAAAAATTTAATCATAGATCCAACATATTTATGTTCTGGATTTCTAAATGTGCAACCAACAAATAAGAATCAGTTTTTATTGTAGCTTAAAGACCAATAAAGTCATCCAATTAGTTTTACATTGCTGATTGACATAAGATGTTGCTTGATTGAACTTTACTTGAAATTATGATTTTTTGTCAACAATTATGATTTTTTTTTTTGATAAAATAGTAGACGAGAGTAGTATTTAAATTTCAAATTAAAAAAAAAATTCTATGAGTACAAAAGTTTTAGGATATTTTCCCCCATAACCAATAACTCTACTTTTACATGATTTTTTATTTACTTTAGATGTTCTTATAAAATCATATATGCAAAGATCTCTCTTTCGTATCCTCGAACTAAAAGAATTTGGGAGGGATCCACTCTCCTAAGGAGAGTGAATTTAACCCGGCTTAGATTCCGCTCTGGGAGACGTACGGATCCACGGGTCCGGAACCTCTTGGTATTCAAAAAAAAAAAAACTAAGAAAAAATGTGGATCCTCAAAAACAAAAGTTGAATTTATTTATTAAACCACTATGATCAAATTAATTGTCCAAATTCTTTTCTATAAGTCTTTTTTGTTCTCTGAATAGGACAATATCTATATACAATTTTGTCATAAAGTTGTTTTCAGCATTCCAAAAAAACATTGTGAATAGTATTGTACAAAATAGAGCCAAATAGTAGAATAGTTGTTGAGCTTTTAGTATTCCCCATGTCGGCAAAATGCATTGATGTCTTCCGGGAGCAGAAAAAAATACTTTAGAGAAAGGACACAAATCTTATCTAATTAATTAGAACTAGCATGATTCACTCGCACCATTTGTCAAGATAAATATTATTAAACATAAATTTTTAAAAAATAAAAATTATAAATTAATTTAACAATAATAATAATATTAAAAATTCTATATGAGACTATTTATAATTAAATATACATACATTATTATATTTAATAAGATGTTTTATAAATAAAATTATTAATAATAAAATAAATTGTAATTATATATTTTATGTATAAAAATCAATACATAAATATTTTATTTAAAATATTTTATCATTTGCCTTGTATAAATTCAAAATTTGTACAAATAATATGAATTTACTATATAAAATCTAAAAACAATATTTATTAATATTTAAAAATATTCATAAACGTTTTCATATTTATCATTTTTTTTAATTGAAAGTTATGTATACCTTTAAAATAAAATTAAAATTTTCATAAATATTTCATATTCTATCTCTCATCCCTAAGGTCACACCACCTACTACTATGAAGGATTTCAGACCCATTGCGTGTTGTAATATCCTATATAAGGTTATTTCAAAGATATTGGCCAGGCGGTTAAAGGCAATCCTTCCAGAAGCTATTGAACCAAATCAGAGTGCTTTTATCAAAGGGCGACTGCTCCTAGAAAATGTATTGTTGGCTGCTGAGTTAGTCAATGACTACCATAAAGCCTCTCACTCCTCCAGTTGCACGATCAAATTTGATATTGCAAAAGCATTCGATACGGTTAAGTGGTCATTTATAGTCAATGTTCTTCAGGCAATGGGGTTACCAGATTTGTTTATTAACTGGATCCATCTCTGCATCTCCACGGCGAGTTTTTCAGTGGCTGTAAATGGGGATTTAGAGGGTTTTTTCACTAGTGCAAGAGGTATTCGTCAAGGCTGCTCCTTATCTCCGTATATGTACGTCATCTTGAACAATGTCCTCTCTAAGTTGCTGAATAGAGGAGCAGAATCAGATTGGTTTGGGTACCATCCTCAGTGCAAAGAGGTTCGGCTCACACATCTGAGCTTCGCTGACGATATCCTAGTTTTTACAGATGGTTCTCCTCAGTCAATCAAGGGTGTTCTGAAAGTATTTGAAGAGTTTGCATTGATGTCGGGATTACACATAAATGCTTCCAAGTCCTCCATATTCATTGCTGGTGATTCTTCTCAACTCCAACAGGTCGCCATAGAGGTTGGCCTTCAAGTATGAACTCTTCCAATACGCTACCTGGGGCTACCCCTAACGACCAAGCTTCTCACGAAGCATGACTACGAGCCTCTAATCGAAAAATTAAGGAACATATTCCTCTCTTGGACTAACAGATCACTTTCTTATGCTGGACGTTTGCAATTGATCAAAACAGTTATTGGGAGTACGGTTAATTTCTGGAGTTATGTTTTTATACTTCCAAAGAGTTGCTATGATTCAATAGAGCAAATGTGCAGCGCCTTTTTATGGTACGGATCTCCCCATGATACACACAAGGCAAAAATCTCTTGGGACATAGTATGCCTACCAACAACTGATGAAGGAGGGCTTGGCGTGAGACGTTTGCGTGAATCTGCCCAGGTCTATGCCTTGAACTTGATCTGGAGACTCCTCACTCTGGCCGACTCGATATGGGTAACTTGGATTAATAGATATCTACTGAATAAGCAGTCTTTCTGGAAAGTGAAGGTTGGGAAAAAGGGTTCCTGGATTTGGCGAAAACTGCTAAAAATCAGAGATCAAGCACACGAGTTTATCAGGTACGAAGTACATGACGGGGAATCAACTTTTTCTGGCATGATAAGTGGCTTGATATTGGCAGATTGAGTGATGTTTTGGGTGATTCTGGTCCACGAATTCTGGGAGTACATACAAACTCTACTGTTGCTGAAGCTTACCGCAATGCTAGATGGACACAAGCTCGATGTAGTGCTAGGGGGCTCTATCCAGATATTGTAAACAGACTGAGTTTGGTAAGCATATCAGAGGATAGTGATCCGGATGTATTACTTTGGAGGCATGGAGCATCGGAATACTAACCAGATTTCTCAGCCTCGAAGACTTGGAAACAAATTCGAACTCGAGCTGAAACTGTGGACTGGGCTCGGATTAACTGGTTTTCCCAAAAGATTCATCGTTGCGCTTTTATAACCTGGCTAGCTATTCGCAACCGTCTCTCCACAGGAGATCGTATGCGTAGCTGGGGAGTAATACAAGTCTGCACTTTCTGCGGAGACCCTGACGAATCACGAGCTCATATGTTCTTTTCTTGTCCCTTTTCACGATCAGTCTGGTCACGAGTTGCTGGAGGCTTGGTCAGATCTTAGGCTGCTCCTGTCTGGTCGGAAATTACTCACTCGCTGCTTCATGATAGTCACAGTGCTGTGGATTACATTTTGTTACGTTTAGTGTTCCAGATAGCCATTTATATGATCTGGAGGGAGCGTAACACAAGGAGAAACCAAGGAAAATCTAGTAATCCTGACCAGGTTGCTAAATGGTCTGAGAGACTGATCATAAACAGGCTTACTTCTCTCTCATAAAAACGTCCCCATCGTCTGGAAGGTATCATGCGAAGATGGTTTGAGCTACATGATACTTAGTCATTGTTCAAAGCTGTCTTTTATAAAGAGCTTCTACATACGTGTTATAATTTTTTCTAATTCTTTTTACATGTAAATGCTTTCTTTCAGTTAATGATTAATAAATATGAAATTTTATAAAAATATAAAATATTTCATATTTATCATCTCATTTTACTTTTTTATTTTTTGTATCCATATGTGTATATATATAATAAAATTTAAAAAAAACATAATAAAATTACTAATATAAATTAAGGTTAACATAGTAATTAGTCAAATTTCATTAATGGCAAATTAGTAAGCAGCTATTTTGAGAGTGAATATAAAGCCTAAAGCACTTCCCAATTAATATAAAAATAAATGTGTTGATCCATTATTAAATGCTTTTAGAGTGAATTTAGTAAATAATAATGGTTGACCCATTTATAATTTATCACAACGTTAAATAATATATTAAGTATTTAGAAAAGGTACAACATTTTTAATAATTATCCTATTAGTAATGTTAAGTACAAAAATGATATTGAACATAGCATTATACATTTATTACTGCGATAAATTGACTTCTCTTTCTCTTTTAAAGACAAAAAGCCAATCTCTGCTTCGTTTCTCCGGCGTCTGGTGGTTCTGCCGCCGTCGATTCCGTGAGAGGCTTTCTTCTTTTCTTTATTACTTTTTCTTATTCTTTCTGCCTTGGTTTGTTTCTGCGGTTTTCCTGCTTTATTAATAGTGTTTGGTGGCTAAGAAAAGGGTGGTGGCAAGGTTACAATGATCCTCAGGTGGATCTAGTGTTCTCAGACATGCTCTTCCGGATTCGTGAGGAATTGGCCCGACGGTGTAGCCTCTGGTCTCCCTTCGTGTTTCATCTAGAGATCCAAGTTGGATCTAGGTTTTGGGTCTCAACGGTCAATCGTCGGTGGAATTTTCCAGTTAGTTGAAGAGGCTCGGTTGCAAAGGCGGCTATCGGCGCTGATTATGTGGCTACTCTCCGGCATAGATCTTTTGTCATGAGGACGACGGCATATCTCATTTGGAGTTTCTCGCGGCGGTGATGTTTTTGTCCATGGAGAGGGGCGGGTCTAGGTTATCCTGACATCCTTTCCGTTGTACTGGTGCCTCTTCTGATTAATGTAAAAACATTACGTGGCATCAACACTGGTGAAAATGGATTTGCATGTCTGACACTACCATTTTCTTCTCTTTTTCTCGACAAGTGCTAATATATTGGATACACTTGCATCCTTTTCGACTTTTGTGTTACATTTAGAGCATACAATGTAATACCACGACCAATCAAGGTCATAAACAAACACAATTGCTAGGTAAAAGAAAAAGGGAGATTTATTTATTTAGTATAAAAAATAGAGCAATTACTAGAGTAGTATTAATGTTTTGGTCATTTTTAATGTTTTTGTGCCTATAGAACCCTTATAACTATTTGGAAGGAAAAAAAATATTACAGATATGCCATTAAATGTTTTTCCTATGTCAGCCGAAAAAATTAATTATTTACGAAAATGTCACCTTCTCTACGAAATAAATCCGCAGATTAATACCTTTAAATCCGCAGACATGTGCAGATCTTTTTGGTTGCGAATTTGTTTGACAGATTGTGTTTTTGTAATTACTAAACTAGTACGTAGTGTAACAGCTTTTTTCTTGTGTTACAGATTTTATTTTTTTCTGCGGATTTTTTTTTTGCAGATTTAATTTGAAGATTTTTTGTTAGTGTCGAAGATTTTAATATGATTTTGTAGTTTTTTCAGAATTTTCGAATTTAATTTGCAGATTTAAAATTTAGTGTTGAAGATTTAATGTGTTTGTTGCAGAGTTTTTAAAATTCTGCAATAAAGAAAAAAGTCATGAAAAAATTAGACATGTAGTATTATAGTGTAACAGATTTTTAATATGTGTAGGAGATTTTTTTATAATTTTTACAGATTTTCAAAATGTGATGAGGTGGCATGATTTTTTTGTTTGCGGATTTGTTTAGAGTAATTTTATAAATAACTTTAAAAAAAATATTCAAAAAATATTTTGAAATTTTGAAAAAGTACTATCCATAAATATTTAAAAAAATATTTATGAAATATATATATACATATAAGTGTCGTATTTTTAATTTTTAATTTTAATTTTTAATTTTAGTTTTTAATTTTTAAATTTTAGTTTTTAATTTTAGTTTTTAATTTTTAATTCTTAATTTTAATTTTTAATTTTTTTTTTTAATTTTTTAATTTTTAATTTTTTAATTTTTTAATTTTTAGTTTTTATTTTTAATTTTTCATTTTTAATTGTTCGTTTTAAATTTTTTAATTTTTAGTTTTTACTTTTTTAAATTTTAGTTTTCAGTTTTAAATTTTAAATATTAAATATTAAATTTTAAATTTTTACTTTTTAATTTAAATTTTTAAATTCTAAATTTTATCTTTTAGATTTTAATTTTTAACAAGTAACTTTTAATTTTTAATTTTAAATTTTAAATTTAAATTTTTTTTGTTTTTGTTTATAATTTTTAATTTTAAAATTTTAGTTTTTGTTTATAATTTTTGATTTTTATTTTTAATTTCTTATATCTATTTTTATTATATTTTTTATTTTTACGATAAAATAAAATTAATTAATAGTTTAATTATAATGGCAATTTAGTCATTTTACTTACTTTTTATACTAACTTAGTAAATTTTTAATGAATGATACTAAGATAATAATTATATTAAAGATTAATACTAGTTGGAGTAAATTTCACATAGAAAAATAATAGAATAATGATTAATTTCTTACATCTTTTGATTGAAGTACCCTATTATCTGTGGACACAAAGTACGATTGAAAATATTTAAAACTGTGTTTACTATGTATCGATTATTCTTGGACACTACGACTATTATATCACATGATAAACGCTTCTGATGAATAGAAGATGGTCAAGAGTTCACATCATTGTGAATCTTTGGACACAAAGTACGATTGAAATATTAAAAAAAATGTGTTTACTATGTATCGACTATTCGTGAACACTACCATGATTATATCACATGCTAGACGCTTCTGATGAACAGAAAGTGGTCAAGAGTTATATTATGTATCAACCATTCGTAGACACTATCACGATTATATCACATGCTAGACGCTTCTAATGAACAGAAGGTGGTAAAGAGTTCACATGATTGTGAATCTGTGGACACAAAGTACGATCTGAAATATGTAAAACTGTGTTTACTATGTATCGACTATTCGTGGAAACTACCATGATTATATCACATGTTAGTGTTGGATTATATGTGTGTTCATGGTTCAATTAACAGATTGCAACCTAACACATAATCTTAAACAGATCTAGGTTCTTGTAACTGAATCATAAAACAAACCTGGACATTACCTTTTGCAGCGGAATTATTGTAATGTCGAGATCAGATTAAAGCTGATTAGAATCGGCTCCTCCTCGTGTATCCACACTCTTACAAGCACGGGACGGCTGCTAGACCAAAGTTGGAGGAAACAGAGAGAAACAGGACGGCCAGTTTTCAGATTCGCAGACACCCATCGAAATAATAAGACTCCCTTCTTATTTATCTCGACTCGTCAAAAACCTAAACTGATGTTTCGGTTTCGCTATTGTGTCGACCGACACATATACCTGTGTCGATCGACACAAGTCCTGTATCTCGATATGGGCCCAAGTAATTAACTAATGGCCCAAGTCTCTCTGTACAAATACAGTAAATGCCTTGCATCTTACCGTATTAATTCCATTTTAACTTTCCCGTTAGCTATGGTGTGTGACCCTTAGGGATCATACAATACTGGTAATAAGTCTTAAACTTATAGATCAAGAGCGGACTCTAGCAAGCCATCATGATCACCCAGTACTTATGACTTATGTCTGATCTCGACACTTATCATACTTTCTAGAGATAGTACGGTAGATTTCAGGACATTCCCAACAATCTCCCACTTGTACTGGAATTCTACAAATGACATTCCCAACAATCTTCCGATTGTACTGGAATCCTACATTCCCTAATCCTTTTGTCTCAATATCTCGATCTGGCATAAGGCAAGATGCGTGTCATCCTTATATAGCCAGACCATGTTCATCGGACCAGATTTGATACTGACAATGCAAACGACTTGGGCAAGTCCGTTTGGGAGTGGCCACTCTCTTACCAGCTATCAAGTCTCCGATTGGCCTAGAGATATTACCTCCGTTAAACGGCAGGGACAAATCCCATCTTGTTCCATCACTATGAACTACACAATTCATAATACACCCACTCAAGGTCCGTATAGCTCCCAGTTACGAAACAGCGTTAGACAATGATCAAAGCGCATTACTCCATGTGCAGCCACATGCATGCGAACTCAGGTCTAAGGACTATACTCTATAGTCGTATATGAGAACTTCTTATGACACAGATATTAATATCTTGCAGAGTTCTCATTAGCGGGCCATGTCCGGTCATATGCTCCCCTACATATACCTATGTGTCGACTTTGATGCCGCGCATCTATGACCCCTCGAAACTTGGTCATAAGTCTCAACACAATCTAGTCTCAACAGGTTGTCGGTGTTCCAATTTCAACAACCTTCGACTATGGACACTATGATTTATGTCACTTCGTTAAATATGGGGTTTCAGGATCAAGTCTACTCATGTACTTCGATGGCCCATATATAATGACATGAATCATTTTGGAACGATTATTTATATCACAGTTAAAATAATCCAGAAATCATTAGATTTCACAAACATAAAATGCTATGTTTTCATGAACCATTCAAAATAACTAAGTAAAGCCCTTTACAAACTCCCACTGAAATTAAGACTACATCTTAATTTCACTCATCCTACAGCTACAGTCCGCGACTCGTGCTTAGGCATAAGGAGTGGCTTTGTTAATAGATTAACAACATTCTCATTCGATGAAACTTGCTTATCTACTTAACACCTCTGTCATTTATTTCAGACGGAATAGGTTATACCTATCCTCAAGGTGTTTGGACCTTTGATGTGCAGCTAGTCTTAACTACGCTGGGAATCAAATCTAGTTCAGTGATGAACTCTACTTTCCAAACAACCTCTTTCGCCGCTTCTCAAGCTGCGAAATGTTCAGCTTAAGTCTTGGAGTCAGCTACAGTGCCTTGCATCGCCAGATAGACACAAGATATAGCCGGACTGTGACCAGGAAGTATCTTTGTCTATTGGAAACTTGCCTTTCAGACTCTATCGACTTGTAGCACCTCACTTTCTCCGTAAATCAAGAACTTATCCTAAGTATTCCTCAAATACTTCAGAATATTCTTTACGGCAATCCAGTGATTCTTTGCTGGATTTGACTGGTCTTTACTTGTCTTGCTTAACTTTAAAGCAACATCAAAACAAGTACGTGTCATGGCATACATGATAGATCCAATTGCCGTCGCATATGGAATCCTATCCATGCATTCAAGCTCAGCAGATATCGCAGGACACTATATCTCGCTTAATGAATTGCCATGTGACATTGGCATAAAACCCTTCTTGGATTGCTGATTACGTGTAGGACTTTGTCAATTTAAGAATCCTGACTTTGTCCTACCAGCTCTTTTGGATCTCTATCTTTAGATCCAAAATCCAAGAACTTCGTGGCTTTATTCATATCATTCATAAAACCAACTCCCAATCCAGTCCTTTACCGACTGCAGTATTGGGACGTTATATTCGAGAATCAGTATGTCATCGACATACACTATGAGAATTGCAATATTGCTCCCACTTATCTTTTAGTTAACGCTGGGCACAGTTCCGCTTCGTTCCTGTTCGAGTCAAAACCTTGACTACTTCAACAGAACGAAGATTCCAACTCCGAAATGTTTGCTTCCATCCATGAATGGATCAAAGAAGCTAACTTACACATAGTGTAATTTTCGGAGTCCGGGCTTACTTTCGCTTCTTAGAATTTCGCAGATTCGTCGCTTTCAATGATCATCAGATCATGCGAACTTTCAATGATCATCAGATTCAACTAATGATGAGAAATCACTCTCGGATTAGTAACTGATTCATTCAGATCTGCGAACTTCAGGCTTTACAGGTGCAGATTCTACAGAAATCTGTAAATCCATCCGTTGCTCTCCCTCAACAGGTTGAGCAGCATCCTGTATTTCTCGAATTTCTTCGAGTTATACTTTTACTCCCACTGTTCTTCTTGGAAAGTTACTTCCCTTCTTAGAAAACAGAATGGACGTAAAAGTAACAAGCCTTGGTTTCCCTAGGACAACCAGCGAAGTAGCACAATTACAAATACTCAGTAAAGACGAATTTGGATCGATTCCAATCCACATTTACGTGGTGTCTTTCAACTGATATTGGTGGAACTATTTCAGCGTAAACTTAGATATTTCTAGAGCGTTATTCTTAAAGAATATCATTGGAAGATTCGTGTGACTCATCTTTAATCATTTCTAATAAGATCTGATTCATTCTCACAGAAACACCTCTAGGTTTTCAGGAGAAGTGAGCTGTGAAACGACTTCACACTCATTCAGATGATCACACAATCAATGACTTAAGTATTCTCACTCGTGATCTAATCCAGAGTCTTAATACTTCTGTCACTTAGATCTATACTTCATTCTGGAACTCTTTCGACCATGTCAAAGAATTCCGACTTGTGTCTCATCAAATGAACACAGTCACACTCACTGAAGTAATCAGTAGAGACAATGAGGTATAGGAAATTTTCTCTGGCATTACTGCTCATCGGACCACATACATGAGTATGTTCAATCTCCAATAAGCCCTTGGGCCTTTCTTAGCTCGGCTAAGATGGGCCCTATGTCTTTTGGTCCAGTAAGCAGAATTCAAGTCTCATAAGATATCCATTCAAATGAGCCCAAAAGTCCATAACTATGGGGTTTCTGAATCTGACTTACTCTATGTGACCAAAACATTTATGCCAAGAAAAATCAGGTTTAATTCATCAGATTTAAACCAATTCGGTATTTATGTTACATTTAGGCACTCTTTGGTTTAAGACATAAAACCCATTCCTTGAATAGGGTGTTACAATTAATATTTCATTAAGATCAAAAGAACAAAACTTGTCTTTATCAAAATGAAAACATTCAAATTCTTCAAAAGAAAATGAAAAAACAACTCTGCTTAAAGCAGGTACATTGTAGCAATTACTTAATAAAACCAAGCCTCAAAGGCATCTACAAGTGAAAACCCTACGGCTGAGGCAGCATCCCAAGCTCCTTCCAGACACGCAGTTCCACTTGCCCTTCCTTCAACGTTCTACTGTTGCTCAGGCTCTGCATATTATAACAAATATCAGTGCCACAACCAGTGTCCAATACCTATAAGGTATAACTTGAAGTAATAACATGAATACCTGAGGAAGTAGTTTCATACATCAACTTCAACTCCTCATAATCTTCCATGAATTTAATGCAATCTCTCTTCCAATGCCCAGTCTCTTTACAGTAGCAGCACTTACCAACGTAAGAGGTATCTGACTCGGGCTCAGAAAACACACGCTTGCCATGATTCAAAATCTGGACAACTTTGTCTTCACCCTTGTCAGCATTAGGTTTAGTAAACCTACCCTTCTCCTTCATGAGATTGTACAGGGTACTCTTCACGTTTGGCTCAACTGTCTTGAGCATATCATGCAGTTCAGTCAACGTCTTCGTTAAGCCTTTCTTGATATAGTCCCTTACGAACTTATCATAGCTTGACGGCAGTGACTGCAGAATGATATCAGTTGCCAATTCTTGGCTAACTGGATAATCCAGTTTCCTCAGGTTATCAATGTAACCCATCATTTTACTGATATGAGGACTCACTGGATGATCCATTGGTAGCTTGCAGCTAGTGAGAGATTTAACCAACTGGTATCTCTCCACTCTAACCTGCTCCTGAAATTTCAATTTCAGGCTGCTGATCATCTCTATTGGCGACTCCATGTTCTCATATTGCTTCCGCAACTCTGAGTCCATGGTAGCCAATATCAGACCACGCACATCTACCGCATCATTATAATGCTTATTCCAAGCATTATATACTGCATGATTGGCTTTGGATCCGATCCTCTCGGGGAGAGCTTTCTCAAGGACATAGTCCTTTCTCTCATGCCTGAGATCTAGTCTCAGGTTCCGCGACCAAGTCAAGAAATTTGATCCGTTCAGTTTGTCCATCTCAAGGACATACCGGATCGAGAAAGTGTTTTGATTGTTTGTGCTTGTTATAGCTGAAATTTAGAGATAAATAGAGTTTTAGTTATTAAGTTCACAAAAGAGTAATCTTAACAACTTATAAGAAAACTCGCATTGCATTCAAAATTTCTTTGTTTAACCTCATATGAATACAATGATTCCGAGACCCATGTTCAGCTAATTCCAAAGTGGGCCACTGGCCGTCACCCAGAATTAGCTTTACTTGGTAAGCATACACACAGCTAGTTATAACCAATAACTCTCGGTTGTGAATTGGACCCGAAGCCCAAATTCACCAGATGTCTCATGGCCCGGGACTCCCGATGGCCCAGTCAAGGAAACCAATCTCTTTCAGCCAAATAATCACTAAAATCTGGGACTCCCAATGAAATTAGTGACTATATACTACTTTACTTACGCGAAAACAGACACCTCACACTGTAAGCCATATCTGTAATCAAGTAAGCGTTAAGTAGCTGACAAGATTTGGGCAAGACATCCAAGCTTGATATTGTTTTGAGGATTTTCAAGTTTTATTTCCAAAAATAGAATATTACTATTTTGGGAAACTTTCTTAATTTAGAAACTTTCTAAATTTAGTAACTTACTAAAAATAGAAATTTCTAATTTAATATTTTATAAATATTTTAGGTTGGGTCACAAATTATAGGCCCAATTCTTGGCCCAAGACCATGGAATTCCAGCTGGCCCAATAATTTGACATAACCGATCCGGTTTATTAATTCTGGTCCAAGACCAAATTAACTATCAAAACCATCGGTTATTTACTAAACCAGACCAGCTCTAAATTATTTGGTCCAACCAAATCAAACTTAGACCAGCCTTCGGTTTAGGTTAAAATTCAATTTTATGAATTTCAATCCGGTTTAACCAGAAATAAAATTATTTCCAGCAAACCGCGATTTGGGTTAACCGCTTGAACCACCAATTAAATTGGATCGGTTTAGTTAAGTCCAAAACCGGGAAGAAACACCTTGTGTTTTTAGCCAATTTTGACTTAACTTGCGGTTCTGGCTAAATTAAACAATGAATCACAATCGGTTTGATTGATCCTTTGTTTGTGGGTTGGAAAGTACCAACCGCGAAGCTCGGTTGAACCGATTGGCTTTTCGCGGATCGTACACCACGCACATGTATCGATCGATACAACGCTCCTGCGTCGATCGATACTCGCGTGTATCAGCACTTATCGATCGGGTCATCGGGACAGTGAGAAGACAATCGATCCGACTTATGTCGATCGATATCACACTCCCTCATCGATCGATACTCGCGTGTATCAGCACTTATCGATCGGGTCATCGGGACAGCGAGAAGACAATCGATCCGACTTATGTCGATCGATATCACGCTTCCTCATCGATCGATACTGGCAAACAACAGCTCGTTGTGATCGGGTCTTCGGGTCAGCGACACAATCGATCCGATATGCATATCGACCGATATCGCCCCCCTCGTCGATCGACACAAGTGTCCAAATCGCACACCGATGGCATTCAATCGGATTAATGCGATTTCTTTTAGGTTTTTTGAGATTCTTAACCAAATTTCAACATTCAAATTCGATTCTAATCAGTAAAACAACCTAAGAATGATCCAAATTTACAAGAAACCTGCAACCTGGCTCTGATACCACTGTTGGATTATATGTGTGTTCATGGTTCAATTAACAGATTGCAACCTAACACATAATCTTAAACAGATCTAGGTTCTTGTAACTGAATCATAAAACAAACCTGGACATTACCTTTTGCAGCGGAATTATTGTAATGTCGAGATCAGATTAAAGCTGATTAGAATCGGCTCCTCCTCGTGTATCCACACTCTTACAAGCACGGGACGGCTGCTAGACCAAAGTTGGAGGAAACAGAGAGAAACAGGACGGCCAGTTTTCAGATTCGCAGACACCCATCGAAATAATAAGACTCCCTTCTTATTTATCTCGACTCGTCAAAAACCTAAACTGATGTTTCGGTTTCGCTATTGTGTCGACCGACACATATACCTGTGTCGATCGACACAAGTCCTGTATCTCGATATGGGCCCAAGTAATTAACTAATGGCCCAAGTCTCTCTGTACAAATACAGTAAATGCCTTGCATCTTACCGTATTAATTCCATTTTAACTTTCCCGTTAGCTATGGTGTGTGACCCTTAGGGATCATACAATACTGGTAATAAGTCTTAAACTTATAGATCAAGAGCGGACTCTAGCAAGCCATCATGATCACCCAGTACTTATGACTTATGTCTGATCTCGACACTTATCATACTTTCTAGAGATAGTACGGTAGATTTCAGGACATTCCCAACAGTTAGACCCTTCTGATGAACAGAAGGTGGTCAAGAGTTCTACTATGTATCGACTATTCGTGGACACTACCACGATTATATCACATGTTAGACGCTTTTGATGAACAGAAGGTGGTCAAGTCAACATGATTGTGAATCTGTGCACACAAAGTACGTGTGGACCACTATCCATCCAAAAGCAACATTTCGCTTCGCCACCTCATATCCATGAGAAGCGTCTAACATGTGATATGATCGTGGTAGTATCCACGAATATCCGATATTGTGGGCACATAGTCTAAACTGTCCATTCGAAACTTCCGTATTAAGTCCGTTTTTTTTAATTCCAGTACAACGACCGATTTTATCTCCATTTTGGCGGTCTATATGGCCGGAAACCTCAACTCCGTCATCATATCCACCGTCAAAAAATGAGAAGTGAAAATAAAGGAAAAGTAAAAAAGAGAATGGGAAAAGAAAGGAAAAAATAAATAAATAAATAAATATTGGATAGAAGCGATAGTGTGGGATCCTATCTTAAAGTGTTGGGATTTTAATTACTGCAAGCGATTTTAGAAGATTTTAGAAGATTTTCTTAGTTAAAACACAAAGATCCAAATCTCATGGTTTAAGGTGATATTGTAGGGGATTTTCATACAAAATCACAACAACTTTCTTAAAATCACTCAAAACCATCAAAATCATCTAAAATCTTAATTAAACTCAAATCACTCTGACTCTCTTAGGGGGTGTATTGAACTAAACATTTTGAGTGATTTGAGTTTAATTAAGATTTTAGATGATTTTAATAGTTTTGGTGATTTTAAGGAAGTTGTTGTGATTTTATATTAAAATACTTTACAATACCACCTAAAACAATGAGATTTGGATCTTTTTATTTTTAACTAAGAAAGTCATCTAAAATCTTCTAAAATCCCTTGTAGTCGTTAAAATCCCAATACTTAAAAACATTTTCAATAACAGTGGATTTGATATAATTTTAACAAATTGTTATTTGAATAACAGAGGATTTTAAGTGATTTTGAGTGATTTTACATAAATCTCATGTTCAATAACATTGGATTTGAGAAGACATTTTAAAATCCTTATTTGAATAACAGTGAATTTTAAGAAAACCTCCAAATTACTCCAAATGTTTAGTTCAATACACCCCTCTTAAAATCAATAATTCAATATACCCCCTCACCTTAGTCTTTTTCCCTATCTATAAAGATAAAATAGTATTTTTAATGCTGTGACCTATAAAAAAAAAAAAATTGCAAAAACTTTTTAAAAGATACAAAATTAGAAAGAAAAAACATAAAAGATACAACGAACGCCAACGACCCATCTACCTCCTAATTCGAGTATATATTTTTTTTCAAAGACTAGTTGGGGTATCTTATATGGATTATTGGATCTATTTGGCTTTTCACTAAATTTAGGCTAAAATTTGTCTGGTTTACCCTTTTTCAAATTCTCTAATGTTTAATACCAATGGTATTTTTTGTAATATCATATGATCAAGTCTTTAAAATGTGTCTTCTCGATTAATATACATTAGATAAGTAAATTTATGTTTCTCTTATAGGTCAAAAATTTTCTGTTTTTCCATTTATGAAATATAGTTTAAAATTTTGAGATACAGTATCTTCCGAATCGTATATGACCTAGATACATAAGACCTACTATATATATTTTTTTTTTTTTTTTTTTGATTAACCTGGGGTATCCCGAGCCTATGGAAGGGCTCAGACTAATCCCCAAGGGGAGGTGCAGCCCATGGATAGACCCTCTCTCCGGGTATTCAAATGGACCCCTAAAGCAAGGCCCATATCCATGTGGGTGTCCTTAAACAAATGTGACTTAGTTTCGCATGAAAGGAGGATCGAACCCGGAACGTGTTAGCGTCCAAGGCCCGTCCCCAACCACTTGACCACAAGAGCTTTGGACAAGACCTACTATATTTGAAAAGACAATTCTGTGGAAGGAGCATTATTATCGTGGACTGTTATTTTTTTGCTAAATTATAAATATCATTAAGAACTAAGAATAATGAAGGTTCCAGGGTTACAAGACGAGTTAACAAGCTGCAACATCTAAATTTTTGGTTCCATGACAAAAAAAATTTAAAAACATGGAAGCAAATAAGAATCATTATTTTGTTACTTTTGCTTGAGAGCATAGTAGACAAAATAGTGATAAACTACAGGCGATCCTGAAGCCGGCACAGCTGAGTAAGTGCTCGGTTGGAAACGAGCCCGAGAAAGACAGAACACGCGAAGAGAGGTCTAGGAAGCTGATTCATCCGGCAACCTAGGACAAGAACCATTCCTCAACGATGGCAGGGAGGCCCGATCACCGACTGTCCTCCACATCATCGGATCGACGCTCACTAACACACCTAGATCCGGTTCAAGCCTAGGATTACACTAACTTACGGGGCTTAATAGCGGTTGTTCGATCTACCAAGTACACTTCCCATAGTCGACTAGAAATGAGACCACGCATCACCACTCCGAAGCCTTACTACCTCCTCATATACCATAAAAGCGAGACCGTACTAAACCCGAACCGTACTATACCAAGGCACAAACCAGCAAATAGCTTCAAGCAACACCAGCCGAACCAAGCAAATATCACAAATCATTGCTTTAAGCGTTAGATTGGTTTAGCAGATGCAAGGACGGGTAGCTAAACCGGCACAATCACACCAAACAAGAGAGATCTTGCCGAAACCAAAAACTCACAATGCCGATACCTCCTCGCGAATGAAAGCCGGCAACGAAGACGGAGAGAACCCGCAAGACCCTGCCGGAAACCGGAGGAGAAAACAGCTCTGACTATCAAGGTGACTCCTCGAAGAGAGAAGGAGCCCGAAACACGAACCCAGGGAAGATCCAAGATACAAAAACATCCCACGAAACCGCAACTGCGGTAGAAACAAAGGCAGAGCCACCGCAGCCCTCGCCACGCCACCACAAGAGCCACTGAGAACCTGCAACGTAAAGATGTTTGAAGACTTAAGTTTTATTAGAAGATTGTGAATACATATTTATACATACGGCAGAAGTATTAGGGTACAGATAAGTACTAGTAATTACAATAATAGTCCCTAATGATATACATAATTATATCCTTGATACGCCCCCTCAAGATGGAGGGGCCTTGGTCACTCCAATCTTGACACAAGCATGCTGAAATCATGTCCGTGGTAACGGTTTGGTTAAGGTGTCCACCAGTGGATCGTGTGTTGAGACATGTGAGACCCGGAGTGCCCGCGATTGGACTAAGTTGCGTATGAAGTGGTAATCAATCGCTAGATGTTTCATTCTGGAGTGGAAGACGGGATTGGCTGAGAGGTATTTTGCGCCAACATTATCGCAATAAATCACAGGGGCAGACGGTAAGAAGAGTCCCATCTTGGACAGAAGCGAGCAGAGCCATTGAACTTCCCAGGCTGTATTGGCGACAGACCTGTACTCTGCCTCAGTCGATGATTGAGCTACGCCTCTCTATTTCCGTGATGACCAGGAGATGGGGTTGTTGCCAAGGTAGATTATATACGCGTTTGTAGAAACAAAGTCGTCAGTGTCCCCAGCCCAATCTGCGTCGGAGAAAGCATGTAATGTAAAAGGTGAGTCCTAATTGAAGAAAATACCATGCATTGGAGTGCCTGCGAGATAGCGTAGGACTCGTTTGACAGCTTGCCAATGCTCTGTGGTTGGCTGATGCATGAACTGTGACAATCTGTTAACCGCGTATGAGATATCCGGTCGCGTGAAAGCTAGGTATTGGAGGGAGCCTACAACAGAGCGATATTGAGAGCAATCATATAGCTTCGTACCAGTATATAGGGTGAGTCGCGGGTAGGCTGGAAGAAGTGTAGATACATGTTTGGAGTCAACTATATTTGTTGATTCGCAGGTCTTTGATGTACTTACGTTACATCAAATGCAGGCGCGGATGACCTCAATGCCGAGAAAGAAGTGTAGATCGACTGGATCCTTTATAGAGAACCGCTGTGAAAAACCTCGGAGAACATGGTTTACGAAAGCTTCATCTTGGCCAGTGACGATGATGTCGTCAACGTAAACGATTACATAAGTCATAGATGAAGGAATTTCTAGCAGATCCTAATCTAATTAGGCAGCCCTAGGTATATATTCCAAGCATAGGATCTAGGGTTCATGTAATTGAATCATTGGGATCTCAGAATTACCTGGTAATTAGCAGCGAAAAATTTGCAGATAATCGAGATCTTAAAGCGCCTCAAGTGTTGCGCCTCTACACACGCACACAAACTGGATCGATACGGGATGCTAGTGCCGTTGAGATCAGATCTCAAAAATCAACGAACAATTCGTCTCTATATGGGAGTATGCAAGCGGCGAGAGTTGCTCTTCATTAAGCAATCATCGTTATATATATATAACAAATGATTTTAACCTAACCACGTTTTAGATTAAAAGTGGGCTGAGCCCATTTTCTTAATTATGAATGAATCATAATTCATTCATAAGCCTCACGTGTGTATACACATATCATATATGTGTATTTATGTTTATTTATATATCTAATATATAAATAATTCTCTAAACCCAAATCTATATATTTAATCCAGTTTGCTTAGGTGTGTGACCCTGTAGGATCATATAACACTAGCAATGAGTTCTAAACTCATTGATCATAAGTGGCTTCTAGCAAAGCATTATGACTGCCCAGTGTCATATGATTGTCTCATCTCGACAGTACGACTTTCACTTAAGAGCAAGTACAATAGATTTCAGGACATTCCCAATAATCTCCCACTTGTACTGGAATCATCTATTCTCATAATTCCTTTGTCACTATATCTCGATCTGACATAAGGCAAGATCTGTGTCACCCTTATTTAGCCAAGATCATGTTCATCGAACTCCGATTTATACTGACAAGACAAACGACTGACAATCACTTCGTTTGAGTGTGGCCACACATTTCTCAGTATCAAATCTTCGATGGGCCCTGAGATATTTATCTCCTGTTATATAGGAGGGACAAATCCCATCTTGTTCCATCCCTGTTTCTTCACACGCTTCATGATACGCCCAATCAATGCCTTTATAGTCACCAGTTACGGCTGACGTTTGACAAGGTTAAAGCGGACCAATTCATATGTAAGAAAACATGATGAACTCAGGTCTAAGGACTATACTCTATAGTCGTAATGAAAACTCTCATGACACTTATATAACTATCCCGTAGAGTTCTCATCAGTGGGTCATGTCCGATCATGTGTTCTCTAACACATATCTATGTGATTGACTTTAATACTCTTATTAATGACTCCATGAAACTTATTCATCAGTCACCTCACATACTAGTCTCACGCGGTTGTTAATGTCCCACTTTAACAACCTTGACCAGGGACCAACTTAATTTATGTCATTTATCACTTATAGGGTTTCATGATCAAGTCACATACTTGATGACCTATAAAATGTCATAAATTACTTTGGGACTATTATTTAACAACCATTATTAAATAATACAGATGTCAGATTTCAATAACATAATCAAATTATGTTTATACGAACATCATATCATAACTAAAATTAACAACAACGACTCCCACTAAAATTAAGATCACATCTTAAGGCATCTAATGCCTTTAGCAGTAGCCTGACCCTCATTCGCCCTTGCTCAGCGTGTGTCGAAGGACACTGCGTCTTGCTAAGAGTAATACCAAGAGTCATTTGCACGAAGTCCATCTTGGAATCATGCGTACTGGACCTGTGTAAGACCTTATCACCATAAGTATCTTGACACAATCCAATTAGCTTATCCAATCTATCTCTATAGATTCTTATTCCAAGAATGTATACGGTTTCTCCCATAATTTTATCGGAAAAAAAAAACAACTTTCGAGTCAGGTCTTAACAGACTGAAACAATGGAACTTCATTTCCGAGAAGTAGTATGTTATCAACATACGATACTAGAAATGCAATTGCGCTCCCACTAGTCCTCTAGTAAACACACGGTTCCTCTTCGTTCATGACGAAGTCAAACCTTTTGACTGCTTCATCAAAACGAAGATTCCAACTCCGAGATGCTTGCTTCAATCCATAAATGGATCGGCGAAGCTTGCATATCTTCCTAGCTTCATTAGGATCAACGAAAACTTCAGGTTGTGTCATGTACACATCCCTTTCCAGAATTCCATTAAGGAAAACTGTTTTCACATCCATCTGCCCGTCATCATAATGAGCGGCAGTTGCTAGGAGAATCCGAATGGATATAAGCATGGTGTTTGGGATTGGGTTTCTTCACAGTTAATACCATGAATTTACTTGAAACCTTTTGCCACCAACCTAGCTTTGTACATCTGAATGTAACTATCCATGTCAACTTTTCTTCTTGAAAATCCATTTACTCACAATGGATTCTACACCATCGGGTAAATCAACCCAAGTCATACTTGGTTCTGTGACATGGATCCCATTTCGGATTCAGCGGCTTTCAGCTATTTTCGGAGTCAAGGCCCATCATTGCTTCTTCAAAATTTGCAGGCCCGTCACTTTCAATGATCAATAGATCATGGCAATTGGTTACGAGAAATCCACATTTCTCGGGTTTGTGACGGATCCTTTCGGATCTGCGAGCTTCAGTTTTGTGTAAAAGTTGCGCACATATCTCATATGTATACTTTTACCACGACCTAATTAACTAAGATTTAAACCGTAGTTAATTAAGTCATAAACCAAAAATCAATAGTTTGGTTCGCGATCTGTGTCGATCGATACAACTTTTGTGTCGATCGACACTTCTTCAGAAACTCGCCATTTGAACGTATATCGAATATACAATTACCAGATCCTTTGCAAACTTTAGGCACCACAGGTGCAGGTTCTACAACTCTTTGTAGATCCAACTGCTGCTCTTCCTCACCAGGTTGAGCAGTCTCCTGTGATTCTCGAATTTCTTCGATTTGTACTTTACTCCCATTGTTCTTCTTGGAAAGAGAGTCTTTCTCAAGAAAACATAGTTCCGAGCAACAAAAAATTTGTTCTCGGACTGGTTGTAAAAGTAACATGCCTTGGTTTCGTTAGGACAACCAATGAAGTAGCACTTATCAGATTTGGGTGTGGCTTATCAGAGAATAGACGTTTTATATAAGCCTCGCAACTCCAAATCTCTATGATGGTTAAATCAGAAACATTTCCATTCCACATCTCATGTGGTATCTCTGTAACTGATTTTGATGGAACTCTATTTAATGTAAACGCAGACATTTCTAGAGCATATTCTTAGAAGGATATTGGAAGATCTAAGTGACTTATCATTGATCGAACCATATCTAATAAAGTCCGATTCAGGAGGAGTGAATTGTGAAACACTTTCACAATCTCTCAGATGATCACTAAATTCTTAACTTAAGTATTCACCTCCATGATCTCATCGTAGAGCTTTAATACTTTTGCCAAATTGATTATGTACTTCATTCTGGAACTCTTTGAACTTTTCAAAAGATTCTGACTTATGCCTTATTAATAAGACACAACCGCACCTTCTGAAATATCAGTAAAGGTAATGAAGTACTGAAATTTTCTTCTAGCACTAGTGCTCATCGGCCCATATACATCCGTATGTATAAAGCCCAATAAGCCTCTGGCCCTTTCATTTTATTCGTTCGCAATCTGTATCGACCGACGCACCGTTTGTGTCGATCGATACTACCTTTGTTGAAAGGAGCCTTTGTCGTTTTACTTAATAAACAAGATTCACATTTCTCATATGATTCATAATAAAATGAGCTCAAAAGCCCATCAGTATGGATTTTCCGAATATGTTTCTCATTTATGTTTCCCAAACGACAAAGCCAGAGAAAAGGTTTGATTCGTATCACTTGACTAGAATCTCTTGGTACTAATGTTATAGTCAGGCATGATTTGGTTTAGAACATAAAGTCCATTCTCTAATGGATTGCTACTATAAAATATATCATTGTAATCAAATGAATAACACTTATTCTTAATTTGAAAACTGATATCTTTCCATATCCAAACAAGGATTAGAAATAATCTTTCTGCTCATAGCAGGTACATAGTAGCAGTTTTAAGTTAAAAACATGCCATAAAAGAAAACAAATGAAATACTCCTACGACTAATGCAGCAACTCTTGCTCCATTTCCCACGCGTAGATCCACTTGTCCTTTCTCCATAGTCCTACTTTTGCTCAGGCCCTGCACATTTTCACAAAATATGAGTACCACAGCTGGTATCAAATACCTAATAAGTAGGACTATAAGAAGTAACATTTACTTCTATAACATAATACCTGAAGAAGAAGTCTCGTACGTCTTCTTCAGCTTCTCATAATCTTCCAAGAATTTATTGCAGTTTCTTTTCAAATGCCCATAACCATTACAATAACGGCACTTAACATCTTCAGAAGGACTGGTTTTAACCTTAGGAGCATGGCCAGACTCGCTTGGATTCACAATCGAGCTCGTCTTTCCATCACCTTTGTTCTTACCAAGTTTCTTAAACCTTTTACCCTTTTGTACCATAAGGACATCTGGGGTGTCCTTCTTGATGTTAGGTTCAGCAGTCTTAAGCATCCCATGCAATTCAGTCAACGTCTTTGTCAAGTTGTTCATGTTATAGTTCATAACAAATTGATCATAACTTGACGGCAGTGACTGCAGAATGATGTCAGTAGCCAACTCTTGGCTAATGGGACAATCCAGTTTCCCCAGGTTATCAATATAACCCATCATCTTAATGACATGAGGACTAACTGGTTCGCTCTTTGGTAGCTTGCACTCAATCAGAGATCTTACCGTCTGGTATCTCTGAGTTCGTGCCTGCTCCTGAAACATACTTTTCAGGCCAGTGATCATCTCTATTGGCGACTCCACGTACTCATATTGCTTCTGCAATTCCGAGTTCATGGTAGCCAACATGAGACAACTCACATCCACCGCATCATTAGAATGCTTATCCCAAGCATCCTTATCTGACTGCCAGGCATTGGCTCGGTACTTCTTGGGGAGAACTTTCTCAAGGACATAGTCCTTCTTCTCCTGTTTGAGAACAATTCTCAAGTTCCGATACCATTCAAGAAAGTTGGATCCATTTAACTTGTCCTTCTCAAGGACGGATTGCAGGGAGAAATTGTTACGATGGTTTGAGCTAGACATAGCTGAAAGACAAGGGAGATTTAGTTATGATGTTCAAGAAATGAGAAGTCTTAACCATTAAGAAAACTCGCATTATATTCAAACAATGTTTCCTCAAATGAATATAATGATCCAAGACCCATACTTCACCAAACTTGAGTGATCCACTGGCTATCACCCAAATTTTAGCTATCTAGGTAAGCAACAACCTTGCTAGTTATATCCAATATAACTCTTGGTTGTGGACTGACATCTCATGTCCAATCCACCTGATGTCTCTGGGCCCAAAACGATTTTGATGGCCCAGTCAAGTAAACCAATCTCTTAAGTCATGTAATTGTTGATGTCTTGCACTGCAAGTCCATCAACACGATTACCTCTGTCTTACTCATGTAATTGTGGACATCTTGCACTGCAAATCTATCGCACAATGAAATGAGCCTCGACAGTTGACAAGATTGAAAAGACATCAAGGATCACTTGATATTTGGCTGAGGAACGGAACCTTTAAAACGTTCAGTTTTATTATGTTTTAATTCTTCTAATTAATTGATTTATCTTGCTTTGGTTCTGTGATTTCAGGTTCCATAACCTAAACCATCGAATCTGATGTCGACCGACACTACTTTAGTGTCGATCGATGCAGAATAACCAAAAAAATCCGCGATAACCGATCAATCCAATTGATCCGGTTTTGAATACCGGTCAGTGTCGATCGATGCTACATTAGCATCGGTCAACATCGACCTAATCAAACCAATCGCAATTAAACCATTCACAGTGTTCAACCATTATTAAACAAGCTCGATAATCGGTCCAATCCAATTGAACCGATTCATCAATCTCGCGAGGTTTGTGTCGACCGACACAACTCTTGTGTCGATCGACACTAGGCGAAACTGATTTTATTCGGGTCATCCTTCTGTGTTGACCGATACCGGATTGGTGTCGATCGACACAGGGCGATAAACCCTAATCGTTTTCAAGCCAAAAAATCCTAAAACTAGGTTTTCATGAAAACGAATTTTAACATGTTTGTATCAACTATACAGAGATCCAGATTCAACTAATCTAATCAACATGCTACAGATTCAATGGAACCCTAAGGCTCTGATACCACTGAAGGAATTTCTAGCAGATCCTAATCCAATTAGGCAGCCCTAGGTATAAATTCCAAGCCTAGGATCGAGGGTTCATGTAATTGAATCATTGAGATCTCAGAATTACATGGTAATTAGCAGCGAAAGATTTGCAGATAATCGAGATCTTAAAGCGCCTCAAGTGTTGCGCCTCTACTAGTATCCACACGCACATAAACTGGATCGATACGGGATGCTAGTGCCGTTGAGATCAGATCTCAAAAATCAACGAACAATTCGTCTCTATATGGGAGTATGCAAGCGGCGAGAGTTGCTCTTCATTAAGAAATCATCGTTATATATATATATAACAAATGATTTTAACCTAACCACGTTTTAGATTAAAAGTGGGCTGAGCCCATTTTCTTAATTATGAATGAATCATAATTCATTCATAAGCCTCACGTGTGTATACACATATCATATATGTGTATTTATGTTTATTTATATATCTAATATATAAATAATTCTCTAAACCCAAATCTATATATTTAATCCAGTTTGCTTAGGTGTGTGACCCTGTAGGATCATATAACACTAGCAATGAGTTCTAAACTCATTGATCATAAGTGGCTTCTAGCAAAGCATTATGACTGCCCAGTGTCATATGATTGTCTCATCTCGACAGTACGACTTTCACTTAAGAGCAAGTACAATAGATTTCAGGACATTCCCAACAATAGATGGACCCTGTATATGTATGAAGAGCGAAGCATCAGATAGTGAGTTGTGAAAACCAGATTGTAGAAGATGCTGTTTCAGAGACATATACCAGGAGCGCGGAGCTTGTTTGAGGCCCTAGATAGGTTTACGAAGGCGACATACATACTCGGGGTGATCACGGTCAATGTAGCCATGTGGCTGAATGATAGAGAAATTAATCCTTATTCTACTGCAAGGGCACAATTATGCTATTATAGTATTCAAGGGTATCGTATCCACAAGGACTCACGTTTCACATGATAGACTATATGTTCTCAAGTTAAGCTAAATCAATCAGAAGAAAGCAGTAAACGAAAGCAAGCAAACAAAGGTTTGTATTCAATAGAAGAAAGGCGTCAGACTTATCAAATTCTCGGGAATTATGCAATGTCAAATACTTAACTAACCGGATTCAGATTTAACACAGGTTCAAGAACTAGAAACACAATGCTAAACAATCCAACTTATGCTGAGATTGTTTCTATATCTAGCAACCTAACGATCCAAATATCTTTGTGATCCTAGAGTTCTAAACAAGCATTAAGAACAGGTTCTTCGGTTCACAATTCTCCTAAACCAAATCTCTTTGTATCTATTAAAATTGCTCACACTAAGTTCATTCAGATTATAACTGACACTCTCGTGCTAAGTTAATTATCTCAGATCTAAATCCTAGGTGATCAGTCCAGAATTCAGTATTAAGCGCAACTAGGTGATGAACGAATAGAATTAGAATCCTAATCAATCAGTTGTCTAAACATGCATAAAACCCTTATGAGAATTCCTAAATCTAACTAGGTTACTACTCAGACATATTATCAGAATAACAACACATCATGAATACAAACCCAAAAGACTGAATAGATAAGATAAAGGGGTTCGAAATCCTTCTCTCAAAGGTTACAAGTAGCAAGAACAGCCCCTTGGCACAAATCTCTCAATCTCCAAGCAAGAACAAAAGTAAGAACAAGATAAGTGATAATTAGTCTGAAAACCTAATTAAAACTCCTAAACTCGTTTTGGGGCTAGATTAGAATTAGAGAAAATTTATGGGTCTTTTTGCAATTCTTTAAAACTTTTCTTCAACTCGCGTATAAGACTCTGTCGCGCTCAGTGTCGACCGACACCAAGGTCAGTCGGTAGACATCCAGTCGTAGTCGAGACACCAACTTCAGCTCGTTGCACCAATCACCAGAAACGTCCCATAATCCCGCTCTTTGCTCCAAACGCAAGCCTACCTGTAAAAGACTCAATAGACTCGAAAAACCAGGTTAAAGACTCAATATACACAACTATATCATGGTTGAAAACCTAGAAAAACCATGATATATCAACTCCCCTACACTTAGCTCTTGCTTGCCCTCAAGCAAGTAAAGAACCAAAGCATAAGAAAGAGGTTTGAAAACTCAGAAACTCATTTCGTCCTAGGAATTTTCCCATTCACAATCACTTAGTAGACTACTGAAAACTTTCCTGCAGATACCAAGATCACAATATACTTCCCCCACACTTAGCAACTGTCCCAAGTAAACTCCACAATCAGATTAGGATATTCAAGTTCACCACACTAACCTTTGAATACAATTAGGTGCAGTCTTACAGAGGGAGTATCGATCAGAGAACACATGGACTCAACTCAATCAGTACTGACCACCAAAATGTCGGTTCCTGGTTCCTTTCATTTCTCTTTCTCCATTAGCACTGATTTTTCCCCACTGGGTATCATTTTTTTTTTTTATCAGTGCTCTTCCCTTTTTATTCGGGATGTAACTTTGGATCTTTCCATGGATACACAGGAGGTAATAGGGGTCTCTACCACTCTCGTGACCACTTCGAAGCTACTAGCTTATCCTCGGTTTTAATCTATTTTTTTTTTTTTACTTTCAAGGAAGGGGAAAATCAGGAACTATACTCAAACAGGATCATAAGTTGTGTCAAGTACATCAGAGGAATCCGATCCAGAGATCTCAAGCCCCTAAGTAAGAAAATAAAGTCAGGATTAGAGGTGAAGTTAGTGATGGATCCTCTGAATACTTGGTTAGATATGGGTGTCCTTGGTAAGTTGATCCATTTGGGGTTTTCTAATAGTCATAGAATTACTGCAAGTCTGTCCAATGGTCACTTAGTTCCTGTTCCAGCGAAAAATTTCCTCGAAAAATCATAGTTTCATACATATTTTGACTCAATAAAACAATTTTGAAAACAACTGAAAACAAGGGACTGACTCTAAGAAAACAAAACACAATGCCAGTAGCCACCTCCCCCCACACTTAGACTGCACTGTCCCCAGTGCAATCGTAGCATGAGATCAGTATAAATCAATGTATAAGAACCGAGAACTTGAGGAAACAGAAACCTTACTTGTGGTCGCAGTCGATGTCGACCGACGCATGGCCAGTGTCGGGCGACATTAGGCTCTAGTCGACATCGATTAGCCCATAATCGAGCATGATCGATTTCCATCCGTGTTCTCGAGTTTGGTGTCGACCGACACAATGGTAATGTTGACCGACACTGATTTCTGCAAACCTGTCCTACACGGCCCTAACACACAAGAACCAGAAAAATCAAAAGACTCAAGGACAAAGACTCAAAAGAAACAAAAACTAACCTACAGTGGGTGCCTCCCACTCAGCGCTCGTTTAACGTCAATAGCTTGACTGTAATGCGATCAGGCGTTGGGTGGATTATCCAGATGAACAATATTGCCTTCCGGGATTTCAGCTTTCGCCCAGTAATGTTTCACCCTTTGCCCATTGACTGTGAACTCCTCGCCTTTGGAATTCATCAAGATAATAGCTCTGTGTGGTCTAACTTCCTTAACAGTGAATGGACCTGACCAACGAGAACGCAACTTCCCAGGAAACAATGTTAGACGAGAGTTGTAGAGAAGTACCTAATCATTGGGTTAGAAGTTGCGTGAGATGATCTTCTTATCATGGTATGCCTTTGTATGCTGCTTGTACAGCTTTGAGCTCTCATATGCATGGTGGTGAATCTCATCTAACTCATTAAGCTGTATCAGACGTCTCTCAACTGCAGGCTTGAGGTCATAGTTCATATGTTTGATAGCCCATCTAGCCTTGTGCTCAAGCTCAACTGGAAGGTGGCATGCTTTCCCATAGAGTAAGTGAAACGATGTGGTCCCAAGTGGCGTCTTGAACGCAGTCCTGTAGGCCCACAACGCGTCATCCAGCTTAGCAGACCAGTCCTTCCTAGTCTTTCCCACTGTCTTCTCTAGAATCTCCTTGATCTGTCGGTTTGAAACCTCAACATGTCCACTAGTCTGAGGGTGGTATGGAGTAGCCACAAAATGGTTAAAACCATGCTTCTTAAGCAACTTCTCGAAGACCTTGTTGATGAAGTGAGAACCACCATCACTTATCACAATCCTAGGCACTCCAAATCTGGGGAAGATGATAGTCTTAAACAGTTTAAGAACTACCGAAGAGTCATTGGTCGGACTAGCAAGCGCTTCAACCCACTTAGAGACGTAGTCCACAGCAACCAGAATGTACTTGTTCCCATAAGAAGATGGAAACAAACCCATGAAGTCGATGCCCCATCAGTCAAAGACTTCAACCTCGAGGATGAAGTTTTTGGCATCTCGTGTCTCTTACTTATCTTCCCTCTCCTCTGACACACATCACACTGAGAGATAAATAGCTGAGCATCTTTGAACATTGTAGGCCACCAGAAGCCTTCTTGAAGAACCTTAGACACTGTCTTGAATGTAGCAAAGTGCCCAGCGTACTCAGAACCATGGCAGTGGTACAACACATTATCAACTTCAGACTCTGCGATGCAACGTCTGTAGATACCGTCAGAGCAGTGCTTGTACAAGTAAGGTTCATCCCAATAATAGCGCCTAACTTCCCTAAGGAACTTCTTCTTAGCATAGCCTTTAAATACTTCAGGCTCGTCATCTGCAGCAAGGTAGTTGGCTATATCGGCGTACCAAGGTCTAGTAGAGAAAGAACCTTGGGCGACTGCAGCTATGAACATGTCAGCTTCATCATTGAGAATAGCCGTCTGCAACCGCAACGGATGTCGGCCGACATCAGTGTTGATGTCGACCGACATCGAACCTAATCGACCAAATGGTGTCGGGTTTGATTGACTATCGTTCGCTTTTTCGAGTCGGGTGTCGACCGACATGAACTGAGTGTCGACCGACACCTGCTTTGCAACTCGTGTAAAAGGCAGTGAACTCGCAGAGACTGCTTGAAATCCTGTCTCAACCTTGTAGATGTTCTCCTCTGGTAGAAAATCATCTATAGGAACGTCCTCATCGATCCTAATCCGTGACAAGTGATCAGCAACACCGTTCTCTACTACTTTCTTGTCTCTCACCTCTATGTCAAACTCTTGGAGCAACAAAATCCATCTTAGTAGCCTTGGCTTAGCATCTTTCTTCTGCATCAGATACTTGAGCGCAGAATAGTCAGTATGAACAACTACCTTGGAGCCAATCAGATATGGTCGGAACTTCTCGAATGCAAACACAACTGCCAACAACTCCTTCTCAGTGGTTGCATAATTCCTTTGAGCATCATCGAGAGTTCTACTGGCATAATAGATAGCATGGAGCTTCATGTCCTTCTTCTGCCCAAGCATAGCTCCTACCACATAATCGCTGGCATCACACATCACCTCCAAAGGCAGATTCCAATCCGGTGTTTGCACAATTGGAGCCGAGATCAAGGCCTGTTTCAGCTCCTTGAATGCAGCATGACACTAATCTGTGAACTCAAACTTCACATCCTTGCAAAGAAGTACAGTTAGTGGTCTAGCTATCTTGCTGAAGTCTTTAATGAATCTCCTGTAAAAACCAGCATGCCCAAGAAAAATCATAATTCCTTTAACTCAATCTGGTGCTTGCAGTCCTGTCATCACCTCAATCTTAGCTCTGTCCACCTCAATTCCTGCCTCAGAAACTCTATGCCCAAGTACAATGCCATTCCTGACCATAAAATGAAATTTCTCCCAGTTCAAAACCAGGTGTTTTTCCTCACAGCGAGCTAGCACCTTGCATAGATTATCCAGAAAAGCATGGTAAGATGGTCCGTAGACAGATAAATCATCCATGAAGACCTCCATAAAATCCTCTATCATGTCTGTGAAGATAGACATCATGCATCTCTGAAACGTCGTAGGAGCATTACACAGTCCGAAAGGCATTATGCGGTATGCAAAGGTGCCATAGGGACAGGTAAATGTAGTCTTCTCCTGGTCCTCTGGGTGGATAAGGATCTGAAGGAAACCAGAATAGCCATCCAAGAAACAGTAGTAAGGATGATTCGCTAACCTTTCCAACATCTGATCAATGAAAGGGAGTGGAAAGTGGTCTTTTCTGGTGGCTGCATTCAACCTCCTGTAGTCTATGCACATTCGGTGACCACACATTCGGTGACCAGTGATTGTCATAGTAGGAATCAGCTCATTCTTTTCATTCTTCACCACTGTGACTCCTCCCTTCTTAGGAACCACATGAACTGGGCTGACCCAATCACTATCTGAGATAGGATAGATAATCCCAGCTTGCAGCAGCTTCATGATCTCCTTCTTTACAACCTCTTTCAGGTTAGGGTTCAAACGCCTCTGGTTCTCAATTGACGACATGCTCTCATCCTCAAGGTGTATCCTATGCATGCACAAGTCCGGAGAGATTCTTGAAATATCATCAAGAGAATAGCCAAGAGCTTTGTGATACTTGCGCAGCTTGCTTAGCAGTAAAGTGAGTTCTGCGTTATTCAAATCAACATTGACAATGACAGTATAAGTGGAGTTTTTACCTAAGAACGCATATTGAGGCCTGCAGGTAGCTGCTTCAACTCGATCTTTGGAGCTTTCTCCTCGCTCCAATCTCTCGCGGCTGGTGTCGGCCGATTCGATTGTGGTGTCAGTCGACACTGAATGTCATCGGCCACTTCCAAGTTCATCACTTGCTCAGTAGCGTCCATCAGCCTCAGATACCCAGTAGCAGCTTCATCCTCCAGCTCCAACTCATGCACGGAACTCATTAAAGCTCTTTCCAAAGGGTCGACAGGATGCATTTGATTTAAGAATTTTGCAGCCAGACTCTCAATTGTATCAACATAGAAGGTCTGTCCATCAATGGTGGGGTGTCTCATCAACTTGTCCATGTCAAAATTCATCACTAGATCACCCACATTCAGTCCAATCTTTCCTCTTTTCACATCAATGATGGCTCCAGCTGTAGCCAAGAATAGTCTGCCCAAGATAAGAGGGTCCTTAGGCTCACCATTGTACTGCAGGACTACAAAGTCAGTTGGGATAACACATCCACCAATCTTCACCGGTACATCTTCCAAGAGACCTTCAGGAATTCTCATGGAGCGATCAGCTAGAATCAAGGAAATCCTAGTAGGTGTGAAGTCTGTCATTCCCATCTGCTTAGCAGCTGAATATGGCATTAGATTGGCACTTGAACCCAAATCACATAGTGACCTCTCAAATATGTTGCTGAAGATGGCACAGTCCAAGACAAAGCTCCCTGGATCCTTTTGCTTCTCATGAACTCTGTTTAAAATGACGGCACTACAGACTTCATTAATCATCATCACACACTATTCATCTCCCATGTCAGAAGTCAACATCTGCTTCAAACACCTCTTCAACACTGGGTTGTTGCTAATAGCATCCATCAATGGCATTGGAAGAGTGAGCTTACTCAGCATGGCCATGTACTTAGCCTTGAACCGTTCAAACTTGGTTTGCTTCAGGTTTCTCGGGAAAGGTACCTAGGATTTATACACTTTCCCACCAGCTATAGGACTTTTCTGCGTAGCGTCAGAGTCTGTACACTGCTGGTGTCGACCGACATCAGCTTGGTGTCGGTCGACATTGCTCGATTTTGATCTGTCATCGACCTCACAATCGATCTTGGTCGATTTCCATTCGTCACGAGAACTCGAAGAAGTTGATGTCGCCCGACGTGCAGTAGCAGTGTCGGTCGACGCTCGTTTCGCAGCTTCGTACTCTTCTTCAAAATCTTCTATCTCTTCGATCTCCTTATGATATATCATGGTTTTTACCCATTTTAGACCATGATATAGATGTGTTTTTAGTGTCTTTTGTCTTTGTTTAGAGTCTTTTACAGGTTTAATCAGGTTTGGAGCTAATTGGAGATATTTGGAGCATTTTGGGACTTTTGGGACGTTTTGGCCGAGAGCTTAACTCACTGTCCGATTTATTGATCATGCATCGACCGACACACCTTGTGCATCGGTCGACACACTAGCGTGATGGGCCGTACGCGTCGGTTTAATGAAGATATGAAGATTTGCAAAGAAGCCCAAGATAGTTCCAGTATTTACACAGAAGCCCCAGCCGAGATTAGGCCTATATATAAAGGATTTTGGTGTTTATTTTACTTACGCTTTCATAATTAAGAGCAGAGGATTTTTAGAGCTTTTGGGGCTGATCTGAACCTATTACTTCATCTGTATTTGGAGAAGATTTCGAACCCCTTTTACTATTATTCTTTTATGCAATTTATTCATTCTATGATTATGTTTTCATTATCTATGTCTGAGTAGATTCCTAGTTAGGTTTAGGGTTTCTCACATAGGATTTCATGACTTGCTAGACTTGTTCAAATTCAGTTAAGGATTCAAACTATATATGTTCTTCAATTTAATTGTGCTTAAAGCTAGTTCTAACCTGATCAATTAGAATCTAGATCTTAGGTTGCTAAATACGTCACGGAAGTGGGGTTTAGGAATCTGAACTAATTAAATTGGGCAATTAAACTTTGCGCAAACGGAAGTTTGGTTTAGGATAATTGTGAACATATCAAACTTGGGATTAATGCTAGTTTAATCTGTTAGTTCTCGCAAACGAAAGTTTGGTTAGCTGCACTTAGACTTAGAGAATTATCGCAAAGGAATTTGGTTAATTCTATATCTGTGTTTTGAGTTATAGAACTGTGCTTAATTAGATCCTTGCTGAATGAACTGTCTGCTTGTCTGATTTCCTGAGAATACCCTAGGCTTGACGCTTTTAATTACTTGCTTCCACAACCGTTAATCTCTGCTACTGATTTACTTTCTCGCACCGCTTTTAATTCAATCACATTGCTTATTTCTAGTATTAGTCTCTACTGTTCTGATCTATTGAGACCAAGTGTCCCTGTGGATTCGATAACCCTATATACTACTTTGACATTGCTGTTCACTTGCAGTTTAGAATAGGGATTAAAACTTAGAACCTATCAAGTTTTTGGCGCCGTTGCCGGGGACTCTTAGAGTCTTCGATAGGACCGAACTTAGGGTTTTACTAGAAATTTTTCTTTTTGTTTTTGCTTTTTTCGTTTTGTTTTTATTTTACTAACTTTTTCTCTGATTCTTTCTGTCGCAGGTACGAATTTCGCCTTGCGTCGATCGTTGCATCCCTTTGCATCGATCGTCACTAGGCGATTCTGAGATTGAATCGATCGTTGCACTGATAGCATCGATCGTTGCTGGACGATTACAGACAGTTTATACCAACGCAGAAAACTCGAAGTAATCCGAACTCGAGCTTGCTTAATCTTGGACTAGAGGAACTTGGACGTCTAGAGAGGACTATCAGAAGAGAAAAGAGAGAGAGAATGGTTCGAGAACGTTTGATCTTGATACCAGATGCTGAAGGTACCCTGAGGGACCAAGATAACAACCCGTACAATGCTGCTGGGCATCGGGTTGATGCTGAAGGGAATGTCATCCCTGATCCTCCTGAGCAACAGCAACAGGAGCTGAACCGAAACCAGGGTCAAGGACAGGCCCAAGGTAGAGAGATGGTGGTTCATGAGAGGACACTATCTGATTACAACAGACCTGATGAGTTTCATGCAAACCGAGCAGCTCTAGTGCTTCCTACTTTTGAGAGGAATGATTTTGAGGTAAAGACCATCTACTACCAGCTGATGAGACAGATTGCTTTTCATGGTCTTCAAGCAGAGCAGCCTATGGATCACATTGACAAGTTTGAGGACATAGTCACTGGCATGAAGTATGAAGGAGTATGCCCGGACTATCTGTTCCTTAAGCTATTTCCGCACAGTCTTGCTGGAGACGCTAGTGCATGGCTGAGACAACTGGCACCTGGTCAGTATACTACTTGGGCAGCCTTAAAGAGTGAGTTCCTGCGTCACTTTTATGATGATGCGCGCTCGGATCAGTCCAGACAGGACATACTCACCTTTTCCCAAGGAGCTGTGGAGCCCTTGAAGACTGCCTGGATGAGATTTAAGCAGTATCAGCGTGACTGTCCACACCATGGATTCACAGAAGTATAGCTGATTGGTATTTTCTTCAGAGGCATAGATCTCCCTTATCAGACTGCGCTGGATAATTCCAGTAATGCTAATTTCAACACCAGGACTCCTACACAAGCTAAGCAGTTGATTGAGAACCTGATTGGCAGCAACAGTTGCAAGCTAATGGATGAAAGGAGGAAGAAATCTGGTGGAACTGTAGAGAATTCTGATATAGCTAATATAAGATCCAGATTGGACACAGTCTACAATCTCCTGACAAGTAAGAAAGCTTTCCACTTTTCCCAAGATGTAGAGGTGATTCAGACTGAGGAGGAAACTCAGGAAGAAGATGTGAATTTCATAGGAGGTTCTGGTTTCCAAGGTAATAGATTTGGTAATCAACAGGGGAACAGATTCTCCAATGGAGGACAGACTGGTGGTTTTTCAGAAGACCTATGGACAAGGTACTCAGAGAACCTATGGATCTACATCCTATCAGACTCCTCCTACACCTACAGCCCATGAGAGAAAAATGGAGGCTATGATGGAAAAACTGATTGAGAGTCAGACCAAGATTTCTGTGGACTGCAACAAGAAGTTGGACGCTATCTATGAAGACCTCAATGGGAAATTTGAGTCTATGAGCACTCACTTGAAGCAGTTGGACACTCAGGTAAACCAGATGTCCAGCTCACTGAAGGGAAAAAGAGTGGCAGACACTCATGTTAAGGCCTGGTCTGTGTACATTAATGATGGATCTCACCTAGGTGAAAGATTTGAGCTAAGCACAGCTGAGTTGGTGACAGAACAAGAATTTTCGGATATTTGTGAAAAACTCTCGGGTGAAATCTGCTGCAGTGCGTCGATCGATGCAACATCTGTGCCGATCGATACACCAGTCGGGATGGCAACGATCGACACATCCTTAGTGTCGGTCGTTGCAGGGCGTGAATGGACAGAACTGTCGGATGATAATGGCATAGATGCTGACTTGGAGCTTGATCGCCTGTTCAATGGAGCCTCTAAAATTACTCAACAGGAGATCTACGAACAGATTTTTAGACAACACTCCTCAGTGTCTGAAGTGATTAGGCAAGAGATTGAAGAGCTGAAGAAATTAGAAGGGATTGGTGAAGAATTGGAAGAAATTCCAACTTCTGATGATCCACCTTATCATCCATGTGTACAGAGGTACCTGAACAAGATGTTGCCCCTGGATGATGATCTGAAAGACTGGGTGATAATAGTTCCTCAGCATATTAGTGATGTTCTGCTAACTAAGGTCCCGAAGAAGCTGCCTGATCCTGGAGTCTTTGTACTGGATTGTTCTATCTTTAAGGATAGTTTTAGACGCTCTCTGTGTGATTTAGGAGCTGCTGGAAGTTTGATGCCTTACTCTGTGGCAGAGAAGCTGGGTATGTTGGATTTTACTCCTACTAGGACTTCTCTTGTCCTAGCTGATCAGTCCATACGAGTTCCTGAAGGACTCCTTATGGACATTCCGGTGAGAGTTGGAAACTACTTAGTTCCAACGGACTTCCTTGTGCTGAGATATGACTGTGATCCGGATGAAGCATTATTGCTTGGGAGACCCTTTTTGGCTACAGCAGGAGCGTTGATTGATGTTAGGAACAGCTTGATAGACCTCCATCTGGGAGATGAACCACTGCACTATGAGATGGATAAGCTGCGAAAGCCACTGATAGATGGGCAGACATTCACCATAAGGAACGCAGATTTTGAGCAGCCTGATCATACCATGGTTATAGATCCTGGAGCACATTTCACTCCATCTTTTCTTGGACATGAGCATTCCGCAACAGCCTACTCACCACCTTGGATGAGGAGACTTGAACAGAGACAGAAAAAGTCTCTGTCAGGACCTCCTGGTACTTGAAAATTCCCATCCGTCCGGTCAAGCTATTGACCTTAAACAAGCGCTGGGTGGGAGGCAACCCACCATTAGGTATTGGTGTTTTTCTACTTAATTTTTGGTGTTTTTGTTAGGATTTTACGTTTGTTTTTGTTTCTGGTGAGTTTATGTTTGCAGGTCTCGGTTAAATCGCAGTGCAACGATCGACGCACTTCTGTGTCGATCGTCACAACACGAAAGGAATCGCATTGCAGCGATCGTTGCGGTCCTGAGCAACGATCGACTATACACGAAAATCGCCAAGTAACGGTCGATGCACTTAGTGCATCGGTCGATGCCTGAGCGACAGAGGTAACCCGACAGACATAATTTCACCTTTTCAAAATTTTTTTTATTTTCTTTTTACCGATCCTTCGCTGGACACTACTGGGGACAGTGTGTCTTAAGTGTGGGGGAGGTGCTACTGACTTTTGTTTTCTGTTTTCTTAAGAGTCAGTCCGTTTTTCAAAAAAAATTTGTTTTATTGAGTCAAAATTGTTTAAGTAAGAAACTATGATTTTCTGAGAAGATTTACAAGACTTGCAGGAACTTAAGTAACCATTGGGATGAAGTTGCAGGATCTATCTCTGACTATTAGAAAACCCCATCACAGATCAACCTACTGGGAACACCCACATCACTTCAGGTATCAGAGGATCCTTTACTGACTTCAACCTTAATACTGGCTTAGATTTCTCACCTAAGGGCTTGGTATACTTTGTATCGGATTCCCTTGTTAGTTCTGACACAGCCTGTCAACCTATCCTATTTAGTTCCCTTCTCCCCTTCTGTAAAGTAAAAAAAAATAATAATAATAAACTGAGGATGAGTTAGTAACTCCGAAGTGGTCATGAGAATGGTAGCAAACACTATTTTCTCTCATGTGATCCATGGAATGTGTCCAAAGTACACCCCATAACGGGAAGAACACTGATAAAAAAAAATAAAATGATACCCAGTCGGGAAAAATCAGTTGTTAAAGAAGGGAAAGAGAAGAAAGGGACTAGAGAAAGATAGTATGGTGGTCTAGAGCTGATAAGGTAAGAATCCATGTGCCCTTTGATCGATACTCCTTAGGTGAGACCGCACTTAAATACTTGCAGAAGTCAGTAGGGAGAATTTGAATGCTTGAATGTGATTGTGGAGTTTACCTAGGACAGTTGCTAAGTGTGGGGGAAGTACATTGTGGTCTTGATATCCTGTGATTGATTCTTGCAGTGGTTTACTAAGGGGAATCTGAGTATTGTAGCTTCTAGGATGAAATGAGTTTCTGAAGAGTTTTCAAACCTCTTCACCATGTTTTAGTTCTATGTTTTGCTTGAGGGCAAGCAAAGGCTAAGTGTGGGGGAGTTGATATATCATGGTTTTTACCCATTTTAGACCATGATATAGATGTGTTTTTAGTGTCTTTTGTCTTTGTTTAGAGTCATTTACAGGTTTAATCAGGTTTGGAGCTAATTGGAGATATTTGGAGCATTTTGGGACTTTTGGGACGTTTTGGCCGAGAGCTTAACTCACTGTCCGATTTATTGATCATGCATCGACCGACACACCTTATGCATCGGTCGACACACTAGCGAGATGGGCCGTACGCGTCAGTTTAATGAAGATATGAAGATTTGCAAAGAATCCCAAGATAGTTCCAGTATTTACACAGAAGCCCCAGCCGAGATTAGGCCTATATATAAAGGATTTTGGTGTTTATTTTACTTACGCTTTCATAATTAAGAGCAGAGGATTTTTAGAGCTTTTGGGGCTGATCTGAACCTATTACTTCATCTGTATTTGGAGAAGATTTCGAACCCCTTTTACTATTATTCTTTTATGCAATTTATTCATTCTATGATTATGTTTTCATTATCTATGTCTGAGTAGATTCCTAGTTAGGTTTAGGGTTTCTCACATAGGATTTCATGACTTGCTAGACTTGTTCAAATTCAGTTAAGGATTCAAACTATATATGTTCTTCAATTTAATTGTGCTTAAAGCTAGTTCTAACCTGATCAATTAGAATCTAGATCTTAGGTTGCTAAATACGTCACGGAAGTGGGGTTTAGGAATCTGAACTAATTAAATTGGGCAATTAAACTTTGCGCAAACGGAAGTTTGGTTTAGGATAATTGTGAACATATCAAACTTGGGATTAATGCTAGTTTAATCTGTTAGTTCTCGCAAACGAAAGTTTGGTTAGCTGCACTTAGACTTAGAGAATTATCGCAAAGGAATTTGGTTAATTTTATATCTGTGTTTTGAGTTCTAGAACTGTGCTTAATTAGATCCTTGCTGAATGAACTGTCTGCTTGTCTGATTTCCTGAGAATACCCTAGGCTTGACGCTTTTAATTACTTGCTTCCACAACCGTTAATCTCTGCTACTGATTTACTTTCTCGCACCGCTTTTAATTCAATCACATTGCTTATTTCTAGTATTAGTCTCTACTGTTCTGATCTATTGAGACCAAGTGTCCCTGTGGATTCGATAACCCTATATACTACTTTGACATTGCTGTTCACTTGCAGTTTAGAATAGGGATTAAAACTTAGAACCTATCACCTTATCACTGATATGCCTAATAGGGATGGTGTGCAGCTCCTTCCCACTCCTCAGTGATATTGCATTGCAGTGATGCTTGGGGTTGGTGTCCGTGCTTCCAGGAAAGAATCCGGCTTGCCTCTTAATAGCTCCAGCAGTTTGAGCAACTTGAGAGTCCAATTGCTTCATATGAGTGCTCAAGGATTCAAATTTCTCATTCAAATCAGTGTAGACAGCATCAATCTTCTTGTTGAAATTGATAGGTGTATAGTTTTATCCCTATTCTACTGCAAGTGCACAGTTAATGCAATCGTAGTATATAAGGTATCGAATCCCACAAGGACTCTCAGTCACACAATAGATTATTAGTAGTTCAGATTAAATTAAGCGAAGCAGATGTGAAAACAGTAAACGAAATAGCAAAGTAAATCAAGTGAGTTTGTAAGCAAGAAGGCGAAGCGTTAGGTTTCAGGAGTTTTCAAGAAATCAGGAACGCAAGCAATCAATCTATCTAGATCTAATCAATAACTGTTCTAGAACTCAAACACTGATATAGAATTAACCAAATTCCTTTGCAATAATTCTCTAAGTCTAAGTGCAGCAAACCAAACTTTCGTTTGCGAGAACTAACAGATTAAAACAGCATTATTCCCAAGTTGATATGTTCACAATTATCCTAAACCAAACTTTCGTTTGCGAACAGTTTAATTGCTTATCTAGGTTCTTTCCAGTTAAATTAACCAACTTCCGCTGTATTAATCAACCTAACATCATAACTCTGATTAGCTACTTCAGATTTAGCATTAAGAACAACTTAGATAAAGAACTAGCAGATATGAATCTCTACAGATTAATTAAACTATAATTCTCTGAAATCCCTAATGAGAATCCTTCAACCTAACAGGTGATCTACTCAGACATATTCATCGATACAGAAGATATCATAAGTAGAAAACCAAATATCATATAATCAAATAGAACTTGGGTTCAAAATCAAGTCTCTTCCGAGATCAGGATCAGCCCCTCAACTCTCTCTGAGTAAAACTTAACGTAAGAAAAGCTTAGCCTAACAAGTGGCTGTAAAACCTAATTATAATCCTAAAACACGTTTTGGGGCTTCTTTGTAAATATCAGGAACTTCTGGACAAAATTGCAATTTCATCATTCTTCATTAAACCGTCGTTTGGCCCATCTCGCTGGTGCAACGATCGTTGCCATAAGTGTGACGATCGTTGCAGCTCGGAAATATCAACAGTGAACTATATTTCTCGGCCAAATACTCCAATTAGCTCCAGAAAGTGCCAAAATCACCAAATATGCTCCAAATGTGCTTGTACCTAATAAACACATGAAAAGACTCTAAAGCATAGTAAAAGACTCGATAGATAACACATATACCATGGTTAAAATCCCTAAAATCCATGGTATATCAACTCCCCCACACTTAGCTCTTGCTTGTCCTCAAGCAAGACAAAGAACTAAATATAGTCAAGAGGTTTGAAAACTCTTCAGAAACTCTTTTCATCATAGAAGCAACAACACTCAGATTCCCCTTAGTAAACCACTGCAAGAATCAATCACAGAATATCAAGACCAACATGTACTTCCCCCACACTTAGCAACTGTCCTAGGTAAACTCCACAATCACATTCAAGCATTCAAATTCTCCCTACTGACTTCTGCAAGTATTTAAGTGCGGTCTCACCTAAGGAGTATCGATCAAAGGGCACATGGATTCTTACCTTATCAGCTCTAGACCACCATACTATCTTTCTCTAGTCCCTTTCTTCTCTTTCCCTTCTTTAACAACTGATTTTTCTCCATTGGGTATCATTTTATTTTTTTATCAGTGTTCTTCCCGTTATGGGGTGTACTTTGGACACATTCCATGGATCACATGAGAGAAAATAGTGTTTGCTACCATTCCCATGACCACTTCGGAGTTACTAACTCATCCTCAGTTTATTATCTTTTTTTTTTACTTTATAGAAGGGGAGAAGGGAACTAAATAGGATAGGTTGACAGGCTGTGTCAGAACTAACAAGGGAATCCGACACAAAGTATACCAAGCCCTTAGGTGAGAAATCTAAGTCAGTATTAAATTGAAGTCAGTAAAAGGATCCTCTGATACCTGAAGTGATGTGGGTGTTCCCAGTAGGTTGATCTGTGATGGGGTTTTCTAATAGTCAGAGATAGATCCTGCTACTTCATCCCAATGGTTACTTAAGTTCCTGCAAGTCTTGTAAATCTTCTCAGAAAATCATAGTTTCTTACTTAAACAATTTTGACTCAATAAAACAAAAAATTTTGAAAAACGGACTGACTCTTAAGAAAACAGAAAACAAAAGTCAGTAGCACCTCCCCCACACTTAAGACACACTGTCCCCAGTAGTGTCAAGCGAAGGATTGGTAAAAAGAAAATAAAAAAATTGAAAAGATGAAATTATGTCTGTCGGGTTTACCTCTGTCGCTCAAGCATCGATCGTTGCACTAAGTGCATCGATCGTTGCTAGGCGATTTTGTTGGGTGTCGATCGTTGCTCAAAGCAGCAACGATCGTTGCAATGCGCATATCGGATCAGACAGCTAGTTAGCAGGTTAGTCCGTCGGTTTATGTCAATTTTTAAAAACCTGCAGGCTGAAAACACTAGAAACATAGTAAAATCGAAGCAAAGGATGTACCAAATAAAGTACAAATCATCCAAACATAGTAGAGTCCTAAAAATCAAAAGGAGAAAAGTGCAAAAGAAAAGAAAAAGTCAGAATACAGAACCGAAAGTCTGAACATGGAGACTACGCTCACTCGCTCACATCATCTATCCCAGTATACCTCTCGGGATCACTGGCATCCTCTGGAGATCGCTGTCGACGTCGGTCAGGTACGGGCTGATGGATCTGTGGTGGCCTCCTGCAGCTGCAAGTACGCACGAAGTTCCAAAGAACTCGAAACATACCATCTGATCTCTCTCTCCACTATGCCTCAGAGTATGCACCGTAAGCCATTGCAGGCTCTGGAAAGGTACCCACATCGTCGACTGGGGCAGGCGCTGGTGCAGGAGTAGGGGCAGCAGAAGTCGAAGCTCGTGAGGAAGGCTCTCCCAGCGGATGAGCCATAGTCGGAATCCCACGCTGCGCAGACTCAGGAGGCTGAAATCTCAGTGCCTCTAATGTGTCAATCTGTGTCCATCTGGCAGCAGGAAGCTCTATACCAGTCCTCCCAGTGGTCGGATCAGTGTAAACCCAAATGCGCCCCTCCTTGAGCCAGGTAGCGCTCTGCAAATGGTTGAGATCCAGGAACTCCCGAGCTGTATCACGCTCTGTGCCATGAAGAGGAATCCCACAATACTCAAAAATGGGAGTAAGTAAACTCCCTACCGTCTCAGTACCAGCTCCATCAAACGGCTTCAGCTGCAGATCAACTAAATGCTGTGCGAAAATAGCTCCCAAGTTGAGACCCGTAGTAGGATCTCTCACGCCAGAACCTCTAAACTGATCTCTCAGCCCCATAAACAGCAGCTCCATCTCATATTTGCGCATCTTGTTGGCCTCAAACTTGCAAAGCAAGCTCCAGCACAAGATACGCGAGACATATCGCAGCACCGGATGTCTCATCTGCACTACTGGTGTGGTCCTGGAGTTGTATCGACTGCTGCCAATACTCTCCCAGAATGTGCGAGCCTCAACCGGATCCCACTCGAGTGGCATGGCGATGCGCCTTGGCTCAGTACTGAACCTGTAGATCCTGCAAAGATCAAGTAAAGGAATCCGATACCTAACTCCCCAACTCATGAAGGTGAATGCACCCACTGTAGCGCTCCTGTTGTCGGGATCCGAGTAAACCACTCTGCAAGTGGCCAATAACTGCCTGACCAGCTCAGGATAGAGATCATAATGTCGCATCGGCATTGTCCCTAGACCAATGCCTCTGCATACAGCGAGTACCTGCTCATCAATACACAGAGTCTTGCAGGTGGAGTAGTCAGCGAACTTGGTCGGCTTGAAGATCATCCCACACCAACCACTGTAGAGAAGCGAGTCATACTCGTCCCACTGACTGAGCAACGGCCGCTCGGTGAACTCAGCGGTCTTGAAGAAACGTATAAGGTCCTCCGGCCACTGTCTGGTCGTCTGAATCGGTGTGGCGTCCGCTCTGGGCCAAGGTAAAGCAATTGGGGGCCCGTATCTGGCGTATGGTGCGGGTGGCTCTGACTCTCTGCTAAACCATTGAGGCGGTGGGGTGTAGTGTCGTGTTGCTGTGGAAGCTGTGGCTCGCTTCTTGCGGGGTTGCCTTTGAGACGCCATCTGCAAAAACAGAGTTCAAACATTTATAAGTCTCGGCAAAATTTCACTGTGAAATCGTCGTGCAACGACCGTTGCACTAAGGCAGCGATCGTTGCAAGGCGATTTCTAATACTCGAACATTTCCCCAGAATCGCAGAGCAACGACCGTTGCTTTAGTGCAACGATCGGTGCTTAGCGATTCTGGCCGCAATCAACAGTTAGCATAATCGTTCTAAATCGTGTTATCAACCACAAAATCAACAACAATCCATCACTAAACAACCTAAAGCATAATCATGTCAACATGCATTCATCAATTCCATCTAAAATTTCCAATTTCTAAAACCCTAAAAGTGAAATCCGAAAAATCGAAAATAGAAGTACATTACCTTGATTTCGTGAGAAATGGGTAGGAGAAATAGATTGGGGATGCAAAAATAAGTGAAATAGTGCTTAGAATCAAAGAAATCGATGAAAAAATGGTGATTTTCGGTTTTGGCTCTCGGTGTATCGGCGACGAAAAAATGGAGAAGAAAGAGAGAAAAAGGGTTTAAGGTAACTTACCTTGGTCGTGGGTGCAACGATCGTTGCGTAGCAGCAACGATTGATGCTGGTTGAACCAGATCGATTCCGGTTTAGCGCGACATACCTTTATTTTCGATTTAAACCAATTGCAACGACCGTTGCACATGTGAGCAACGATCGTCACACATCTCCAGACTGGGTTCTGTATCTAAAACTAGCAAAAACAAATAAAAACGTGAAATCTTAGGAAAACACCAAAAATGAAAAGGAAAAATAATTAAACCTAGCAGTGGGTTGCCTCCCACTCAGCGCTTGTTTCAAGTCATTAGCTTGACTTTTGGAAATGAGGTCAGAATCATGGAGGTTTCAACAGAGACTTTGAGTGTCTCTGTGAATGCCTTATCATCCACGGTGGTGTGTAAGCAGTAGCAGCATGATGTCGTCCAAGGAACGTCGGGAGGAATGTAGGGTGAGATTGACACTTGGGTGTTTTAACGCTCTTTCCTGCATCCAAAACAGTGGAGTCAGGAGGTTTAAACTTAGAGGATTTACGCTTTACCTTTGGCAAAGATTTGATGTTCGGAGCCTTCTGTTTATGAGCAGTTTTAGGCCTTGAAGATGTTAGAGTAGGCTCGTGTGGAACCACCATCTTCTTGTCAACCACCACTGTGCACTGAACCACATCTTTAGACTTAACGGGAGCTTTCGGGAATGGTAATGGAGGTTTGTAGGTTCTTTCCTTAGCAGGTCCTTGAGATATGAGCGAAACTGGTTCCTTTCGGGGTGCAACGATCGGTGCATGTGATGCAACGATCGATGCTGTCGTCTCAGCTCGGGTTTCAACTACAGTCTCGGGTTTATCCGCTTCTCGGTCCATTCCAGCCATCTCAGACTCAAATTTCTCTCATTGGCTTGGTCCTGCTTCAATCTGAACTATCCAAGTCAAGAGATCCATGTCAATCTCTGTTGAGTCAGGTGCATCGAAGCTTTCAAACTCAGGTAATTCAACATCAAATCCCCCTCTGTCTTCCACAAATTTCACGGCCTTAGCTGCTAGACATGATTCATGATCCATCTGTGTGTCATCCTGAATGGGAATGTTGCTGGCATGAGCTTCTTGAGAATCCTTCCTTGGGGTAGAACTTGAAACTTGATCCATCTGTGTGTCCAGCTGCTTCATACGAGTGTTCAAGGATTCAAATTTCTCATTCAAATTAGCGTACAGGTTCTCTAGCTTCGAGCTGAAAGAAGCTGTGTTCTGCTGTTGCTTTTCAATTGATTGTTCTATCATCATCTCTAGTTTGCTCCTTTGTGTAGGAGGTGCCAGATAGGAAGTATAATTATGGTCTCTTGATCCTTGAGCATGCCTAGAACCTTGTCTCTGCTGATGTCCCAATGTATGTCCATAAGAGTCGGCTCTAGCCATATAGTGTACCTCTGCAAATTTATCAGTTTTTGCCTCTGCTCGGAATTGTCTCTCCCTAAGTAAGATGTTGTGGATGTCATCTATCTTATTCTGCATCTCAGCTACTTGCCCAACCAATACATGGTAATCTGGTAAGATGGGGTTTCCTTCCCCATCTATTTTCTGACCTTTTGCGTTGCATATGTGACCCTCTTGGTCTCGTAAAACGATGTTTTCACTGCGAATCAAAATCACAGGTTCCATAGAGTGGAACCTATTGAACGTCTCAGATCTCAGCATTGTTGTTCTCGCCTTGTGTCGATCGATGCGAGGTGAGCAACGATCGATGCAGTTACGAACAAGTGTCGATCGACACACATGACCGTGTCGATCGATGCAATGCGACTCCTGCAATACCAAAGAAACAAGAACGTAAGTAAACAAGAAAATTAAAAAGAATGCTTAGTCTAAATCCTAATACTAAATCTATCGGTGAACTCAAAGAGTCCCCGGCAACGGCGCCAAAAACTTGATAGGTGTATAGTTTTATCCCTATTCTACTGCAAGTGCACAGTTAATGCAATCGTAGTATATAAGGTATCGAATCCCACAAGGACTCTCAGTCACACAATAGATTATTAGTAGTTCAGATTAAATTAAGGGAAGCAGATGTGAAAACAGTAAACGAAATAGCAAAGTAAATCAAGTGAGTTTGTAAGCAAGAAGGCGAAGCGTTAGGTTTCAGGAGTTCTCAGGAAATCAGGAACGCAAGCAATCGATCTATCTAGATCTAATCAATAACTGTTCTAGAACTCAAACACTGATATAGAATTAACCAAATTCCTTTGCAATAATTCTCTAAGTCTAAGTGCAGCAAACCAAACTTTCGTTTGCGAGAACTAACAGATTAAACCAGCATTATTCCCAAGTTGATATGTTCACAATTATCCTAAACCAAACTTTCGTTTGCGAACAGTTTAATTGCTTATCTAGGTTCTTTCCAGTTAAATTAACCAACTTCCGCTGTATTAATAAACCTAACATCATAACTCTGATTAGCTACTTCAGATTTAGCATTAAGAACAACTTAGATAAAGAACTAGCAGATATGAATCTCTACAGATTAATTAAACTATAATTCTCTGAAATCCCTAATGATAATCCTTCAACCTAACAGGTGATCTACTCAGACATATTCATCGAGACAGAAGATATCATAAGTAGAAAACCAAATATCATATAATCAAATAGAACTGGGGTTCAAAATCAAGTCTCTTCCGAGATCAGGATCAGCCCCTCAACTCTCTCTGAGTAAAACTTAACGTAAGAAAAGCTTAGCCTAACAAGTGGCTGTAAAACCTAATTATAATCCTAAAACACGTTTTGGAGCTTCTTTGTAAATATCAGGAACTTCTGGGCAAAATTGCAATTTCATCATTCTTCATTAAACCGTCGTTTGGCCCATCTCGCTGGTGCAACGATCGTTGCCATAAGTGTGACGATCGTTGCAGCTCGGAAATATCAACAGTGAACTCTATCTCTCGGCCAAATACTCCAATTAGCTCCAGAAAGTGCCAAAATCACCAAATATGCTCCAAATGTGCTTGTACCTAATAAACACCTGAAAAGACTCTAAAGCATAGTAAAAGACTCGATAAATAACACATATACCATGGTTAAAATCCCTAAAATCCATGGTATATCAGAAATCCACAGCAGTCTTTGTCTGACCTTCCAGCAACTGCTCCACCATAGCTTCTAGCTTACTCTCATGAGCATTAGTAACAGGAGTTGTCTGATAGAAAGATGATCCATAGGTCCTCTGATAAGAGTTGTCTGCTGAAAAGGCTTCTGGTAACCAGCACTCTGACCATATTCAGAAGAGTTTTGATTGCTTGTGAAAGCACTCTTCTGTCCACCATTAAAGAACTTGTTGTTCTGCTGATTTCCAAACCTGTTTCCTTGAAATCCAGAACCACTAATGTAGTTCACATCTTCCTCTGTGCAGCCTTCTTCAGGTCAAAACTCTTCAACATCTTTAGCAAAGTGGACATGTTTCTTACTAGTCAACAAGTTGTGAACAGTATCCAACTTCTTGTTCATCTCAGCTATCTCCAAATGATCAACCTTTCCACCAGACTCCTTCCTTCTCTGATCTGCAGTCTTGGTACTATTGCTGCTCACCAAGTTCTCAATCAGCACTCTAGCTTGTTCAGGAGTCTTTGTGTTGAAGTTGTCATTGCTGGCAGCATCTAACGCGAACTGGTACCAGAGATCTACACCTCTGAAGAAAATGCCCAGCAGCTGAACTTCAGAGAATCCATGATGGGGACAGTCTCGTTGGTACATTTTGAACCTTACCCAAGCAGACTTAAGTGGCTCTGTAGGTCCATGAGTGAATGTCAGAAGATCCTGTCTGAGCTGATCGGAGCGGGCATCATCATAGAAATATCGCAGGAACTCTCTCTTCACTGCATCCCAAGTAGTTAACTTCCCAGGTTGAAGTTGCTTAAGCCAAGCTGCAGCTTCTCCAACAAGAGAGTATTGAAAAAGCTTAAGGAAAAGGTAGTCATAACCCACTCCATTGTGCTTCATCCCAGTGACGAAAGCTTCAAAGTCCTCAATGTGGTCCATGGGTTGTTCATGTGAAAGACCATGGAAAGGATGCTGCCTCAGAAGTGTATAGTAGACAGTCTTGAGCTCAAACTCATTCCTTTCAAAAGGAGGAGGTACAATTTCTGACCGGTTAGCATAAAACTCATCGGGCCGGTTGTAGTCAGCAAGAGTCCTCTCAGCAGCAGGAGGATTATGTGGTTGTCCATTACCACCAGCATTGACCATCTGCCTCTCACTTTGAGGCTGTTCAGGTTCAGGGATCACCTGTCCTTGGGCATCAATCCCTTTCCCCTGATCATTGTACGGGTTGTTCTGTTGGTCTCTCAGAACTCCCTCAGCATATGGTCTCAAAATCAAACGATTATTCATCATTCTTGTTCTTTGACCCTTTCTGTTCGTTCTCTCAACTTTAGCAAGCTCCTAAAGTCTGAGGTTCAGAAGTTCTTCGCTCTGGTTGCTTCGGGTGCGTCGGTTAGGCATACACTGAACTCAAAACACTAGTCTCGAGGTCGATGTCGGGCGACACTAGAGAGGTGTCGGTCGACACTGAATGCTGATATCGATTCCTGCAACAACAAAACAAGCCAAACCAAGAAAAATCAGTAACAAAAGAAATAAAATGACTTAGACTAAACTTTAAAACAAAATCTATCGGCGAACTCAGTTGAGTCCCCGGCAACGGTGCCAAAAACTTGATAGAGAAATATTTAATCCCATTCTACTGCAAGTGCACAGTTATGCTATTGTAGTATTCAAGGGTATCGTATCCACAAGGACTCACGTTTCACACGATAGACTATATGTTCTCAAGTTAAGCTAAATCAATCAGAAGAAAGCAGTAAACGAAAGCAAGCAAACAAAGGTTCTCGGGAATAGGAGAAAGGCGTCAGACTTAGGAAGTTCTCGGGAATTATGCAATGTCAGATACTTAACTAACCGGATTCAGATTTAACACAGGTTCAAGAACTAGAAACACAATTCTAAACAATCCAACTCTCGCTGAGATTGTTTCTATATCTAGCAACCTAGCGATCCAAATCTCTTTGTGATCCTAGAGTTCTAAACAAGCATTAAGAACAGGTTCTTCGGTTCACAATTCTCCTAAACCAAATCTCTTTGTATCTAGTAAAATTGCTCACACTAAGTTCATTCAGATTAAAACTCACACTCTCGTGCTAAGTTAATTATCTCAGAACTAAATCCTAGGTGATCAGTCAAGAATTCAGTATTAAACGCAACTTAGGTGATGAACGAATAGAATTAGAATCCTAATCAATCAGTTGTCTAAACATGCATAAAACCCTTATGAGAATTCCTAAATCTAACTAGGTTACTACTCAGACATATTATCAGAATAATAACACATCATTGAATAGAAAACCAAAAGACTGAATAGATAAGATAAAGGGATTCGAAATCCTTCTCTCAAAGGTTACAAGTAGCAAGAACAGCCCCTTGGCACAAATCTCTCAATCTCCAAGCAAGAACAAAAGTAAGATCAAGTTAATTGATAATGAGTCTGAAAACCTAATTAAAACTCCTAAACTCGTTTTGGGGCTAGATTAGAATTAGGGAAAACTTCTGGATCTTTTTGCAATTCTTCAAAACTTGTCTTCAACTCGCGTATAAGACTCTGTCGCGCTCAGTGTCGACTGACACCAAGGTCAGTGTCGGTCGACATCCAGGCATGGTCGAGACACCAACTTCAGCTCGTTGCACCAATTACCAGAAACGTCCCATAATCCCGCTCTTTGCTCCAAACGCAAGCCTACCTGTAAAAGACTCAATAGACTCGAAAAACCAGGTTAAAGACTCAATATACACAACTATATCATGGTTGAAAACCTAGAAAAACCATGATATATCACTGATACATATATATCTCTTCGGTTAGTTCACCTTGGAGAAAAGCATTGTTGACGTCGAGTTGTTTTATCGACCAAGACTTCGTTGTTGCAACTTGAAGAACCAGCCTAATTGTTGTTGTCTTGATAACCGGACTGAATGTCTCCGAGTAATCAACCCCATATTGTTGGGTGAACCCCTTTGCAACAAGGCGAGCTTTGAAGCGATCAATGTTCCCATTAGCAAGATACTTCGTCGTGTATACCCATCTACAACCAACTATGTTGTGACCCGGCTTTTGTGGTTGAAGATCCCAGGTATGATTTGCAGTGAGCGCGTTTAGTTCTTGAGTCATTGTTGTCCTCCATTTATGATCCTTTAAAGCCTGACCAATTGTCCATGGTTCGATCTGCAGAGAAGGTGTTTTGGTGACCGTGAGAGTGAGCTTGTTGATCGGTTTGACAATATTTTTTTTGAGTCGGGTTTGCATTTTATGGTTATTTGGTGGCTTTGTAACATTCGGATTTCCTGGTTCACTAGGTATAGACATGGACGGCAGGGTAGTGGTTGTTGTGTTTGGTTGTATAGGCTGGAACACGGGTTCTGATCCATTTTCGCTATGAGCAGTGGTCTCAGGGGAAGTATGGGTGAGCTGAGTCGGGGCTGCAGACTCATTTTGAGAATGAGCAGTGGGCTCGGAGGGAGAAGAAGAGGAAGATTGAGTTAAGGGAGATGATACATGAGAGTCGGTTGGCATTGCTGGAGGTGCTGGTGATGACGGTGGGTGAAGAATCTGTGACGGGATTCGTTAGGTGTGGTCCACGTTACTGGAATCCTGGTGATTGGAGCGTCTGTCGTTGGTACTGTCATGGTTTCTATCGTGGTTGTAGGGCTTCTGTTAAGCGTGGGTGAAGCAAACAGGAATTCATGCTCGACAAACTGAACATGGCGTGAGACGTATAGTCGAGCCGAGGGAATGTGTAAGCATATGTAAGCACTCTGCGTCAGAGAATAGTCCAAGAATACACACCTGAGAGAGCGGTTGTCGAGCTTGTGGCGACTGTACTGTCTGAGCCACAGGAAGCAAAGACAGCCGAATATCTTGAGTTTGTGGTAATTGGGAGGTGTGTTGAACAGCTTTTTTAATGGAGTATCCATAGATAGAACAGGCGTGGGCAGTCTGTTGATTAAATATACGGCAGCAGCAAACGCAAAGGACCAATATTTCACCGGTATTGAGGCTGTGGAGAGAAGCATGAGGCCTGTCTCTACTATATGCTGGTGCTTTCTCTTGGAGAGACCGTTGTGTTCAGGTGTGTGTGTGGTGGGGAGTTCAAATGTGCAATTCCATGTGTCGCAAGATAGCTTCGCAATGCGATAAACTCACCACCGTTATCAGAAAATAAAGTGCCAATATTTGCCTGAAAATGGTTCTCCGCAAGTTGTTTGAAAGCGATGAATACTTGCTTGACTTGCGATTTTTGTGACAATGGGTAGAGCCACGTATAATGTGAGTAGTGATCAATGAGGACCAGATAATATTTGTGATTATCAACTGAGATTACCGGAGATGACTAGACATCCGTAAAGATATATTGAAGTGGACGGTCCGAACGAATTGTTGTGTTTGAGAAAGGTAGTTTATGGCTCTTATTAAGTAAGCAATTGGAACAAGGTAAACTTTGGGAAACAGAATATGAAACAGGGAGAGAAAATCTGGAAATAATAGTGTTTAAAACAGAAAAAGAAGAGTGGCCGAGCCGAGAGTGCCCTGAGTTGATAGAAGTTTTTGGATTGGTCGATGTCAGAAGAGCTGCAGCGTTTTGTGCAGAAACCGGCCATTCATAGAGTTATTTTCTAGCTTTGCCTTGGAGTAACGGGACCCCCGTAGTAAGATCCTTCATCTGAAAAGACGAAGGGAAAAATTCGACAGAGACACCATTAGTGTTGCACAAACGATAGAATAAGTGAACCACTGTTGGAGATTTGAAGGCTCGAACCATCTGCGATGGTTAGATCAGCAACGCCCTGGTAAGGTTGGTGTAGCGAGAGATTGTGCAGGTCCGAAGTGATATGGTGCGTGGCACCGGAGTCAAGCAACCATTGCTGAGATCCGTACTGTGAAGCAACAGCCATGTTCGCACGCGGTTGCCAGGGACGGAAAGGACTGACTTGAGGCGTGTTGACCATCGAACTTTGCTGGAACTGTGGGCAGCGGCGCGCACTATGACCCTGAGTACGACAAATCTGACATCGCCCAAAATACGGACGATATTGTCGGGTTTCAGATTGACCTTGGTTTGGTATGAAGCTGGATTGACAGTTATTGTTGTTGTTGGTATCTCGGTTGTTGGAGTAAGACCGAGCATTGTTGTTATTGGAGGAAGCTTGGTTGTTGTTCGATCGATGCTGAACGTTATTTGCAGAGGCAGGAACCACCGACGAAATGACCGGAGCAGCCGTAAGTAGCTTGGCCTCATGATTCAGAAGGCGCTCATGGACTTCGGTGATGCTCGGAGGTGTGTCCTTGCCTTCAATTTGGTCCACGACCGACGTGTACTCTTCGGGAAGACCATCGAGTATCAATTCAATCTGATCTTCATGATCATACGGCTTACCAAGTATAGCTAACTGATCGATTTTTGTGGTAATACCCTGAAGGTACTCGTCTATCGTTTTTGAACCCTTGGTGGTGACCTTGAGTTGATCTTTGAGTTGTCGGATATGGCCACGACTAGGTTTGGCGTAGGTAGAAGCAAGCTTCTCCCAGATCTCTGCGGCTGTGGTAGCGCGAGACACAATAGGTTGAATTGGCGTTGATACAGCGTCAATGAGAGCACTGTAAATCAAACGATCTTGATGTTTCCAGCGAATGAAGTCAGGATTGTCGGAGATAGCATCATTGGCAGTGATGGTTGCGGGTGGAATAACCATGGACCCATCAATGTGGCCGGGAAGACCATAGCCATCAAGTAAAGCTTGGACTTGCAAACTCCACATGAGGTAATTGGAGCTTGTAAGCTTAGAAACACTGTACATGTTCACTAAGAGAACCGAGGTTGTGGAAAGAGGGATAACATCATTGGAGTTCGTGTTTGTGTTTGTGGAAGAAGAGTTGGTGGGATCAACCATGGCGGCTATTGTGAGGTTTTGAAAAAGAAAATTTTAGATCTTTAAGGAGAGTAAAGCTCTGGTACCATAAAGATGTTTGAAGACTTAAATTTTAATAGAAGATTGTGAATACATATTTATACATACGGCAGAAGAATTAGGGTATAGATAAGTACTAGTAATTACAATAGTAGTCCCTAATGATATACATAATTATATCCTTGATACAACGATGGTGGACAAACAGATCTGAGAAGCTCCGCGAATATGACGACCGAACTCCTCCGACGTTGGACCTGCCGTCCTCGAGCAAGAAAACCACCGAGAGAGAAGAGATATCACCGCAACCCATGCCTGCCTTCACCGCCGTTGTTCGCCGAGGCTGGAGAATAGACGCGAGCTGAGGAGAGTAACGAGAAGACGGAAAACTGTGTCAGAACCGCTCACGACTTGGACTGGGCAGAGCGCGAGGTTGAGTTAGCCCGCCTCTCGCGACGCCGGCGGTTGTCGGACGACGGAGAGGCGGGATGCACGGTTGTCGGGTGAGAGCTAACAGCAAGCGGACGAGAGAAAAATTTGAGACGCACGTTAGGTGGACGCACGATTTTTTTTTAAGATATTTAAACTTAAAAATGGTTAGGTACCATAAACCTGGGGTAGGTGGTGGACCAGTGGCGAAGCCAGAAATGTTTTTCACCGGAGTCAATATTAATATATAATATTGTAATTTTAGAAATTGAAAAGAAGTGGTATAAACACTGACTAAAATTATTCATCAATTTTTTGATTTTTTTTCTAAAATATTAGTGAAAAAGAATGGTATGAAATATTTTTGCAATAGAGTTATGTATAGTTTAATGCTTAATGTTAGTAAATTGTTGTATTTTTATTTTTAACAAACTAAAAAACTTGGATAGGGAGAATGAAAAGAAAGAAGAAATGAAGATTAATGTGTTTACACCAAAAAAAGATTAATGTGTAATATATTTTGACAAAAAAAATGTGTAATATTTAACTCAAGAAAAAAGATTGCTTTTGTAGTAAAAGACTCTGACCTACGCTCGTGGAAAAATTGAAGTACAAACCATTTTAAAAAAGCTTTATGGGCCTTTCATTGGCCTAATACAATTGCTTTTAGGAACTAAAAAATAGGTGAATAAGGTGCAAAGGAGTGAATCGAACCTGGAGCACAGGGGTCATCCACATCTACTCCAGACCAACTCACCTACAAATCATAAACATTTTCGAAGCGCAAATGAAAGTTTATAAATTTCACAGGAGTCAGCTGACCCCCCTAAACCATGAGTAGCTCCGCCAGTGTGGTGGACGCGCGTTAGATGGAATCGTGGACTGTTATGTTTTTCCATTTATGAAATAAAGTTTAAAATTTTGAAATACAGTATATAAATTATATCCGAATCGTATATAACTTGGATACTATATTTGAAAAGACAATTATGTGGAAGGAGCATTAATATCGTGGACTGTTAGAGCATGATTAGTGGTGAACCTCTTATGGGGTTTTTAAAAAAAAAAATTTTTTTTTTTTTGGAAAAAGTGTAAAAAACAAAAAAAAATCGGAAAAAAAAAATAGACGAATGACAGGCTGCTACGTGTCATGAACAGTGTAAGAACCGGTTCTTAAATAAGGATTTTTAAGGGTCGGGTTCTTAACTATTCACGTGGGACCCACGTGAATAGTTAAGAATCCCATCCTTAAGAACCCTTGATAATCATGCTCTTATGTTCCCTGCGTTTTCTGCGAAAAGTGGTTAGGTACCATAAACCCGGGGTACCCTTCACACAGTTGGGGTCCAATTAGTTCTGTCACATTCATATATCTTAGCAACAAAACATTCAACTTCAAAACGAAATCGGAGGAAAATAAATAAATAAATAAATAAATAACACATCATAAGAGCACCGACGCAGTTTCTCGACTTAAATTACCTAGTACGTACCTACCACATACATGTTAGGTTTTCATGCTAAGAGCATCCCCAATGGTGTAACCCCATTGGGGTTCTTGAAAAAAAAAATTTAATATTTTTTTTTTTTTTTTTCGGATCCTAAAAAAAAAAAAAAAAATTAAAAAAAAAACGGACCAATAAGACGACGACACGTGTCTGAACAGGGTAAAGAGCGATCCTTAGATAAGGATTTTAAGGAACCGTAACTTAACTATTGTGTGGGGTCCACGTGGGACCCCCACAATATTTTATATTTTTTTTTCTTAAGGAACTCGGGTAAAAACCCCGTTGTTCCAGCTCTAACCTTGTTATTATATATAAAACCTTTAGTTTCCAAAGCAAAGCAAAGAAAGAAAGAAAGATGGAATCAAACTTTCATGCATTTATGTTTCCATGGTTTGCAACTGGTCATATAACTCCATTCCTGCATCTTGCCAACAAATTGGCTGAGAAAGGTCATAAAGTTACATTCTTGCTTCCCAAGAAAGCTCTCAAGCAGATTGAACATCTCAATTTGTATCCAGACAACATTGTCTTACGCTATGTCACTGTCCCTGTAATGGCCCAAAACCATGGCCCAAAAATTCTTTTGAAAATGAGGGAAAAAGCCCAGCCCATTAGCCAAGCCCATTTCCTTTTTCTAAAACCCTAACCCCTAGCCTATAAATACCAGCCCCTAGCCCCCTAAAAACCTATTTCTTTTCTCTGCTGCGAAGCCCTGTCGGAGTACGGAGTTGACCAAAGCCCTAGAAGCCACTATTCACGTTTTCAAGCCTCCCCTTCGATCCAGGTAACATTCGAACCCGTAGATCTGAGTTTTCAAAACCCGAAACCTGTTTTCAATCGTTTTCTAAAAAATATCCCGAATCCCGAGAAACCGAGCATACCACCGTGACCGCCTCGACGAGACGAAGCCGGAGCCGTCGACCGATCGCCGATCAGCCGCCGCACGCGCCCACACGCGCCGGAGGGGAGTCGGGCGCGTGAGATCCACGCGCGCCGGAGGAGCCGACGCGCCGGAGCCCACGCGCCGCCACCGGAGCCGCCCGCCGCCGTCACGCGCCGCCACCGGAGCCGCCCGCCGCCGTCACGCGCCGCCGCCGTCGCCGCCGCCGGAGCCGCCGTCGCCGACCGTTGACCGCCGCCGTTGACCACCGGTCCGGTTTGGTTGGTCCGGTCCGGTTTAATTCCAAATTCGATTTTGATTTCCGGTTCAATTTAATTGACTTCGGTTTAGCCGGTTATCTTAAATCGATTTTGATTTCCGGTTTAGCCAAACCGGTTTCCAATTGATTTTGATTTCAATTCGATTTGGTTCGAACCGGTTTAGGCTTTAAACTACCAAACTTCTTTCTTTCGTATCTAGCCCGCCTTAGATCCGTTTTGAGTGATTCAAAAGCCTAAGTTGATCTATTTCTCGCCCTCTTTCCAGATCTGTCGTCCGTTCGGTCTCATGAGCTTCCTAAATTACGAAAATGCCCTTCTTTGGCTAAGGTGAGGATCGGTTCTTGACCCTTGCTTGCCTATTCGATTCCGGACGATAGTCCTTAGTTAATACTATCTTTCCCTAGGTAGTGTAGGGTAGTCATATGCGCATGATGTGATTGATTGTGGAACTTAGAATGCTAGGTTATCGCTTAAACCGAAAACGTTGTTTGTGTGTGATGGACTCGTATTCTCTTAGAACTGTGGTAGGGCCCCCGAAAGGGTGTTTGGTGGCGGCTTGCGTATAACGAGTTTGGTACGCAACCCTTGTGTCGTCGGAAGGGGGTTTTGGCGAGCCCCCCGAGAGAAATAAATTTGGGCGCCGGGGCCAATGGCGGGCTTCGGTTTCCCTGGGAATTGTTTGCGCTTCGTGCGGAGTAGATGTCCTTCGGGACGTAGGTTGTGTGGTGAAAGCCTTCGGGTGATGATTGTTGATTGCAAGATTCTATTAGCCTAGGACTTGTGATTCGTTGTTGTGTAGTGTAAGCTGGGATCGCGGGTTCCCTAAATCCGCCCCTCGCTGGGTAATTGTGTTTGAAACAATTACTCAGACCTCCTTTCCCTTTTTCCCCTTGCCCCCGTTTTCTTGCAGGTCCGGATGCGGGATTGATTCGATCGGGTGATGACATTGGTGTATTTGAATCCGAAGAGAGCGCCGGGTCCTGGGACAAGTTGAGTGACATCCCGGTTGGACCAGAATGGGCTCCACGGGTGTCCTAACGCCGCGTCTCCGGTTTAACCGGGAGGCGGGTGTTACAATTTGGTATCAGAGCCTAGGTTAGGATCTCCCAGTCCCATCCTGGGAGATCAGCTTTCGTTGTTTTCCCAAAACCCTGATTTCAATCTTTTCCAAAGCGTTTGCAAATTTTTTTTTTAAATAGATACGTTGTGAAAACCTTTTCAAACACCAATATGCATTGCTGATTATCTCCTGTGGTGACCTCTCTTAGTATCTAATTTTTGCAGTATGTCTTCTGATTCGAGTTCTGATTCGGGGTCCGAGTGGACACCAAGCCCCACCAGCGTCTTGCGCAACCGTGTTTCGACTAAGGCAGAACCACCAAGGCAGAGGAGACGTCTCACGATCGGGGCCACAGCCGCGACTCCGAGACTCGTCCGATCACCCACCCCGCACCCTAGAGGTAGATTTGACTTTCCGCCAGTTGGGACTTTTACGAGACCAGTGAGAGGCAGAGGGCGACCGCGGAAGACGCCTACCGTTGTTTCAGCAGCACCTGTGGACCCAGTAGAGCCACCCATTGCGAGAAGGCCAGGGAAGGAGCATGTAGTTGAGGAGAGCCATCCGGATCCGCCAGCTCATGTGTGCTTCATGACTGTGCGACCCTCAGCCCCGTGTGACCCGGCTTTCCAGGACCGGAGGCCAGGAGCGGTACCACGGGCAGACGACGCCCCGGGATCGTCGACCATGAGGCCACCGGCGCAGGCACCCCCTCGGGACGTCCCCCGACCGTTCCAGATGGTGGGTATGAGTGTGCAGGAGTACCTAGATGCATTTATCCTTAGGGCCGACTGCACCTATCCCCGATCCCCGGCCCATCTGATGACCATGTTTATGAGTGGACTGTTACCGGAGATCCGTCAAGGGATGACAGATGGGAGTGAGTACGGAGAGTACGGGCTGGTTGAGATGGCTGCTAGATATGCAGAGGCAGTGGAGCGGAACCAGATGGATCCAGCGTATCGACAGTGGGTGAGAGAAGGGCGTCAGAGAGATGAGGATACCCGGCGACGTGTAATGGCCGAGCAGCAGGCCACTTGGAACAAGGAGCTGCGACGGAGACAGGAGATTGCAGATCGTGACTGGATGAGTGAGCAGAAGCTCGCCTTAGCCCGGTCCCGAGAGAGGTTTGAGCGGCAGCGGGCAGAGTGGGCACAGCAGCAGGCCACCTGGGAGCAGGAGCGAGAGCAGAGGAGGCAACAGAGGCAGGAAGATCGGGACTACGCTTGGTTGGACCAGCAGATGAACATACCGGAGCAGGGACCAGATGGGATCGATCAGAAGCAGGCTACACAGAGTCCAGAGCATACGGCAGCAACACCCGTGATCACCATCTCAGATTCAGAGCCAGAGCCAGACTCAGACCCGTCAGAGGATGAGGATGCGTCAGGACAGTTGTATCATGGCAACCAGGACCTCGAGCACCGGACCCCGGGATCGCCAAGTGGCTAGAGTCAGGAGACTTAGGAGTTGTTAGGAGTAGGGCGTTTTATTTATTAGTTAGTTGGTGTTGGTTTTGAGTTCCTTTCTTTTCCGCGGTTTCGCGTAGTCAGCTTGTTTTCATTCCATTCATTCAGACCTTTGTAGCCCTACGCCGATTGGTCTATTTATTCATTATTTTATTCAATCGTGCATTTCCGTTCGGACGTTCCGTAGTCATTTCAGCTCCTCCCAATGTTAGAACCCTTGAGTTCGGTAGCGACCGGGAAACCGAGTCCTTCAGAATTCGGGACGAATTCTTTTCAAGGGGGGGAGAATTGTAATGGCCCAAAACCATGGCCCAAAAATTCTTTTGAAAATGAGGGAAAAAGCCCAGCCCATTAGCCAAGCCCATTTCCTTTTTCTAAAACCCTAACCCCTAGCCTATAAATACCAGCCCCTAGCCCCCTAAAAACCTATTTCTTTTCTCTGCTGCGAAGCCCTGTCGGAGTACGGAGTTGACCAAAGCCCTAGAAGCCACTATTCACGTTTTCAAGCCTCCCCTTCGATCCAGGTAACATTCGAACCCGTAGATCTGAGTTTTCAAAACCCGAAACCTGTTTTCAATCGTTTTCTAAAAAATATCCCGAATCCCGAGAAACCGAGCATACCACCGTGACCGCCTCGACGAGACGAAGCCGGAGCCGTCGACCGATCGCCGATCAGCCGCCGCACGCGCCCACACGCGCCGGAGGGGAGTCGGGCGCGTGAGATCCACGCGCGCCGGAGGAGCCGACGCGCCGGAGCCCACGCGCCGCCACCGGAGCCGCCCGCCGCCGTCACGCGCCGCCACCGGAGCCGCCCGCCGCCGTCACGCGCCGCCGCCGTCGCCGCCGCCGGAGCCGCCGTCGCCGACCGTTGACCGCCGCCGTTGACCACCGGTCCGGTTTGGTTGGTCCGGTCCGGTTTAATTCCAAATTCGATTTTGATTTCCGGTTCAATTTAATTGACTTCGGTTTAGCCGGTTATCTTAAATCGATTTTGATTTCCGGTTTAGCCAAACCGGTTTCCAATTGATTTTGATTTCAATTCGATTTGGTTCGAACCGGTTTAGGCTTTAAACTACCAAACTTCTTTCTTTCGTATCTAGCCCGCCTTAGATCCGTTTTGAGTGATTCAAAAGCCTAAGTTGATCTATTTCTCGCCCTCTTTCCAGATCTGTCGTCCGTTCGGTCTCATGAGCTTCCTAAATTACGAAAATGCCCTTCTTTGGCTAAGGTGAGGATCGGTTCTTGACCCTTGCTTGCCTATTCGATTCCGGACGATAGTCCTTAGTTAATACTATCTTTCCCTAGGTAGTGTAGGGTAGTCATATGCGCATGATGTGATTGATTGTGGAACTTAGAATGCTAGGTTATCGCTTAAACCGAAAACGTTGTTTGTGTGTGATGGACTCGTATTCTCTTAGAACTGTGGTAGGGCCCCCGAAAGGGTGTTTGGTGGCGGCTTGCGTATAACGAGTTTGGTACGCAACCCTTGTGTCGTCGGAAGGGGGTTTTGGCGAGCCCCCCGAGAGAAATAAATTTGGGCGCCGGGGCCAATGGCGGGCTTCGGTTTCCCTGGGAATTGTTTGCGCTTCGTGCGGAGTAGATGTCCTTCGGGACGTAGGTTGTGTGGTGAAAGCCTTCGGGTGATGATTGTTGATTGCAAGATTCTATTAGCCTAGGACTTGTGATTCGTTGTTGTGTAGTGTAAGCTGGGATCGCGGGTTCCCTAAATCCGCCCCTCGCTGAGTAATTGTGTTTGAAACAATTACTCAGACCTCCTTTCCCTTTTTCCCCTTGCCCCCGTTTTCTTGCAGGTCCGGATGCGGGATTGATTCGATCGGGTGATGACATTGGTGTATTTGAATCCGAAGAGAGCGCCGGGTCCTGGGACAAGTTGAGTGACATCCCGGTTGGACCAGAATGGGCTCCACGGGTGTCCTAACGCCGCGTCTCCGGTTTAACCGGGAGGCGGGTGTTACAGTCCCCCATGTCGATGGTCTCCCCATTGGCACAGAGACAGCCTCCGAAATCCCGGTGTCATCAAATTATCTCCTGACGTGTGCTATGGATCTCACACGTCCTCAGGTTGAAGATGTTGTCCGAGCTGTAGAACCGGACTTGATATTCTTTGACTTTGCTCATTGGATTCCAGAAGTAGCTACAGCGTGTGGTGCTAAGGCTGTGAATTACCTGCTCTTGTCTGCATCTGCTGTGGCTAGTTTTATGGTTCCGTGAACAAGATGCTTACTCCTGGAAGCCTATCGCCAATTCGATTGAAGAACTCAATGCGTTTGACGAGCGGATAACCACGAGTTTTACCAAATGCGACGCCATTCTGATAAGGGCTTGCAAAGAACTTGAAGGGGAGTTCTGCAACTACGTGGAGAAGAAAGTCAAGAAAAAGATTCTCTTCGCAGGTCCGATGCTTCCTGAACCAGATAAGAGTATCAGATTAGAAGAACACTGCAGTAACTGGCTAGGCGGGTTTGAATCAGACTCAGTGGTGTTCTGTGCACTGGGTAGCCAAACCGTTTTGGAGAAGGACCAATTCCAAGAACTCTGCCTAGGAATGGAACTAACCGGTTTACCATTTATTGTAGCGGTTAAGCCGCCAAGAGGCGTATCAACAATTCAAGAAGCATTGCCAGAAGGATTCGAGGAACGGGTCAAAGGACGTGGAGTTGTTTGGGGAGGATGGGTTCAACAAGAACTGATATTATCTCATCCATCTGTTGGATGTTTTGTGAGCCATTGCGGTTTAGGATCAATGTGGGAATCTCTGGCGAGTGATTGTCAAATAGTATTGTTGCCACAGATAGCGGAACAAGTCATCAACACAAGATTCATGAGTGAGGAACTCCAGGTTTCTGTTGAAGTGGCAAGAGAGGAAACAGGTTGGTTCTCGAAAGAGAGCTTGTGCGATGCTATCAACAGTGTGATGCAAAAGGAGAGCGAGCTCGGGAATAAGGTGAGGAAGAATCACACCAAGTGGAGGGAGACACTAGCTAGTCCAGGACTAATGAACGGTTATGTCGATAATTTCGTAGATTCTTTCCAGAATCTCATTATCCATGACTGAAATCACACATGTGTAAGAAAGAGACGCTGTATCCAAGTAATAATATGGGTGTTCAAGAAAGTTACTTATAATAAACCAAACTATCTTGAAGCGCTTTTGTTTTCTAGTTGGCTTTTGAATAATGTATGTTTTGGTTGATATGTATAATCTAAGCATTTCAATATTTCGTGTAGTTTGATAAGTTCAAATAATTCTGTTTTTTATTTTAAAAATCTATCCAAATCGCCAATGGTGGTGAAAAGTTAGTCTAGTAAGGATTCTCTGTACATAATTCAAATGTGTGCACCAAACTAGCCACGTCAAGATCTGGTATAAACAAATGTAAGTATATACATTTCTAAAAATGCCCAAAATGCAAGTTTTTTTAAGACTAAAATGTGTTAAGATGTACCAACCAGACTGTCCCCATCATGGATTCTCTGAAGTTCAACTGCTGGGCATTTTCTTCATATGCGTGGATCTCTGGTACCAGTCTGCATTGGATGCTGCCAGCAATGGTAACTTCAATACAAAGACTCCTGAACAGGCTAGAGTATTGATTGAGAACTTGGTGAGCAGCAACAGTACCAAGACTGCAGATCATAGAAGGAAAGAGTCTGGTGTAAAAGTTGATCGTCTGCAGATAGCTGAGATGAAGAACAAACAGGATATTGTTCACGGCTTGTTGACTAGCAAGAAGCATGTCCACTTTGCTCAAGATGTTGAAGAGTTTGGACCTGAAGAAGGGTGCACATAAGAAGATGTGAACTACTTGGCGGTTCTGGATTTCAAGGAAACATGTTTGGAAATCAGCAGAACAACAAGTTCTTCACTGGTGGACAGAAGAGTGCTTTCACAAGCAATCAAAACTCTTCTGGATATGGTCAGAATGTTGGTTACCAGAAGCCTTTTCAACAGAATAACTCTTATCAGAGAACTTATGGATCATCTTCCTATCAGACACCTCCTGCTACTAATGCTCATGAGAGTAAGCTGGAAGCTATGATGGAGCAGTTGCTGGAGGGTCAGACAAAGACTGATGTGGACTTCAACAAGAAGTTGGATGTTGTCTACACTGAGATGAATGGAAATTTTGAGTCTTTGAGCACACATATGAAGCAGCTGGATACACAAGTGAACCAGATTTCAAGCTCAGTCAAGGGAAAGAATGTTATGGACACCCACATCAATGCTTGGTCAGTTCAGATTGAGGATGGGTTGGATCAAGGAGAAGAATTTGAGATTAAGACTGCTGAAATCGTTGGAGATAGTCAGAAACCCAAGACTGTAACACCAATGTTGACCGACACTGCCTTTGATGTCGGTCGACATCCACTTTCAACAGGAATTTCGAGTTCTCATGACGAACAGAAATCGACCATGACCGATTATGGAGTCGACGTCGATGGTGAATCAGCTAATGTCGACCGACATCAGTTCAACGTTGGTCGACATCCAGGGCGCGAAGGATCAACTTCACCAACATCTTGTGGTACTGCTGAAGAAAAGACCTGCAAGCCTCTTATACCTTTCCCTAAGGTGTTTGTGAAATCTCAACAAGAGCTTGATGAAGCCAGACACCTGTAAGTAATGGATAAGAAGTTGAAAGAGAATCCACAAGCTGATGTTATGCCTTATCATCCTTGTATACAAAGATACTTGGAGAAGATGATACCCATGGACGAGGATTTGAAAAATGGGTAGTAGTGCTTCCTAAACGAGTCAGTGATGTGTTGCTCAATCAGGTTCCCAAGAAGCTACCAGATCTTGGTGTGTTTGTGCTGGATTGTTCTATCTTCGAGGATGGCTTCAAGCGTTCCTTGTGTGATTTAGGAGCTGCTGGAAATCTCATGCCATACTCTGTGGCAGAGAGACTGGGGATGACAGATTTTGCACCCACTAGGATCTCTCTAGTCCTAGATGATCAGTCAAGAAGGATTCCAGAAGGAGTTCTTGAGGATGTCCCTGTCAGAGTGGGGAACTACTTAGTCCCAACTGACTTTGTGGTGCTGAGGTACGATAATGAACCGAATGATCCTCTGATACTGGGAAGACCATTCCTAGATACTGTTGGAGCAGTGATCGATGTGAGGCATAGCATGATTGATCTCCGCCTGGGAGATGAGCCTCTGCACTTCAAGATGGATAAGCTGCGAAGGTCTGTAATTGATGGCCAAGCCTTTAGCATTGAGCTGGAGCAAGAAGCTCAGCCTAGAGAGGTTTTAGTTTCTGATCCTGGAGAGAAGAAGATGGTGGTTTCTCAATATTCCGCTCTAACATCTTCAGAGCTTGCAACTGCTTCTAAGCAGAAAACTCCTAACATCAGAGCTCCACCGAAGCAAAGGTATGCATCTTCACACCTCAGTTCTACTAACTTCATTGATGTGAATGCAGGAGACCATCACATCCCTTCTTTCCTTGGACGATCACGTTGACACTGCTTATTCTCCACCTTGGATGAGGAGACTTTCGCAGAGGCACTCACAGCCTCTGTCGAAGCCACGAGAGTCTAATCTCCCATCATAGTCAAGTTAATGACTAAAAACAAGCGCTGAGTGGGAGGCAACCCACTGGTAAGTTGTATCTACTAGGATTTTTGGTTTTGCACTTTGATTTCTTTTGTTTATGGTGTTTTGTGTCAAGTTTTGTAGGATCAGTGGCACTGAGAAGTCAGTGTCGGTCGACATTCACTTGATGTCGGTCGACATTGATCTCGAAGAAGTTTCGAGCACGAACGATAATCGACCGTGGTCGATTTCCAGAAATCGACTTGGTGCAGAAAGGTAAGTGTCGACCGACATCGAGCTGGATGTCGGTCGACATCGATGAAATCGAGGTAAACTTTCTTAAATCCCTCTACCCGACTCTTCTTCTTCACTTCTCCTTCTCGCCGAAAAAGCTCCCAAAGTCGCATCTCTCTCATTTCTTCACCATTTTTGACGATTCAAAGCTCCATTCCATTTTTCCGTGCTCTATCCATTTCTCGCATCTGTTTAATCCATCTGCGAAGGTAGGACTCTAAATCCCCAATTTTCAGTTCGTATTCATGTGAAGAAAACTTCGAATTTGGTTCGATTTGTTGATGTTTAGGATGAGTTTCTAGTGGAATGTGATTATTTTTGATGATGTGTATGATTATCTGGAATCAATTCGTGAGATTGTGATGCTTCAAAATTTGATTTTAGAATCTCATGCTTGCTTGTCTGTGCGTTCGTTTTGCAGATGAGACCTTCTCTGAACCAAGGAAAATGACCACGGAGAGCACTTGACACCGATACTTCTGGCCTATCATCGCAGCAACGCGACACTGCCGACGCTCAAAATCAGGCATCTTGTCCAAGAATGGAAGATAGAAGGTTCCGTGTCAATTGCTTTGCTGACGAACCTGCAGTAGAGGTGAACAAGCGAGAGTGCACCCACAGGGAAATCTCAGAGCAGTGGGACGATTATGAAAACTTGTTCTACAATGCTTGGTGTGGCGCTAAGATCGAGCCCGCACGGCTTCCTTGCATGACCACTATGAACAAGCTGAAGATACGATCAGATGTGGTGCGAGTCATATGGACGATAGGCTTGGGTACGATCTGTACCAAGTACTATGATTTACACTCGGAGCTGGTCAGACAGTTCATGGCCTCAGTCCGTGTGTACTACACCAACGATGTGGTGAGGAAGGCCTCTGAGGGTACGTTGACTTTCATGGCCAAGGGCAGGAGGTACAAGCTCAGCCTTCAGGAGCTATGTGACATCTATGAGTTTGACATGACGAGAGAGAGAGAGTCAGTTTGCCTGAGCACTGGTCCGATGTGCAGATTTTCTGGCAACACTTTGGCACCGGAGTGTATGATTCTCAGACCACCAGAAAGTCCGTTGTGCGGCATCCGGTTCTACGGTACCTTGTCCGAGTGTTCGCCAACACTATCTTGTGTAAGATGGAGCCTGGGATGATGAGGATAGCTGAGCTTTTATTTCTCTATATTGGGATTGGCGAGAGCGTTAATGTCAGTGAGTTTGAGGACGCTCACTTGGAGTTGGATGTCAACATGAGAGCTCTTTTTGCTCACCATTTGGAGACCTTGAAGGTGACGAAGCCTTTCACTAGGAAGGCGACGAAGACATAGACGATCGGGAGTCTCTTAACTCCCATCTTTGACCACTTTGGGCTTGACAGGAGTCAGATGAGCATTTGCACCAAGAAGTCCACGATGGACTTTACACACCTGAAAATTATGTAGTGGATCAAGGGAGATACTACTGGGAGACAGTTCTGGTGGCGTTTCCACGACATATCTGGCGTTGAGCGCCTCTTTCCCCTTCCAGCGACCGAGCTTACAGGCATCACAGATGAGCCTCTCTCACTCTCTTTTCAGCCCAATGTGGAGCTTTGTAGGGCTGTTCCGCGGCGCTCCACTGTACTTAGAGGCGCTTCTTCTGGAGCTGCTGCCTCTGCTGCTGAGCATGAGGATGTCCCTGCTGATGATCCAGAAGAGACTTATGGTGTAACACCCCTTTCCCATTCTCCGTTGGCCGCCGAGCTGACCGGTCAACAATCAAACAAGAACATGACCGATCGAACCCGAGCAAGTCGAACGGGAAAAGTTCGCCACAGGACGAAGCCAAAGTTAGTTCGGTTTGAACAAAAGACTCGCACCGATACATCTTCGACTCCGCTATCCTCATATCCGTAGCGCAAGCAGTACTACTTTCACTACTTCAACGAGTTGTGTCGGTTCAGACTTAAACCTCATATCAGGGAAATAATTTCATTTTCAAGTAATCAAACGTTGAATACAACGTTTAACGGGTTTTACAAACAATCATCAATATAAACACATAAACAATCAAAAACACAAATCCCGATTCAAAACCCGTCACAAGCAACCCGAAGCTACACCGAGGACCTCCCGCGTCCGTCGCTGCTAAACCTGAAAAACACAAAAAGAGTCTAATGAGCGATCTAAGATCACCCAGTGAATCGGCTCCCCACTAACGGCTTCTAATCTATCTAAAACTACAGATTCCCGCCCCCAAAACCCAAAATAACAATCAGCAGGAATAAATGGTCGATCATGCACTACCACGTCGTGATAAACCCAAACACACACAATCAAAGCCAAATATAAGGAGAAGTATGGGAAATCGAAGGCACTGCGGCACATGTCCTCGATTGGAATCGATCTATCTATCGCGCAATGAAAGAAATAATAAAACAACGCTGCCCTACGATCTCGGTAACTCCCACGGGTTTACATCGTCACCTATATGGCAACTAACCCTCGACTCCTAAACGTGCACACGAGGTCCCACGAGTAGGACACCGTTCTCCGTCCATCGATACGCGGTGACTCAGACTACCCCTAGATAGCCCGAGATTCCATGTGATTCGGCCCTAGGACATGACCCCGTATTCTCCAAATCACACACCTACCGGCGTCACCCGATAGGTTAACACCATAACCAGAATCACCGTGATCCGGTTAGGTAAAACCCGAGAATCCAATCGGGTCGGAAGTACCGGAACGTAAAAGAAACCTAGGCTTGCGGAATCTAACGCACCCTAGAGTCCTAGTGCAGAAAAGTAAACACGCAGACTCGCTGGGACTCTAACACAGATCACGGAATCAATAACATCAATAATAATCCCAACCATTCCGCAAGCCACTACACTACCCAACTCACCGCTCTGACAAGGTAAGATACCTAGTCAGCACCTCTAACTTACCCGGTCCCGAGACCGGAGTAAGTATCCACAACAACTGCTCGGCCCAACATCGAGCAGTCTAATAAGCCTGCACGCAAAGCTCAACACAGCACAATCATAACAATCAACCAAGCAATCACAATCAATCACACAATCATCACAAGCAGGCCTATTAGGGTTTCTAAGTCTTTTAATCATTTCTTATCTGCTACCTTGGGTTAGCGGCTTGCTAACCCGTAGACGGCTTCCAACACACACCACTTCCTTATTTAACCCATTCTAGATATCTTTTATGAAATCCTTGATCCGTCGGTTTAGAGTTTAGTAAACTTACTAACTCCCCGACGTCTCATTAATAACTTATTGATTCATTACCCAAACCCGCTATTACCTAAACCAATCCCGTTATTATATTCTATAAGCCCGTTTAGGTTTAACTCATATTTTATTGTCGTCTTAATTCTCGTATATAGATTCATTAATTATCGTTCTTATACTTTTATATATGCATATACGGTCCTATTCAACGGTCTTTATGAATGCAACAATCAATCTTTTACTAGCAACCTAGCGGCACACAATCGGTTATTCGTTTAGTTCTTTAAACCCTAGAATGATTAATTCGGTCCTATTCAGTTTATCATTAAACGTCCAATTATTTATTAATTATTGTTTATTTAAAGTAACGGGTATGCAACCTAATACTACGGTTTAGTAATTCTCGGTCTATATGAATCTACAAGTTTTCGAGCCGACTCACAATGGAAATAGTCACGGAACGACGGCCCGATGCGAATGTGAATTCCCGAGATACCCGATACGAATCCCGAACTTCCGAACCTCGAACTCCGAACACACCTGAATCACTGATCCACTGAACCAATGAACCACTGAAATAAACCGAACCAAATTATCCAATTGAACCGGTTTGATTAAACTGGTTTGAGATTGAACCGTCGACCGGTTCAACTCATCTTTGACCCGGTTTAATCAACCTCAAACCAAGTCCAAATTCCGATCAAACTATACCAATAGACTCCCTGAAGAATCGGCTTCACTTTGGTGGCGGAGAGGCTTTCCGGCGGCGGAGCTACGGCGGCGGAGCTACGGCGGCGGAACTACGGCGTTGACCACGGCGGCGGAGGGTTGACCGGCGGCGGAGGCTACTTTTCCGGCGACTTCCGACGGCGAACCACCTACCAATCTGCTCAAAATCACCAGATCTACCCTCTTATAACCTCAAAATATCCAAATCTGATGAAGAAAAGAAGAGATCCCACAAAACCTAACCGGCGACTGCTTCTTGGCCGGATTCCGGCGACCTCCGGCGGTAACAACGGCGGAGGATGGCTGGAGAAGATAGAGGAGGCTGATATGAAGCTATAGCACTTGACAGAGACTGATTTGGGTTTAAGGAGAGGAAGTTATGGGATTTCTTGTGGAAGAAGAAATGAAGAACATGAAGAATGTTCTTGAGTTTGGGATGAAGATTCAAAGCTTTGGGATGAGTTTCTGGGTTTATTGGTTGAATCTGCAAAGAGGAAGAGAGAGTGAGTCGAGAGAGATAGAGAGAGAGGGTAGAGAGATTTGTTTGGTGAGGAGAATGAAGGTGAAAAGATGGGTTCTTTGCATGCATGGGAGATGCATTGAATTAAACCATGCATGCACTCCACCAAGGCAAGGTGGCGCCTCAGGGAGAAGACATGTGTCCTTCTGGGCATTTTTGGTTGCCAAATCACCTCTTAAACCAACATTAACCAACCAATAATCCCAACTTCTTCCATTGCTCGGTTTAACGGTTTTTCGGGTTTAATATTTTAGAAAGTCTCTGAATGATCCCATAAATTCCCAAACCTCCATAAGAAGATTATCCATGCTATTTGAAGAATTTAGCATTTTGAATCACTCCGTTCGGGCTTACGTAGCTCTGGATATGAATTTTCAAAGTTTCTTCGGTTTTGTCGATTTCCATTCCCGACAAGCCGAAAAACACATTTCTGCTCCGATTCTTCCAATTCTGATCTTCTAAATATTCTTTATGTTAAAACATAAGAATATTTGGCCCGTCTCGGCTTCCATCTCAAACTTTGGTAAAATTACCATTTTACCCCCGACACTGGTAAAATGACAATTTTACCCTTGGTTGACTTTCTGCTGCCCGTTGACCGTATTTTTGATACGGGGTATCACATATGGGTTTCCTGAGCTTCCCGGACCAGAAGAAGACATGCCACCACCACAGTTTCAGATGTGGGCAGCATGTGTGGTCAAGGGCATTTGGAAGAAGGTTCACAGCATATCTTGCCAGCGCTCACAGCGTGTTCACCACCCGCAGTCACGACGTCGCGCACCAGCGCAAGCTCCTGCCCATGTGAGCTCAGAGGATGCGGAGATAGAGGAGGCTGCTGACTCCAAGGAGAAGGATGATGGAGACTCCCCAGTCTTCTAGACACTTGCTGCTGATTCTGCGTTTGTTTTTTCTTTTTCCTTTCTCTTGAGTCATTTTGATGTTTCTTTTGAGTCAGTCTGTCAGTCCGGTTTGTTTGGAACTTTGACTATTTTAGTTTATGCATCTCCACTGTTGTTTATGATGTGATATTGAGTGATTTAACGCAGCTAACAGGTGAGGAATTGAGTGCTAACTCATGAACCTACCCATGGCCCATTTGATCATCTTGCGTATACTCACACGAGCTCGATCTCGGGCGACAATGAGCTTAGTGTCGGTCGACATCGGCCGTGTTCAGGTTCGACATTTTAACTCAATAAATCTATGGTTCCAGATTTATTTCTTCCGATCCCAAGCTGCGATTGCACTGGAGACAGTGCAGTCTAAGTGTGGGAGAGGTGGTTACTGACATCGTGTTTTGTTTTCTTAGAGTCAGTCCCTTGTTTTCACTTGTTGTCAAGTTGACTTATTGAGTCAAAATGCGTATGAAACTATGATTTTTCGAGGAATTTTTTTTCTGGAACAGGAACTAAGTGACCATTGGACAGACTTGCAGTAGTTCTATGACTATTATAAAACCCCAAACAGATCAACTTACCAAGGACACCCATATCTAACCAGGTATTCAGAGGATCCATCACTAACTTTACCTCTAATCCTGACTTTATTTTCTTACTTAGGGGCTTGAGATCTCTGGATTGGATTCCTCTGATGTACTTGACACAGCCTGTGATCCTGTTTGAGTATGGTTTCTGATTTTCCCCTCCCTTGAAAGTAAAAAAAAAAGATTAAAACCGAGGATAAGCTAGTATCTTCGAAGTGGTCATGGGAGTGGTAGAGACCCATATTACCTCTTGTGTATCCATGGAAAGATCCAAAGTTACACCCCGAATAAAAAGGTAAGAGCACTGATAAAAAAAAATGATACCCAGTGGGAAAAAATCAGCTGCTAAGGGAGAAAGGGAAAAGAAAGGAACCAGAAACTGATAGTTTGGTGGTCAAGAACTGAATGGGTTGAGTCCATGTGTCCTCTGATCGATACTCCCTCTGTGAGACTGCACCTAATTGTATTCAGAGGTTAGTGTGGTGAACTTGAATATCCTAACCTGATTGTGGAGTTTACTTGGGGACAGTTGCTAAGTGTGGGGGGAAGTATATTGTGGTCTTGATATCTGTAGAAAAGTTTTCAGTGGCTTACTAAGTGAATGTGAATGCGAAAGTTCCTAGGATGAAATGAGTTTATGAGTTTTCAAACCTCTTTCTTATGCTTTAGTTCTTTTACTTGCTTGAGGGCAAGCAAGAGCTAAGTGTGGGGGAGTTGATATATCATGGTTTTTCTAGGTTTTCAACCATGATATAGTTGTTTATATTGAGTCTTTAACCTGGTTTTTCGAGTCTATTGAGTCTTCTACAGGTAGGCTTGCGTTTGGAGCAAAGAGTGGGATTATAGGACATTTCTGGTGATTGGTGAAACGAGTTAAAGTTGGTGTCTCGACCACGACTGGATGTCGACCGAAACTGACCTTGGTGTCGGTCGACACTGAGGGCGACAGAAGTTATACGCCGAGTTGAAGACAAGTTTTGAAGAATTGCAAAAAGACCCAGAAGTTTTCCCTAATTCTAATCTAGCCCTAAAACGTGTTTAGCGGTTTTAATTAGGTTTTCAGACTCATTATCATTTTACCTTGTTCTTACCTTTGTTCTTGCTTGGAGATTTGAGAGATTTGTGCCAAGGGGTTGTTCTTGCTACTTGTAACCTTTGAGAGAAGGATTTCGAACCCCTTTACTTATCTATTCAGTCTTTTGGTTTTCTATTCAATGATGTGTTGTTATTCTGATAATATGTCTGAGTAGTAACCTAGTTAGATTTAGGAATTCTCATAGGGTTTGATGCATGTTTAGTTAACTGATTGATTGGATTCTAAACATATTCGTTCATCGCCTAAGTTGTGTTTAATACTGAATTCTGGACTGATCACCTAGGATTTAGATCTGAGATAATTAGCTTAGCACGAGAGTGTGAGTTATAATCTGAATAAACTTAGTATGAGCAATTTGACTAGACACAAAGAGATTTGGTTTAGGAGAATTGTGAACTGAAGAACCTGTTCTTAATGCTTGTTTAGAACTCTAGGATCACAAAGAGATTTTGATCGCTAGGTTGCTAGATATAGAAACAATCTCAGCGAGAGTTGGATTGTTTAGCATTGTGTTTCTAGTTCTTGAACTTGCGCTTAATTTGAATCCGGTTGATTAAATGTCTAGCATTGTGTAATTCCCGAGAACTTCCTAAGTCTGACGCATTTCTCCTATTGAAAATACACCTTTGTTTACTTGCTTTCGTTTACTGCTTTCACTGAATTGGTTTAGCTTAACTTGAGAACATATAGTCTGTCGTGTGAAACGTGAGTCCTTGTGGATACGATACCCCTGAATACTACAATAGCATAACTGTGCACTTGCAGTAGAATAGGGATTAAATCTTGCTCTATCAGTCGTGAAGCAGAGGATGAATAATCCTTGGATTGCGTGTTGATCTGAACACTCGTTGCAGGATCCGCAAGTATGATTCTATTGCCGAGCTGGTTGAAAAAGCTGCGGAACAGGAAGAGGGATTGAACGAGAAAGCAAAGTTGTTGGGAATTGGGAATGATGCTGGGAAGAACAACCCTTTTGGCAAGTCATCTGTTTGTCGTAGTGTGTGTCCGAATTGCAAGAAGATGCATGTGGGATCATGCAGGAAAGCTTCTGGTGCATGTCACCGATGCGAAAGTCTGGAGCATAAGGTGCATGACTGCCCAGAGGAGGATACAAGGCCGAAGGATCAAGTTAAGGGTACAAAAGAGCGGTTGTGCAACAATTGTGGTGAAGCTGGACATTTCAAGAATGATTGTCCTAAGTTGGCTAAGCATACTGGGAAACGTCCAAGTGATGGACAGCTTCCGAACGCGAAGAGGCAAGACATCATGCCACATGTGTACACAATCGCAAATGAGTCTCAGGATCCTTCCACCTCTCGTCCGATCACTGATAAGTCTTATCACTTACCTTAGAATTTATGTGTGATTTGCTTTGCCTGTTGTGTGTTTAGTCTAGGTTTCTTAGCATTCAGGATGATGAATGTGTAGGGACCTTAGTCATGGGTGGTGTGGCGACCCATGTTCTGTTTGATTCCGGTGCATCATGATAGGTGTAGTTTTAACCCTATTCTAACTGCAAGTGCACAGTGATGTAGTTGTAGTACTTAGGGTATCGAATCCACAGGGACTCCGGTCAACGATAGATAAGAACAGAAAAGATTAAACTAGGAGAAAGCAAAGGTGATTAAACTAAAAGCAGAGCAGAAAAGTAAATCAGTAGCATGAGTGGTTTGTGAGCAAGGAAGCGAAGCGTTAAGTCTAGGGAGTTCTCAGGAAATCAGGAACACAAGCAATCAATCAGTCGGGATCTAATCAGAAACTGTTTCTAGAACTCAAACACAGATATAGAATTAACCAAATTTCTTTGCGAGAATTCTCTAAGTCTAAGTGCAGCAAACCAAACTTTCGTTTGCGAGAACTAACAGATTAAACCAGCATTAATTCCAAGTTTGATATGTTCACAATTAAACTAAACCAAACTTTCGTTTGCGAGAAGTTTAATTGCTCATCTAGGTTCTTTCTAGCTAATTAACCAACTTTCGTTGCATCAATCAACCTAACATTAATAATCTAAGTGGCCAGTTCAGATTAAGCATTAAGAACAATCCTAGACGAAGAACTAGAAGATATGAATCCCTACTGATTAATTAAACTATAACTCCATGAAATCCCTAATGAGAATCCCTAAACTTAACAGGTAATCTACTCAGATATAATCATCGAAACAGAAAACATCTTGAATAGAAAACCAAATATCATAAAACGGAATAATCAACAGGGGTTCGAAATCAAGTCTCTTTCGAGAACAAGATCAGCCCCTAAGGCTCTCTGAAATAAAATAAAACTTAAGAAAAGCGTAGCCTAAACAATGGCTTAAAAACTCTTATATAATGGTCTAAAGTCGGCTGGGGCTTCTTTATAATTATGGGAACTTCTGGGCAAAGTTGCAATATCCAATTCTTCTCATTAAACGCTCGCGAGAATGTCTGCGTCGACCTTGCATCGATCGTTGCCACAGGTGTATCGATCGATGCAGGTCTGTGAATTCGGCAGTGAAGTCTATCTCTCGGGTTAAATCCCCAAAATGCTCCAGAATGCTCTATAATGTCCAATTCCGCTCCAAACGTCTTTAGACCTGTAAACATAACTAAAAGACTCCAAAACATAGTAAAAGACTCGATAAATAACACATATACCATGGTTAAAATCCCTAAAATCCATGGTATATCAACTCCCCCACACTTAGCTCTTGCTTTTCCTCAAGCAAGTAAAGAACCAAAATATAAGAGAAGAAGTTTGAAAACACAGAAACTCATTTCGTCCTAAGAACTTTCACAATCACATTCACTTAGTAAGCCACTGAAAACTTTCCTACGGAACTCAAGACCACAATGTACTTCCCCCACACTTAGCAACTGTCCTAAGTAAACTCCACAATCACATTCATGCATTCAAATTCTCCCTACTGACTTCTGCAAGTATTTAAGTGCGGTCTCACCTAAGGAGTATCGATCAAAGGGCACATGGATTCTTACCTTACCAGCTCTAGACCACCATACTATCTTTCTCTAGTCCCTTTCTTCTCTTTCCCTTCCTTAACAACTGATTTTTCCCACATTGGGTATCATTTTATTTTTTTTATCAGTGTTCTTCCCGTTATGGGGTGTACTTTGGACACATTCCATGGATCGCATAAGAGATAATAGTGTTTGCTACTATTCCCATGACCACTTCGGAGTTACTAACTCATCCTCAGTTTATTCTCTTTTTTTATTTTATGGAAGGGGAGAAGGGGACTAAATAGGATAGGTTGACAGGCTGTGTCAGAACTAACAAGGGAATCCGACACAAAGTATACCAAGCCCTTAGGTGAGAAATCTAAGTCAGTATTAAGGTGAAGTCAGTAAAAGGATCCTCTGATACCTGAAGTGATGTGGGTGTCCTCAGTAGGCTGATCTGTGTCTGGGTTTTCTAACAGTCATAGAGGCTCTGTAAGTCTGTCCAATGGTCACTTAGTTCCTGTTCAAGCGAAAATTTTCCTCGAAAAATCATAGTTTCATACAAATTTTGACTCAATAAAACAAATTTTGAAAAACTAAGGAAAAAAAAAAGCGTGCGTCAGTAGCTTCCTCCCCCACACTTAAACTACACTGTCCCCAGTGTAATCAAAGCATGAGCTCGGTGAAAGAATAATCAAATTGAAGAACAAACCGAAAAGTTTCAGATTACTTACCTGTCGTCGCCCTGTGTCGATCGATGCCACAAGGGTGTCGATCGATGCAAGGCGTATATGCTCGCGGTTATTGAGATAACCGGTGTCTGAACCGCAATTGAATCGGAAAACCACAAATCGTGACTGCATCGACCGATGCACTATATGTGTCGATCGATGCAGTGTGATTCTGCCTGTTTCTCACGCTTCTGAACACACTTAAACAGAAAAATTAAAAATACCAAAACCAAAACGAAAATTGAAAAACAAAAACGAACCTACTAGTGGGTTGCCTCCCACTCAGCGCTTGTTTTTAGTCATTAGCTTGACTATTGGAAAGAGATTGGATTCATGGCGGTTTCAACAGAGACTTTGAATGTCTCTGTGAATATCTCTTCATCCAAGGAGGTGTATATGCTTTCAGATCATGAGGCTTCCCTAGGAAAGAGTAATCAGAATCAGGGCGGGAGCGAAGCTTGGGCGGTCTACTGCGTTTTCCTGCATTCAAAACAATGTGATCAGAAAGTTTAAGCTTAGGTGATTTGTACCTTACCTTTGATGCAGATCTGATGTTTGGGGCTTTCTGCTTATGAGCAGTTGCAGGTACTGAAGATGTTAGAGCAGGTTCAAGAGGAACCGACATCTTCTTCTTTCCACTATCAGATACTGTAGTTCCACCAATCTGAACTTCTTCTTTCAGATGACCATCAGTGGAGATCATCTTCTTTGCATGAACTCGCGAAGTTTCAACTGGTGGTGTTTTATTCAACTTCTTATCTATCACTTTCATGCAGTTAGCCACTTCTAGCTCTTGTTTGGAAGGTTTAGGAACCTTAGGATATGGCACAGGGGGCTTATAGACTCGTTCTGGTACTGTTGCAGGTTTCTGGTCATGTCTGCGTTCTGTGTCGATCGTTGCATGATGTGTGTCGATCGATGCAGGGCGATTCTGTTTGTCGTAAGAAATCGAAATTGCCGTCAGAACGGCGTGTCGATCGACACTAAGGGGGTGTCGATCGATGCATGTCTCAGACAGACAATATTCATCCAGAAAATCCGAGATTATGCTCTCTTCTTCACCTAGCAACTCAATCTCATCCCTTAAGGTCACAGCTCTGATGGATTTGTACTGTTCAGCTTTCCTAGCTTCATTATGCCTTTGTATTGCTCCAGCTGTTTGTTGAACTCGGTCATCTAGCTTCTTCATATGTGTGCTCAAGTATTCAAACTTCTCACTCAGATTTTCATGTATAGCTTCCAGCTTCCTGTCGAAGTTTGCAGCAGTCTCAGCCTGATCCTCTAGCAACTGCTCCATCATGCTCATCAGCTTATTAGAATGTGTATTGTGAGGAGGAAAAGGCTGATATGATGGAGATTCATAATCTCTGGGGAATGAATAGGAACCATAGCCTCCGCAGAACGAGTTATTCTGCTGATTTTCCATCATCTGTTCCATCATTCCCATCATTCTTTCGCAATGTGTCGATCGATGCATAGTAGCGTCGATCGATGCACGCTCGAGGATGTGTCGATCGACACACAGGACCGTGTCGATCGATGCAAGGCGATTACAGGCGTACCTGAAACGCAAGAACAGAAGAAAAAAAGAAAAAAATTAGTAGCAAAAATAAAAAACGAAAAACCTAGTCTAAACCCTAGTTCAAATCTATCGAGGACTCAAAAGAGTCCCCGGCAACGGCGCCAAAAACTTGATAGGTGTAGTTTTAACCATATTCTAACTGCAAGTGCACAGTGATGTAGTTGTAGTACTTAGGGTATCGAATCCACAGGGACTCCGGTCAACGATAGATAAGAACAGAAAAGATTAAACTAGAAGAAAGCAAAGGTGATTAAACTAAAAGCAGAGCAGAAAAGTAAATCAGTAGCAGGAGTGGTTTGTGAGCAAGGAAGCGAAGCGTTAAGTCTAGGGAGTTCTCAGGAAATCAGGAACACAAGCAATCAATCAGTCGGGATCTAATCAGAAACTGTTTCTAGAACTCAAACACAGATATAGAATTAACCAAATTTCTTTGCGAGAATTCTCTAAGTCTAAGTGCAGCAAACCAAACTTTCGTTTGCGAGAACTAACAGATTAAACCAGCATTAATTCCAAGTTTGATATGTTCACAATTAAACTAAACCAAACTTTCGTTTGCGAGAAGTTTAATTGCTCATCTAGGTTCTTTCTAGCTAATTAACCAACTTTCGTTGCATCAGTCAACCTAACATCAATAATCTAAGTGGCCAGTTCAGATTAAGCATTAAGAACAATCCTAGACGAAGAACTAGCAGATATGAATCCCTACTGATTAATTAAACTATAACTCCATGAAATCCCTAATGAGAATCCTTAAACTTAACAGGTAATCTACTCAGATATAATCATCGAAACAGAAAACATCTTGAATAGAAAACCAAATATCATAAAACGGAATAATCAACAGGGGTTCGAAATCAAGTCTCTTTCGAGAACAAGATCAGCCCCTAAGGCTCTCTGAAATAAAATAAAACTTAAGAAAAGTGTAGCCTAAACAATGGCTTAAAAACTCTTATATAATGGTCTAAAGTCGGCTGGGGCTTCTTTGTAATTATGGGAACTTCTGGGCAAAGTTGCAATATCCAATTCTTCTCATTAAACGCTCGCGAGAATGTCTGCGTCGACCTTGCATCGATCGTTGCCACAGGTGTATCGATCGATGCAGGTCTGTGAATTCGGCAGTGAAGTCTATCTCTCGGGTTAAATCCCCAAAATGCTCCAGAATGCTCTATAATGTCCAATTCCGCTCCAAACGTCTTTAGACCTGTAAACATAACTAAAAGACTCCAAAACATAGTAAAAGACTCGATAAATAACACATATACCATGGTTAAAATCCCTAAAATCCATGGTATATCACATCACACTGCTTTGTGCATCCGGACATGATAGGACTCGGCGAGTTTCAGAAGGAAAATGATGGTGAAGTTATGAAAGTTCAAGCAGGTGGCGGGAAGGTTTTGTTCACAATGGGAAAAGTCTGAAACATCTCGGTGATGATCGGTGAAGTGAACATGCCAGCCGATTTGATGATTTTTCAGGTGAAGTCTTACGATGTGATCCTTGGAATGGATTGGCTTGGGAAACACAGGGCGCATCTAGACTGTTACCGCGGTCGAGTTAAGTTTGAAACTAACCAAGGAAAGCTGGGGTATCAGGGAGTTAGACCGACTAATGGAAGTTTGATTGTTTCCGCAATTCAAGCAGAACGGATGTTAGAGAAGGGATGTGAAGCATATCTCGCCGCAATCACTAGGTGGAAGTTGGGCCGAATTTTGAACTGAGTGAGATTCCAGTGGTAAATGAATTTGAGGATGTCTTTCAGTCACTGACTGGATTACCACCTACTCGTTCTGATCCGTTCACGATCGAGCTTGAGCCTGGGATGGATCCAATCTCTAAAGCGCCTTACCGGATGGCTCCGGCAGAGATGGCCAAGCTAAAGAAACAGCTAAGCAAATTGATGGAGAAAGGGTTTGTGCGACCAAGCAGTTCACCTTGGGGCGCACCGGTTTTGTTTGTCAAGAAGAAAGATGGAAGTTTCAGACTTTGCATCGATTACCGTGGATTGAACAGAGTAACAATGAAGAACAATTACCCTCTTCCAAGGATAGACGAGTTGTTGGATCAACTCTGAGGTGCTACTTGGTTTCAAAAATCGATCTGGCTCAGGGTTATCATCAGATTCCGGTAGCTGAGCAGGACATTCCGAAGACAGCCTTCAGGACGAGGTATGGGCATTATGAGTTTGTGGTTATGCCCTTCGTATTGACTAATGCACCTACCTCTTTTATGAAGCTAATGAACAATGTATTCAGAGATTGTCTGGATGAATATGTGATCATCTTCATAGATGATATCTTGGTTTACTCCAAGGATAAGGAAGAGCACAAGGCTCATTTACGGATGGTTATGAATAGACTGCGGGAACATCAGTTGTCTGCTAAGCTCAGTAAATGCAGCTTTTGGCAAAGGGAGATCGGATTCTTGGGTCATGTTGTCTCGGACAAGGGAGTGTATGTTGACTCAGAAAAGATCAAGGCAATAGCGGATTGGCCTAGACCAAGAAATCCGACACAGATAAGGAGTTTTCTGGGATTAGCTGGTTACTATCGACGGTTTGTTAAGGGTTTTGTGAGTATGGCTCAGCCAATGACTCGACTGACCGGAAAAGATGTTCAATTCGTATGGTCAGCGGACTGTGAAGCGAGTTTCTCTAAGCTAAAGGATATGCTGACGAGTACTCCAGTATTGGCTTTGCCAATGGACGGTGAGCCTTATGTGGTTTATACTGATGCCTCAGGAGTTGGACTCGGATGTGTTCTGATGCATCAAGGCAAGGTGATCGCTTATGCATCAAGACAGTTAAGGAAGCATAAAGGAAACTATCCGACTCACGACCTAGAGATGGCCGCAATTGTTTTCTCCCTTAAGATCTGGCGGTCTTATCTCTATGGTGCAAAGGTACAAGTCTTCACGGATCATAAGAGTTTGAAGTACATCTTCACACAGTCGGAACTGAATTTGAGATAGAGAAGATGGATGGAGACAGTGGCCGATTATGATTTGGATATTGCCTATCATCCGGGAAAGGAAAACACAGTGGCTGATGCTTTAAGCAGGAAGCGATTCGCTTCGGATTCAGAGAAAGACATGGAAGGATTAGTCATTATGATCAGTACATTGCATCTGACTGCCTTGACCAGTGAAGTGGAACCGTTGGATCTAAGTGCAGCAAATCATGCGGATTTGTTGACCAGAGTGCGGTTAGCTCAAGAGAAGGATCATGATTTGATCGATGAGACAGGAAAAGAAAAGACCGAGTATCAGACTTCAAATAATGGGAAGATTTTGGTGAACGGCCGAGTTTGTGTTCCAAAGGATCAAGGGTTGCGGGATGAAATCCTTAAGGAAGCACATCAGTCAAGATTCTCGATACATCCCGGGACGACTAAGATGTATCGTAATCTGAAGCGGTATTATCATTGGGTTGGAATGAAGTGTGACGTTGCTAAGTGGGTTGCTGGATGCCCTATCTGTCAGATGGTTATGGCTGAACATCCAGTTCCAAGTGGATTGTTGCAAAGCTTACCTATCCTAGAGTGGAAGTGGGACAAGATTACGATGGACTTCGTGACTGGATTGCCAATGCGGAATGGCAAAGATGCGATTTGGATTATTGTGGTCAGACTAACTAAGTCAGCACATTTTCTTGCAATAAACAAGAAGGATAATGCGGCAGTTTTGGCCAAGTTATATGTGGAGCATATCGTGAAATTGCATGGAGTACCGGAGAGCATTGTATCAGACCGTGAAGCAAAGTTCAGTTCAACCTTCTGGAAGGGGATGCAAAAGGCAATGGGGACAAAGGTCTATATGAGTACATCTTATCATCCTCATACAGATGGACAGTCAGAAAAGACGATCAGGACACTTGAAGATTTCTATTGAGATGTTTTCTTGATTTTATTTAAGAAACTTTCATATTAACAAAACTGATTTGTTGATGCAGACAGATGAGAACGTTGCAAGGGAAATCATCAATCATACATTTGTTGCCGAAAAAACAAACATGAGAACGAAATTAAAACGAAAAATAAGTGTAACCAGTTACTACGTTATTAAAAATAAAAATAAAAACATCTCAAACGAATATATATCATAAATATAAATGATTATCAACAAATAAGAGTGGCGCACTAAAAGTGTGGTGGGTCTATAATCCGCAGGTCCCAAGATCGAAACCTTCGACCTTGTTCTTATATAATTTTATAATTTTAGCCGTTTCCTGTTAGAAATTGGACCGGACCCAAATTACAGAATATTTTTCTTCAAATATTGGGCTGGATCGGTCCCAAATTACTGAATAAAATTGCCCACTATATTCCACATTTCGATGAGAGCATAACATTAATAAATCGGTTCTTCATCTATCGCGGCGCATAAACGTATGAACATTTCACAAAGGTAAAATCATTTTTACAGAAAATAATGGTGATCCTCCAAATCGCTTCGTTCTCATAATAGTTTTGTTTTCACATTTTCTCATCTTCGTTCTCATTACAATTTTCACCAAAAATAATTCACTAATTAGTATGAAATGGATATATGAAGAGGATACCAAGTTAACCTTCCACTCTTAGAAGCACATATATTAAAAAAAAAACTAACCCAGCTAATGAGATTTTTTTTTTAAACGTAGCCATAAGTCTATATTGTTATATAAATAATTTCATAGTACATACTTTAAGTCTTTATACCTAAAGGCCATGATCCTCTATTACAGAGGCTTGCCACTGAGCCACCTTTGGAACATGATAAATGTCTCGTTTGATTTATACTTTGCCGTGTGTCCACCTCCCTATAATCAAAAACACGCAAAATTTTAATATACATTTTCATTGTAATGCAATGATAGTAAACATATTTAGTTGAAGCAAGAAAGACTTGCTTTGACAGTAGCCAATGTCATCTTATTGGCATATGTTCTCGTGTATCTGTCAAGAGAAAGACAATATGATTTATATGTGAGTTTTGATAAGTTTACGATAAGATGAGAAAATAAATGGCATACCCAGCAATTTGATTGTTTATCATCTAAGGCCTCCAGTCATCAATGATGGAGTAATTTAGAGATTTGATCCAGGATTCAGTTGCAATGAAAGGCACCACCATATCATGATCACCACTATTCACCATAAACCGCACAAATGTTACTTATGGATTCACTTCATGTTGTGGTTGTATAAGGAATAATTCAATATCAGTTCTTGAAAGAAAAAAATGGGTTTAACTCTTATACATGTAGATAAGAGATCGGAAGCCATTAATGATGTTATTCATATGGTATGGTACGGTGCTTTTGATGTCGTATGTATACGGAATAACATCATAATTACATCGCTATCGATGTTCTAATCCAAGTTTGATTTTTGCGGTTTGATTTTGTTAATTTGGGCTTAATTATGGGCTTCCAACTCAAAACCAATTGGCAATGAGTGGATTGGCCCTAACCCTTTATATATTAGTGTTGGTCCCTTCATACTTCCGATGTGGGATCCTAACACGCCCCCTCGAGATGATGGCTCTTATCGGCTCATCTCGAACCGAATCCCACTTTAGGACCGGTAATAAACCCTTTTTTTGGGCCACCCTACTTGGGTTAAACGAGGCTCTGATACCATGATAACATTTCTTGAATGTTAATGGTTTGAGCTCATAAGAGCTTATTGAGATAGAAAACAAAGATAAAGATAAATAGCTCATTGATAAGAGCTTTATTATTGTGCAAGAAAGAAAGGAAACTGAAAACCTTAAGAGATGTCTGCAAGAGATAAAACTGTCGATTGATTCATACAAAGGAAGGTGAGCTGCTCATAAACCGCAGCCAAAGTTAATCTCTTACAATGTCATTACACAGCTTTTATAACAAATCTCTCTGCCTAAAACCCTAGAGTACATGAGTTGGGCTTGAGTTGGGCTTGATCTCTAATATTCCCCCGCAAACTTGGTGTCGGGTGGAAGCAAGAAGACAAGTTTGAAGATGCAAACTGAGGTGGCTTGGGCAGGAGAAAGAGTGCAACCCATAGCATGACAATGTAGACATAATTCTCTATTTGTTGTAGAGATAAGAATGCAGAAGTTCTTCAAAACCATATGAAAACTCTTGGTTTATACTTGGAGATCTAGCTTTGCTCCCTCAGAGGTATCTTTGTACTTGGAGAGTCTTTTTGCATAGTCCCTCAGAGGTATTTTTCAACCATTCTTTCTCACATAACTTTCTTTCTTTCTGTATCCATCACTTCACAAAGGATAATATGCCTACTCATGCTGAAATACTATGACTCCTAACCAGTCAAGTCAATCTGCCTTTCTCTTAGACATTTTATCAAGCATCTTGTGTGCGTTCCGTAAAAGCAGAAACATCAAGCCATAAAACCATTTTATTCACCAGAGTCAGACCTATTCATTTTGCTTCACGATTCCCAGCCTATATCTCTAAACCATTCATAACAGAGACTTGATTTCTCCAAACACAACTATATCACCCAAGAGCAATTCAAAGACAAATCACGCTAACTTCTCATTTTCAGCTGATTCAGAACATACCAGAAGATGTTGTTGGCGAGCGACGCGAGTATTCTCCTGAGAAATTTCTCCACGCTTGCATCTCCTTAACTGAAAAGCTAGCTCTTGAGGGTTTCCCGAACTCTGCTTCGATCTTGACAGAGGATCTTAATAACATCAGTGTCTTCAATCTGGATGTATGCTTCTGTGGTGCTGAGGATCTCTTAAATCTTTAGGAGTGGTTACAAAGCCTTCCTATGCCGTGAATAAAAGTGAGATGAGAGAGATTCCATGATAGAGGCAGAGACTTTACTAGAAGCTGATGGAAATAAAAGAAAACTTTGAATCCCATGGATCGACTGCAGCTCTGATACCATGTTAATTTGGGCTTAATTATGGGCTTCCAACTCAAAACCAATTGGCAATGAGTGGATTGGCCCTAACCCTTTATATATTAGTGTTGGTCCCTTCATACTTCCGATGTGGGATCCTAACAGATTTAGTTCGATCGAATTTGTATGAATCGGAGAAGAAAGATAGAACAGAGAAACGAAGAAGACGACACAGTCAAGATGTTATCCAGTTCAGGTACAAACCGTACCCTACGTCTGGCCGAGGATCCACTTGGAATTCACTATGAACAACAATCTGATCAAGAACGACGGCGAACTCTCACCGGAAAAGATGAACCCAGAGAATCTCGCTTTCTCTCACCCTAAAAAGAATTCTCACACCTCTCTTCCCGTACACAATCTCTCACCCGAAATTGAGCTCTCAATTAACTCTTGTCCTCTCCCAATTACAAAGATCGCTCACCTTTTTGTAATTGAATCGTAACGAATCCTAACTGAAAAACAAAGCAGCTCGTCAGCTTGACGATGGTCAACTCCGATCTTTGACTTTGTGTTTCTTCCCAAAACGCTGTCGTGTCTTCATCCCCTTAACCAGTCCCAATAACCGAGCTGATAAATCAATTCAGGAACCTGGTTTAAGCGATAACCGAAAATCAAATTTTCCCGCTCAAACCCAGAGTTCAACCAACACACCCGAGCTTCAACAAACTCCTTGGTTGAATCTCTCAAAGACCTTGTTGCTCAACAGTGATCCTGATCCTCGTAACTCTCTCTCCTCATCCTTGAGAGACGCCGAGTAAGCTCAGAAGATTCCTGAACCTACACACCGGCAAGACCTTCGTGAACAGATCCGCAGGATTCTCGCTTGTGTGAATTTTTGAAACCTTCACCTTTCCTGCTTCAATCCTGTCACGAATATGATGATACTTCACAGCCACGTGCTTTGTGCGCTCGTGAAAGACATTATTTCGAGCTAGTGCCAGAGCACTCTGAGAATCACAGAAGATTTCCACAGCCTTTTGTGGATAACCGAACTCAGCACTTAACCCTCTGAGCCAGACAGCTTCTTTTGATGCTTCTGATAGCGAAATGTACTCAGATTCAGTGGTTGATAACGCCACCACCTTCTGCAATGTTGATCTCCAACTTATCACATTCCCACCAACCATGAAAGCATAACCTGAGAGAGACCTTCTCTTATCCAAATCAGCCGCATAATCGGCATCACAGTAGCCAACCACTTTAAACTCAGCATTCTTCATGAATTTCAGATTCACCTTAGAAGCTCCTCTGACATACTTCATTACCCACTTGACAGCATTCCAATGCTCTTTGATTGGATCTCCCATATACCTGCTTATAACACCTACTGGATAAGCTAAGTCAGGACGGGTTCCAATCATACCATACATGAGACTTCCCACAACATTTGCATAAGGGATTGTCTTCATGAATTGGTGATCTTCCAACAACTGGTCCTTGGTTCATGCCTTCAGCTTGAAGTGTACCCCCAGAGGAGTGTTTATTGGTTTTGCCAAGTTCATATTGAACTTCTTTAGAACTTTCTTAATGTAGTCCTCCTGAGAAAGCTTCAGAACATTTGCCTTTCTGTCCCTGCAAATGTCAATACCCAGAATCCTCTTTGCAGCTCCCAAGTCTTTCATCTCAAATCTTGAGCTCAGTTGCTGTTTCAGCTTTGAGATAATCTCCATATCTCTGCAAGCAACTAACATATCATCAACATAAAGAAGAAGATACAAAAAGTACCTTCATAGTTCTTTATGTAAACACAGCTGTCCCTTTTACTCCTTGTGAATCCAACCTCCAGCATGAATTCATTGAACTTTTGGTTCCACTGTCTGGGAATCTGTTTCAGACCATACAATGATCTCCTTAGAAGACACACCTGATCTTCTTTTCCTTTTAACACATATCCCTCAGGCTGAGACATGAAAATTTCTTCTTCCAGTTCCCCATGAAGGAAGGCTGTCTTGATATCTAATTGCTCTAACTCCAGGTCCTCATTAACCACTATTGACATGAAGAACCTGATAGAGACATGTCTTACAACAGGAGCAAAAATTTCATTGTAGTATATACCTTCCTTTTGAGCATAACCCTTGGCAACCAACCTGGCTTTATTTCTTGGTTTTTCAACTCCAGGTATACCAGGTTTCCTTTTAAAGATCCATTTACTCCCAATGATCTTTCTCCCACTTGGCTTCTTTACTAACTCCCATGTAGAGTTTTTGTTAAAAGAATCCATCTCCTCATCAGCTGCAGTTTTCCACTCCTTGTTGTGTGTGTCCTGCATTGCTTGATGAAAAGTGCCTGGTTCATCTGGATCAGTATCTTCTGATGCTAACAGAGCCATATGAACATAATCTTGCAGTTTCTTTGGTGATTTATGTTCTCTTCGTGGCCTGTCTCTAGCTAAGATGTGCTCCTCCTGATGTGAGTCAGCATCTTCTATTTCATCATCTGACTCATATTCTTCTGAGCTTGATATTTTATTTATGTTCTCAGAGACATCTTCAGTTTATGTCTCTTGAATTTGACTCTCTCCTCCTGAGCCAGTGTCTCTTGGTTCCTTTAACCCCAGCTCCACATCTAGAAAGGTAACATTCTTTTCCTTTGTGGAATCAGTCTTCTTCAGAAGATTCTTGTAACATTTCGTTTCTTTGAATGTGACGTTTCTTGTAACAACACTTATTTTATCTTCCAGAGACCATACTTTGTAATCTTTTACACCGGATGGGTAGCCTATGAAAACATCTTTCTTGGCTCGAGGTTTGAGTTTTCCTTCATCAGTATGAAAATAACAGATGCACCCAAACTTCCTCAAATGACTGTAGTTTGGACTTCTTTTTGACCAGACTTCTTCTGGAACCTGATCTTGAATAGCTGAGGAAGGACTTATGTTTATGAGATACACTATTGTGTTAACAGCCTCAGCCCAAAAAACTTTTGGTAGACCACTTTCACTGAGTATACTCCTTACCCTCTCAAGAATGGTTATGTTCATCCTCTCTACAACACCATTTTGTTGTGGTGTGTAAGGGATGGTCTTGTGTCTTGAGATCCCATTCTTGGCACAGTAGTTGTCAAACTCTTTGTTGCAGAACTCAAGACCATTGTCAGTTCTCAGCTTCTTCACTTTTAAACCAGACTGATTCTCTACTAGAATCTTCCATTAAACAAACTTCTCAAAAGCTTCATCCTTAGTCTTCAAGAAGAATACCCACACCTTCCTGGAGTAGTCATCGATTAGACTTAAGAAGTATTGACAATGTCCAAGTGACTGAGGCACATTTGGTGAGCCCCAAAGATCAGCATGAACATACTCTAGACAATCTTTGCTTGAATGTTGTCCTGTAGTGAAACTAGTTTTGTGAGTTTTTCCATAGATGCAACTCTCACAGAACTTTATGTTAGATACTTTGGTTTTATCCAGATATCCCTTCTTGACCAAAACATCCAGACCTCTCTGACTGACATGTCCCATCCTGCAATGCCAAAGTTCAGTTTCACTCTTCTCATGTACTGTGTTTGCCTCATCAGTATGAGTCCTTCCTTCCAGATAATACAGTTTCCCATGCCTGTTTTCTTTCAAGACTAATCTGTTGTTCCTTTTAATCTCCAGAACCCCATTTTCAGATGTGAAGTTACATCCCTATTCTTCAAAAGTTCCTAAGGATAACAGATTCCTTGAGAGCTAAGGAGTATACCTTACATCTTTTATCAGGACAAATTCTCCACTTGGAATCTGTAAGCGGATTGACCCAATTCCTTTTACTGATGACACAGACTCATTGGCCATCCTTACTGCTCCTGCATCACACTCCTTGAAATCAACAAACCAGTCCCTTCTTGGTGTCATGTGGAAAGTACACCCTGTATCCAGAATCCATATTTCACTGAAGTTACATGCTTCTGTTGTATTTGCTTCAGAGACCACCAAAGACTCAAGATATTCAATTCCAGTGACTGCAGATGATTCCCCTTTGTGTTGTGACCTTTCATTTCCTTCCTGACCCCTTTTCTTTGGACATTTTCTCTTGAAATGACCTTCAGCTCCACACGTCCAGCAAGTTATTGACGACTTTTCTTTTGCCTTAGACCCTTGCTTATTGTTCTGTTTGGCCTTACCTGATTCCTTTGACCCCCCCCCCTTTCCTTTATGGTTAGAGTTTCCAGAGTAGAGAACTTCTCCCTGAGTCTTGCTTGTCTTGACAGTTGATATCTCTAGCTGTTTTGAGCGAATGGAGTTCATTACTTCATTCAACGTCAAGGTGTCCTTCCCATTTCTAAGCGTATCTCTCAGATTTTCAAACTGTTTAGGTAGAGACATCAATAGCAAAATGACTTGATCTTCGTCAGAAACCTCAACATTGACATTTCCAAGATCAGTAATTATCCTCAAGAACTCATCTACATTGTTCTCCACTGACACAGATTCATTCATCTTGAATCCATATAGCTTCTGCTTAAGATACATTCTGTTTGGTAAAGACTTGGACATGTACTGAGCATCTAGAATCTTTAACATTCCAACAACCGTCTTTTCCTTTATGATCTTACGCAGAATCTTATCAGTAACACTCATGATGATTGTGCTACGTACCTTCCTTTGCTTTTCAGCCAGAGTATCGCCAGCTTCCTTCTTTGATTCCTCCTCCGTAGGATCTTTTCTTTCTTCGTCTTTCACTGACGAATCCTCACTCGCCATAGTCTCCTCCTGCTTGTTCAAAGCATCAATCAGACCTAAGAGGTCTAGATTTGCCAGAAGCCTTTCTCTCTACATATTGTAATCGATCACCCCGTTGAACTTTTCCACTTCGATCTTCGCGGAAGTCATCTTCAGTGCCATTAGAATCAACCTCAAACACAACTCGATAATCCAAAATGAACTTTGCGAACACCAAACACCGTAGTCCCAATCGACCTACGCTCTGATACCAATTGTTGTAAAACTATCGATGTTCTAATCCAAGTTTGATTTTTGCGGTTTGATTTAGTTCGATCGAATTTGTATGAATCGGAGAAGAAAGATAGAACAGAGAAACGAAGAAGACGACACAGTCAAGATGTTATCCAGTTCAGGTACAAACCGTACCCTACGTCTGGCCGAGGATCCACTCGGAATTCACTATGAACAACAATCTGATCAAGAACGATGGCGAACTCTCACCGGAAAAGATGAACCCAGAGAATCTCGATTTCTCTCACCCGAAAAAGAATTCTCACACCTCTCTTCCCGTACACAATCTCTCACCCGAAATTGAGCTCTCAATTGACTCTCGTCCTCTCCCAATTACAAAGATCGCTCACCTTTTTGTAACTGAATCGTAACGAATCCTAACTGAAAAACAAAGCAGCTCGTCAGCTTGACGATGGTCAACTCCGAGCTTTGACTCTGTGTTTCTTCCCAAAACGCTGTCGTGTCTTCATCCCCTTAACCAGTCCCAATAACTGAGTTGATAAATCAATTCAGGAATCTGGTTTAAGCGATAACCGGAAATCAAATTTTCCCGGTCAAACCCAGAGTTCAACCAACACACCCGAGCTTCAACACCCATACTCCCCTGTAATCGTATCACAAATAATCCTTTAGAATTTTAAACGTTTTCTTTAATTTATATCATCAATGATCTTTTTTTTTTTTACAAAGGTTTTACTTGAATTAATAAAAGAGTTGTTACAAGGAAACACACAACAACAAAGAGAAGCCATGGGAAACAGGGGAAGAGAATACAGAGCATAACCAAACAGAACACTACCTAGGGAGGAAGTGACCAACAAAGAGCAAGAGAAAGACCATAGCGAGAGCCATGGGAACGAAGGTAAGCAGCCTTTGATCGGAGAGTAGAAACCAGCTGCCTTATCACCGTTGCCGGAGGAAGAGTAAGACCTTTATGGAATCTACGGTTTCGCTCTTGCCATATAAGATAGATTGCTGCTTGCCAACCTTGGAGCAGAGCAAGTTTTTGAGCCTTGGGCAGACCAGTATGAAGCAACCAATCCAGCAGTGACGACCAATCAAACGGAACATTTGGTTGCTGCAGAATTAAAGTGAGACGAAGCCAGACTTCTTGAGAATACTCACACTCAAAAAAGAGATGATTGCGAGTTTCATTTGCCACTCCACAGAGAAGGCATTGAGTTTCGACATCAAAGCCCCAAGAAGAAATACGATCTAACGTTGGGTTCCTATTCAAAATGAATAACCAAGAAGTAGTAGCATGCTTAGGAATCGATACTCTATGCCATACCAAAACCGACCAGTCCTTTACCGCTCTAGACGCTCGAGAATGCTTCCAGACCAGATTGGAGGAGAAAGATTTCTGAGATTTTCCATCAATAACCCAAGTAGCATAATCATTCGCTCGAGAGAGTTATAAAGAAGAAATGAAAGCCAGAACCTGGACCTGTTTTTCCGATCTAGCCGGAGGCAGCTCCCAATACTGCTCATTTCTCACATCCGACACAGTAGAGAATAGAGGAACACCCATTCGGGAAGGCCCATCGTGCCCTATAAAATCGTATAAGATCCCAAAAGGAGTCCAAGGATCCCACCAGAAGTAAGTCGAGTCGCCGCTTCTAACATTAATTCTCAGAAACTTTAAGGCTTTCACTCGCAGCTTTAATAACCTCCTAAACATCCAAGAAAATTTATAGTTCTCTTCATTCAAAGCCCAAAAACAAAAGGAGGATAAGTATTTATTTCGTATCCAAGCCACCCAGAGAGAACCTGCGCAGAAGAATAGCATCCATATGAGTTTGAGACCACAAGTATCACTCCAGCTTTCAATACTACGAATATCGAGCCCTCCCTCTCGTTTAGGAATAGCTAAGTCTTTCCAAGAGACCTTTGCACCAGATGAAATTCCAATCACACCATGCCATAGAAAGGATGAGCAGAGACTGTTGACACTACGGATTACTTTAAAATGAACCTGGCACACACCTTGTTGACTTGAAGTGCTTTGCGAACTCCCTCGTTGTTGGCCCACTTGCCAAGTAGAAAATATTTATATAGCTGCAAAATATAATAAAATGACATTTTCGTATGAAGTATTTAACCAAAATAAGCATATGTCCACACATAATTTTACTTATGGATTCATCAATTTTAATTAGATTCTTAGTTTTGTAACCTTTTAAAGATCCTAGAACGTTAAGTACTTTGATTATAAATTAGTTTCAATATAATATTTCCCGCAATCATTTTTATCTTGGTCACAAGATGGAGGAAAGATGTTATACTTACAAAGCAATTAGGAGATGTCATATCGCAATCTGGTAATAATATGTGGTATGTGTTTAGTTTGTCAGTACACTGTAAAGCAACCAAAAATAAACTGAATTAGTGGTGACCATTACCATATAGAATTCTGAATTGTCATGTTATATTCCAGAAATGTGTGTACCTTTCGGTAAATATCAGTGAGTTTTGAGCATTTTGTGTTACGCGAGTCCACATTTACTCGGCTAGGCGCCTGCGCGGCCGATTACTCGGCTAGGCGCCCGCGTTTTAGAACAAGGGTTCACACTAAGAAATACAAAAGAAATACACACGAGCTTTCACAAGGACAAATGCTTTAAAAACAATTAAGTTAGTTTATTATACATATATATACTCTCGCTTTCATAATATTTATTATTCTTGAGAAATATTATTGCACATATATATATATATACATATATTAAATATAATTCAACAATCATGAAAAAACTGTAGAATTTAATTGGTCATACAATATCTAATAAATATAAAAGTTGCATTTCTACGAAAACAACTTATATTTTGAAACAAAAAAAAAATACATCCAAAACAATTTAAATTATGAAATTAGGGGAAAGGAAGTATATATTGACTAATAGTCTACTATATTATTTACCTTTTGAAGAAACTCATGGATCATCTTAACTTCACATGTGTCACTTACTTTCTCAAAAAGTGATCTTCTTGAGTAGGAGAAGCCAGCTCCAACAGGCTGATCCAAGAATATTATGTTTGCCATCTGAAAATGTGATCCATTTTTTTTTAAATATCAATATTACATTCAGTTTGTGATCGACGTATGAGCATACTTTCTGCTACCTTTGTCCATGAATATGTAGTGGAGACCAAAGTAGGGAGACTTCCATTTTAAAGCTCGAACTTCAAAGCCAAAGGCCCTATTTTTCTTTTATCACTTTGAATAAGCCATTGAAAATAATGTTTTTGCACCAAAAAAAAAATTATAGATTTACCATTCTCAAAAAGAATGGGAAAAAGAGAAGAGCATCCAGGTCCTCCAGTTAACCAAAAAAGAAGAGGGTCTTCTTGTGGATTATTATCGGACTTGATGAAATAGTATAACATTTGTACTTCATCTTCCTCATCAAGACCTATGTACCTTCATTTAGAAGAATGACTAAAATTAGTAACTCCAAACTAACAATACCAATTAATGTAAAGAAGAATCCACAATTTACTAACCCGGTTTCAAGTTCGAAAGGAAGAGGGCCTTCAAAACCAGGAAGGAACTTGATAATGGAGGCAGAATCAGCATGATGACGCAAGACAAGTAGAAGTAGAAGCAGAATCAGCAACTTTGGTGTTAATCTCATTCTCATTTTAGTTTCCGACGAGTGATGCCTTTTACTGGATGACGGTAAATATATTGGTGTAGCAATATTACACAAGTTTGGGATTACTTTGTTTTGGGCGTCTCACTATCTCAAATCTCATCCACACAATTTGGCTTTCAAGTAGGCCATGACAATAAATATCTTGGTGCACGTTGAGAAGTCACGTTTTTAACGATTCCCAATGGGTCATAATATTTTATTGAAAAAATAAAAGCAAAAACGAAAATACACATTTTAAATATGTATCTTAGGTTTAGACCACAAATATGTATCCTAGGTTTTGACCACAAATATGTATTTTACGTTCGCAATGGAAGGATGAGATCAAGACGACTGATACATTTGCTAGGAGGAACTGCATTCGTATTTCCATTTATTTTTTTATTAAAGAAATGATAATTACAAAGTGGTTCATTTTAATAAATAATAAAATATTAATGAACCGTAAGTTATCTTTTTTTTTTTTGGTCAACGAACCGTAAGTTATCTAAATATACAAATAAAAAATTAACTCATCACGTTTAGTGTGTTTTAAGCGTTTCCGCTATTTTTACTTTTTAAATAATAATAATAAGTAATTTTAAAAAAACCAATAAGTAAATTATTTTGATCACTTATAAGTTTTTAGAATCTATTTTAGGTATCAAGATTATTCAAACCCAATATATTATCCAAATTTATGTTTCATATTTTAATATGTTTATAATATTTTAAATATTAAATTATTATTTTATCTTTATTATCTATTATTTTTATATATTTATATAAAATACATGTAATATATTAAATTTTATATTAATTTTTTATATTTATGTTAATATTTCATACGCAACACTAAATGTTATTACTTGGTAATAAAATATTAAATATATACATTTTTACATTAACTTATAAAATTTGAAAATAATTTTATCAGAATTTCAAAATTTTAGAAGGAAATTTTGTAGAAATAATGAAACAATACATAAATTAGTCTAGATGGTATAGAAGAATGAGAGTTAGTTAAGGAAAATCCAGTGGTGAACACATAGAACATATTGCAAGTATGTTATGGACAAATCAAAATATTTTATTTTAGTTTTCTCTAAAACTCATATATTGTATTTAAATTTATTTTATGTATAATATACATATTTATAACCATAAATATATTATTGTTTCTATTTTTTCATTTGTGTTATGTACTGTTTGTCTTATTGAACTTTTTATTTTGAACCATTTGATATGTTTGGCCTGCACTTATACATCTTGATCGTCTAATTCGTATTTGATCCACATGATTTGCTTGAACTGTTTAATCCACAACGTCTGGTCTATTTTTCTATTCGAAGTCTTAAATTCATTTGTATTTTGAAATGGTTTTGTCGTTAGTTTATTTACTATAGAATAAAGTTTTTATTTTCAGTATGAAATGTAAATAGTTATTTTAAATTGTATTATCAATACGATTACATAAATTCATCTTCACAAATTTACAATACTTTAACAAAAGTAGTAATAAAACCAAATCTGCAAAAAGTGAATTCTGACAATATATTCAAACTGAAATTGACTAACTAAAATTCTTGTTTTGGAAATTAATATAACAAACTAAAAAGATACAAATTCTTATATATTCTTTTAATTTTAATTTTATTTTAATAGTTTATGGACGTGTAAATAAATAAAAAGAGAGAACATATAAAAATAAACTAATGAATAAATAAAATTAGGTTTAAATTATTTTAGTGGCTATTTTATATTTCTATTTAATTATGATAAGTTTATTGGGATTTTTAGTGTTTAATACACTAATTAGAGTTTGGATTGGGTTCAAATTGAAATTATTCAAAAACGTTTATCAAATTTTAGAAAAATTAATTCGTGCTAATTGAACCTCCCCCACCACCACCATAACACACTATACTCCAACAACATGAATAATGTAGGGACGTTGTTTTGTCGTTATTGCTTTTGTTCTCTCTCCTCTCCAGATGTTTGTGGAAATACTCTATAACCAAAATGTACCCCTCAAGAGTCAGGATACAAAAAAACGTACCCTTGTTAACTGCTGCTCACAAAAAACAACCAACATTAAAAGTTGAATTATTATCATCCATCTACTCCAAAATTCACTCTAAGAATCCTGGAACATTGGATATAGATTCGGAAATCCAGACGGCCATTCGCGCGCAACTCTAACCCAAACATCAAATTTTAAGTATACCAAAACACCCAATTTTTTTTTGACAAAAAACATCAAATTTTATGTCTTTTTTTTTTATCTCTAACCACAATACTAAATCTCACACTAAAAAATATATTTTCTAATATTATATTATTAAATTTTAGATTTTATTTACTTTTTAATAGTTTTAATAAATACTAATTGTTCTTGTAACTGATTAATAGAAATTAAAAATTTAAATTACAATTAGTTAAGATAAAAAAGAAAATTTAATGCATAAATTTAAAATAACAGAAATATTAATTATTAAGAAATAAATTATAATTAAAATTTAAGATTACAATCCGTCATAACATAAAAAATTACAATGCATAAATTATATATAACCGAAAATAAATTACATTATATTAATTCTCATAATTAGTATATTCAGACAACAAATGTTCAAATAAAGCATTACAAAGTTTAATATGTGCTTCTCGGTCTTTTATTTTTCTATGTCGAACTAAGAATTCTTGAAATCGAGAATCATCATCACCCGCCATCTCAACTTTTGCAGCTGGAACTTTTGTTTGTTCTTCAATTTTTGCATCAACATCACGTTCATCCTCTATGATCATATTATGCATTATGATACAAGCTGTCATTATATCATGTAACACTTTCTTATTCCAAAAGTGTGATGGTCTAGCCACTATTGCAAATCTCGATTACAATACTCCAAATGCACGCTCCACATCTTTTCTACAAACTTTTTGCTTCTTTGCAAAAAATTGCTTTTTGGGACCACATAGATCGTGAATTGTTTGAAAAAGAGTGAACCACTTTGGATATATACTATCAGCTAGATAATAACCCATATCATAATTTTTGTTGTTAATAACATAATTAGCGGGTAGAGCGGTTCCTTCAGCTAGATTTTCAAAAAGATGAGACGTCTCTAGCACATTTATATCATTGTTAGATCCTTGTAGACCAAAATATGCATGTCAAATCCAAATATCATAATCAGCTACAACTTCTAGAATAATAGTAGGAGATCCACTACGACCAATATATTGTCCTTCCCAAGTTGTTGGGCAATTTTTCCATTTCCAGTGCATACAATCTAAACTACCCAATATACATGGAAATCTTCCGCGTTCACCAATGTGGAGTAGCCATGCAACATCGTTAGCGCCAGGTGATCGAAGGTAGCGGCTGCCAAACACCTCGACAAAATCTCTCCATACTTTCTATAAATGTGGACTCTCCTATTTTGATATACTCATCGGTGGAATCCGCCGGTAAACCGTACGCCAACATTCAAAATACAACAGTTTTTTTTTTCCAAACCAGACAACCCAAGTTTTCCGACACCGTATCTTCGCTGGACAAAGTAATTGTCATGTCTTCGTATAACATCATATACACGCAGAAACAATGGTCGTCTCATCCAGAATCTTCGTCGAAACAACGTCTCCGGAAACAAAGGATTATATGAAAAATAATCGTTGAAGGGATTGCGAGAAGCATTTTCCCGGTTACGGTTGATCACTATATGACCAGGAATAGATCCACCATGGGAACCCTCATAGTTAAATAAATTATGAGTGACGATAAAATTGTTGTTTTCAGTTTTGAGTAACAACCTGCTTTTCTATATCCTCGTAATAATAATCATTGTCTGAAGAAGAAGAAGAAGAAGAAGAAGGTATATAAGATGAACTTCTGTAGTTGAAATTCATCTTTTACAAGAATTAATAGATATGGTGGTGTTCATTTTATTTTTGTAAACATGATATACATTTTATAGTGTAAGCAAATCGTTCTAAGCCGTTGAATTTTGTTGAACAAGATCTAATTGTTGCATTGATTAGTCACATCTTGTCCATATCAATTATCACAATCTCAGAAAAATACGAAACAATCTTAGCCGTTGATTTTTGTCGACCAAGGTCTAACTGTTGCATTGATTAGTCACATCTTGTCCATATCAATCATCACAATCTCAGAAAAATACGAAACAATCTTAGCCGTTGATTTTTGTCGACCAAGATCTAACTGTTGCATTGATTAGTCACATCTTGTCCATATCTATCATCACAGTCTTAGAAAAATACGAAACAATCTTAGCCGTTGATTTTTGTAGACCAAGATCTAACTGTTGCATTGATTAGTCACATATTGTCCATATCAATTATCACAATCTCAGAAAATACGAAACAATCTTAGTCGTTGATTTTTGTCGACCAAGATCTAATCGTTGCATTGATTAGTCACATCTTGTCCATATCAATTATCACAATCTCATAAAAATACGAAACAATCTTAGCCATTGATTTTATGTGGACAAGATTTAACAATTCTTTTGCCTTAACTACTCTATAAATGTATACTTCTTGTTGAATTATCACATATCTCCAAATCGTTTTCTTACTACATATATTCTTTCTAAAATGGCCTCATTTCGCTCTAAGACATTTCTATTGAAGAAGATCAATAGTTATGCCATGTGCATCTTGATGTTTCCCAAAATCCAATCATATGGATAAACCAAACAGAAGATCAGTTTTGGGTAAGAGTTCAAACTGAATATGAAAAATCTGATATTTCTCAAACTCAACCAAGACCAAGAAGATCTTTGCAAACTCAAATGACAACAATTCTCTCTGCAGTCTCAAAGCTGAGGGGATGCGTTAACCAAATTAAAAATAAAAATCCTAGCGGTGCTTCTGAGCAAGACATTGTAATTGTATCTACTTACCTAAATTGTTTGTAGTTGCTCTATCTTTATTTTATTTTTTTCCGTTTTCTTACTTGTTTTACTTTTTTGTCTTTGTCATTATTAAATCGGTTAAACCAAGCGAAGATGTTATTAACACAAGATCTCAAATACAAGAAAGGATTCAAATTTGATCATGTATGGCATATTCTTAAAGGTATTGAGAAATTTGCAAATAACCATAATAATAGAGTCAATGCATTCCCAGAAGAAAGTCGTAATGTTATGTCATCTTCATCAATCCAAGATGAGTCATCGCCATCCCCTGGTATGAATTCATTCGATCTAAATATAAATAGTGAAGAATCTGCTGGTAATTTATCAAACAGACCTATGGGAGTGAAAAAAGCGAAGAAAATACATCATTATGATGCACAATTTAGAAAAAAATGATGGAGTAAAATGATAAACTTCACAAAGCTATGGTTAAAGGTACTTATGAAAGAAACGAAATTAAAAGACAGAAACTCGATGTACAAAGAAAGAAACATGAGCATAAAACGTTACTCATGGATTTGACTATAACTGATCCAGCAAGACGTGCGTATATTGAAAGTGAAAGAGCAGAGATGTTGAGCCGAGGAGCACCAACAAACCAATATGAAGAACGCAGATAAGGTTCTCAAATCCAATATCATGGATCTCAATGTCAAACATTTTGTTATCAAGAAGATCAAACTCATAGAAATCAAGCTCAAGGAAATCAAGTTGAAGGACAACAACCTCGAGATAGAGATCCAAGATCACCGAGTGAGCAACAAGATTTTAGTTAGTACTATGATTTGCTTAGCGGAGGCGGAAATAGTTTTCCCGGGTATAATTAAATTATTATGTGTTTAGTTTTAATTATGTAATTTTTATGTGTGTTTGGTTTTAATTATGTAATTTTTATGTGTGTTTGGTTTTAATTATGTACTTTTATGTGTGTTTGGCTTTAATTATGTAATTTTATGTGTATTTGGTTTATTATGTAATTTTCATGTGTTTTTTGTTTTAATTATGTAATTTTATATGTGTTTGTTTTTAATTATATAATTTTTATGTGCTTTGGTTTTAATTATGTGATTTTATGTTTTAGTAATTTAATTGATATTTAATACGTATAATCAATTTAGTATTATATTTTTAAAATAGAAAATAAGAATAAAATAATATTATTATTTTAATATTTTATAAACAGCATCACAACAAATTTGGTGTGACACTATTTATAAAACACTATAAAAAATATGTCGTCTAAATTGCCGTCCGGTTGGAGCTCATTGTGCAACAAATTTGGTGATATGGCGTCTAGGCCCGTGCCTGCCAGAGGACAAGTGCGCTAAGCCGCCGCTTAGGCACACCAACTTTTTTCGTTTTTTAGGTCCACATTTTTGCTCGAGTATCAATTGCATCACCATAAAGAAAATTTTCCAAACTAAAGTTTATCAAAAAATCGTGCCATCCACTATGTCACAAGAGACATTCAGTTGATAAATGACTATGAAAAAAAAAATATAAAGAGGATTTTATATCTTAAGTAATAGTTTTGAGTTTTTTTAAATATTTTTTAACAAAAAATGTTGTTTAAATTTTTTTAAAAAAATATTTATATCTGTTTAAAGCCAATATTATTTGAGATTGTGAATTATATATATATATATATATAAGGGATCATAATTTTTTGCTTCGCTTCGGACCACGAAATATGTTGGACCGGCCCTGATGGCGTTCCCTTGGAGTTAGCCTTAGATATATTAAATTTGGATGTATTGATGTTTAAGTTTAGATATCTTAATTCCAATTCAGATCTTTTAAATATACTAGAATATATAATTTTATTAATAAGTTTAAATATATTAAAGGGGGACGTTTTTTCATGTTTAAACCACTTTTTATTGAACGCTTTTATGGCCTTAATGTTAGTGTCAAAGTAGAAATGTGTTGCTGGAGTTGAGTTGAGGAAGAGAGCACCTCCAGAGAAAGTGGTAGTGAAGGACATATATAATGAGGGAACTTATAATTTTTAATATTCTAGCAGTAATATAGAGAGGAAATAAGCACACCTCCGAATAGCTTCGGGTTTACCGTTGTTACCAGCATGGAGTAAACAACGGTCTCTGATGCTATATGTGCCATGAACGTAGCAGCAACGTCGTCCCATATCGACAAACAGACAGTGACATTACTGGATCAGTGGAAAAGATAGATATTTGGTAAATAAAATATAGGTATATGGTCATGTGGTTTTTATGATTCGATAAGCAAGCGCACGACGACACGTTGTATCGAGGCGGCGTCTGCAACATGTTTAACTTCAGTGTTAGATACTGGCAGGTTAAGATCTCATACGGTATCGTCTGCAAGGAGAAACATAAAGGAATTGGATCTGAAAGTTCGAGGTTTGTATTGGAAAGAGCCTGGAGGTGGTCCAGCTTCCGGATCATGAACTATTCTGACGTGATCTTAGGGATGTAGTCCTCCGTTAGGGTCACCATGGTTGCAATTAATTCTTTTGTTAGTTTATTAATTTCTAAATTATTAATATTAGATATTTAATGTTCTGATCAACTATGTATATTAGTTTAAATTCATTCATAAACTTATCTGCATAATACAAACCATAACTTATTTTGAGATGAAAATAAACTGTGAAATAGTTTAATATGATTAACTGATTCCTAGTTGAAAACAACATTGGCCAGCCCCAATTCTTAAAACGTAAAAAGATTCGGGCGGGATATTTCTAATTTCTTTGTTTATCCTTTTAAAATAAAAAGTTTTAGCGCCGGTTCTTGCCGCGCGTTGTTTCGCTCGTTTCCCTCCTTCTTAGACCTCTTTTTTTTTTTTTTTTGGCAACCCTCCTTCTTAGACCTCTCTAACCCTTGCATAACCTAAACTCGTCGTCCTATCTTAAATCGCTCTTTCTCGATTCCTCTCTCAGATCTATTGAGCTTTCGCATTTCTCCTCACGATTTCGCTTCTAAAACGTAAGTTTTCTTCTGTTTCGATCTCAAAGTACAGTGATTGTTAAACCTTAGTGCTCTAATTGTTCCTAATTTTAACCTACATTCGAAGGATTTAACCAGATATTTCCTGGGGTTTTAGTTATTCCGCGTAGATTTCGCATCTAATCGTTTGTTTTCTGCTGTTTCGCATCTCAAATTTAAATCCTAGGGTTTTGATTGTTCAGCATTTCAACCTAAATTCGAAGAATTTAACTGAAATTCCCTGACATTTTCGTTGTTTCACGGAATATAATGTTGAAACCTAGCTTTCCCCGGTCTTATTGTTAAAAATTTCAACCTAGATTCGAAGAATTTTAAGTGAAATTATCTGCGTTTTCCATTGTTTCGGGGCGATGTAATGTTGAACCTCTCATTTTTAGGATCTCATGATATAGATTCATTTGTAAATTATATTTCAATTTCTACTTAAATGATTTTTTTTTTTCATCTCTTCATGTATCTATTTTAAGTAATTTTCTGTAAATTGAGTATATGTTTTCAGAAATGGTGAGAAACGGAACTAAGGCGGGGAAACAAAAGAAGAGACCTCTCCCAGAGAGCACAGAGTCAGGTGATGGTGATGTCTCTACAAGGAAGACGAGGCCAAAGCGGGCTGCCGCTTGTACAAACTTCAAGGAAAAATCTGTCCGTATCTCTGAGAAATCTGCTACTGTTGAAACAAAGCAACATCAGATTGTGGAGGACGAGATCGTAGCTCTACACTTCACAACTTCTCTGCAGAACAGTGATGAGCCTCGTCAAACCAGGAAGCTAACTGATTTTATTTTACATGATACAAATGGAGTTTCACAGCCTGTTGAGATGTTGGAGATTGGTGACATTTTCGTCACAGGTGTTATCTTACCTTCAGGTGAATGTTCTGACAAAGAGAAAGCAAAAGGCGTGAGGTGTGAAGGTTTTGGACGTGTGGAGAATTGGAGTATCTCTGGATATGAAGATGGTTCCCCGGTGGTTTGGATCTCGACCGAGCTGGCAGATTATGATTGTGTTAAACCTGCTACTAGCTACAAGAAGATGTATGACTATTTCTATGAGAAGGCGTTTGCTTCAGTAGAGGTTTATAAGAAAGTGGCCAAGTCTGCTGGTGGGAACTCTGACATGAGCCTTGATGAGTTGCTTGTGGCGGTTGCGAGGTCTATGAGTCTTGAAAGTAAATGCTTTTCTACTGATTACTTGGTCATCAGAAATTTCGTTGTATCCCAAGGAGATTTTATATATAACCAGCTTGCTGGTTTAGACGAGACAGCCATGAAAGATGACACGAGCTTTGCTGAGATTCCTGTACTCGTTGCTCTCAGAGACGAGAGTAGTAGACTTGACAGTGCTGCTATTCAAATGGAAGGAAGACCTTCTAACGGGGTTTTGAGGATTGATGGAGTTTCTGGAGCTGAAAAGTGCAAGGCCTTGACATCTGATCAACAACCTGTTGACGAGGATCAGAGATATGCTAAACTTGTACAAGATGAAGAGTATAGAAAATCTATGCAACGGCCTAGAAAAAAGAGCAGCTCAGCTTCTGCTTCAAATAAGGGCTACATAAAAACCACTGAAGATGAGATTGCCAACGATTATCCTCTCCCAGCTTACTATCAGAATTCCAAAGATGAAACAGACGAGCTTCTAATTTCTGATTCTGACTATGAGGTTAACATCGAGGACCTGCCTCGGAGGATGCTTTGCAATTGGGCTCTTTACAACTCTGATTCAAGGTTCATATCACTGGAGCTTCTCCCAATGAAACCCTGTGCAGATATCGATGTAACTATCTTTGGATCTGGTTTGGTGACAGAGGATGATGGGATCTGGTTTTGTCTAGATGATCCTGATACCTCTTCCTCTACGCAGTCAGAGAAGGTTCCTGATGGGATGCCCATATTCCTCAGTCAAATAAAAGAATGGATGATTGAGTTTGGGGGGTCAATGATCTCGATTTCAATACGAACAGATGTGGCCTGGTAAGCTGTCTAGTCTAGTATTTGTAACCAACGTTTCTGCATCGCTTTTTTTCTTTCTTCTGTTGCTGATGTATCAGTTATATGCAGGTATCGACTTGGGAAACCGTCAAAGCAATACGCCCCTTGGTATGAACCTGTTTTGAAAACAGCAAGGGTTACGATAGGCATTTTTGCGCTGCTGGAGGAGCAAACTAGAATGGCCAGGCTTACATTTGAAGATGTCATGAAAAGAGTGTCTGAGCTGCAGAAGAACCATAAAGCTTACATTTCCTCTGATCGCTTAGTTGTTGACAGATACTTGGTCGGCCATGGGCAAATTATCTTGCAGATGTTTTCAGAATTTCCTAACAAGGAGATCCAAAGGTGTTCATTTGTCAATGATCTTGCAAGAAAAAGGGCGGAAAGGCATAACACAAGATGGACCATCAAAAAGAAGAAAATTTTGCTGAAAGTGAATTTTAATCCAAGGGCTGGTATGGCACCTGTGGTCTCCAAGAGAAAAGCTATGCAAGCAACAACAACTCGCCTGATCAACAGAATTTGGGGCGAATTTTACTCCAATTACTCTCCGGAGGATCCATTGCAGGCAGTTGGTGCAGAAAACGGGGAGGAAGAGGTTGAAGAGGAGGGTGAGAATGAAGGCGAAAATGAAGAAGAGGACGCAGAGGAAACTGTACCAGAACCTGTTGAGGAGGTTCAAAAGATTCATACTCCAAATAAAATTCGAGGCAGTTCTGGAAAAACAGAAACAAGATGGGATGGCGAGAGTCTAGGAAAAACTTCTGCTGGTGAGCCTCTCTATCGAGAAGCCCTCGTTGGAGGGGAAACGGTGGCTGTAGGTGGTGCTGTCGTACTGGAAGTCGATGAAATTCAGGCCATCTACTTCGTGGAGTACATGTTTGAAAGTTCAAGACACTGCAAAATGCTACATGGAAGACTCTTGCAAAGAGGATCTGAGACTGTTCTGGGCAATGCTGCTAATGAGAGGGAACTATTCCTGACCAATGAATGCATGACTGTCCAGCTTAAGGACATAAAAGGAACAGTCAGTTTTGAGATTCGATCAAGGCCATGGGGGCATCAGTTTAGGAAAGAGAACACCACTGCGGATAAGCTTGACAGGGCGAGAGCAGAGGAACGAAAAGCAAAAGACTTGCCTATGGAATACTTCTGCAAGAGTTTGTATTCACCTGAGAGAGGGGGTTTCTTTAGTCTTCCTGTCAGTGATATGGGCTGTGCTTCTGGATCCTGTTATTCATGTAGGATAAGAGACGAAGAAGAGAAAAAGACAGAGACCACAGTTAACGCTTCAAAGATGGGGTTTTCCTCCAATGGAGTTGACTATTCCGTAGGTGACTTTGTCTATGTAAATCCAGAATATATAGATGGATCAAAGGAGGCTAATGGGAGTTTTAAGTCTGGGCGGAACATTGGCTTAAGAGCCTTTGTTGTTTGCCAAATACTTGAGATCATTGTCCCAAAGGAATCTAGAAAGGGTTCCTTTGAGGTTAAAGTTAGAAGGTTCTATAGGCCTGAGGATGTTTCTGACGAGAAGGCCTATGCTTCAGACATCCAAGAGGTAACAATTATTTTCTTCTATAACATATCTAGTGATGTTAAAGTAAGGTAGGTTACTTCGTTGGTTTCTTCATAAGTTTACATTACAATATTTTTTACTCTTTTTTTCTTTTCTTTTTTTGCATTTTGTTTTAGTTATATTACGGCGTGGACACAGATGTTCTCCATCCAGAGGCTATAGAGGGAAAATGTGAAGTAAGGAAGAAAAATGACATGCCATCATGCCGTGAATATCCAATATCAGAGAATATCTTCTTCTGTGAACAAATTTATGACCCGTCCAACGGTTCTGTCAAGCAGGTATATATTTTATTATTCCTTTTGTTTGCCGTCAATTAATTTTGTACATAGTTAAAAATATCATATAACATTGTTCATATAACTAATTTGTTATGATTGTCGCTGTTTCCGATGCAAAGTTGAAGGTTCATATAACTGTCTTGTTTACCTTAACTGTCTTGTAACAGTTGCCTGTCAATATCAAGCCGAAGTACTCTACTATTAAGGACGACGCACTTTTAAGAAAGAAAAAGGGAAAGGGTGTAGAGAGTGAAACTGATTCAGGGATTGTCAAGCCTGATGAGGTACCTAAGGAGATGCGTCTGTCTACACTTGATATATTTGCTGGTTGTGGTGGCCTGTCTCAGGGACTGGAACAAGCAGGTATGTATTATCTCCAGTCAACACTTTATCAACCAAAACTTTCGATCAAGTTTTATTTATCTGCATGCTTTTATGTAAAAGGTGTATCTGCAACAAAGTGGGCAATCGAGTATGAAGAGCCAGCTGGAAAGGCTTTTAGGAAAAACCATCCCGAAACAACAGTTTTTGTTGACAATTGCAATGTGATTCTTAGGTAAATAAATAGCACAAGATAAACACTTAACTCTTCCAATGTGGGTATTTCTTGTGTTCTGATCAGTTGTTTGAGATTGATTATCTGCAGGGCTATAATGGAGAAATGTGGAGATCAGGATGAGTGTATCTCTACTACAGAGGCAAACGAACTTGCAGCTAAACTTGATGAAGACCAGAAACGTACTCTGCCACTGCCTGGTCAAGTGGATTTCATCAACGGAGGCCCTCCATGCCAGGTTTATATTTCTAAGATTTTTGTTCTTACAAATTTGCACTTGAATGAGTGAAGAAGAGATCTTAACCTGTGCAATTTGGCAGGGATTCTCTGGTATGAACCGGTTCAGCCAAAGCTCTTGGAGTAAAGTTCAGTGTGAAATGATATTAGCATTCTTGTCCTTTGCTGATTATTTCCGGCCAAGATATTTTCTCCTGGAGAACGTGCGGACCTTTGTGTCATTCAATAAAGGGCAGACGTTTCAACTTACTCTGGCTTCTCTTCTCGAAATGGGTTACCAGGTAACTTCCACATTTGTGCTCTCTAGCAGAAGTTAGCATGCCCTTATACACAGTACAATGTGAAATTTGAATTAAACATATGATGTTTCCCAGGTGAGATTTGGGATCTTGGAGGCAGGTGCATATGGGGTTTCCCAATCTCGGAAAAGAGCATTTATCTGGGCAGCTGCACCAGAAGAAGTCCTTCCGGAGTGGCCTGAGCCGATGCATGTCTTTAATGTTCCAGAGTTGAAAATCTCACTAACCAGAGGTTTACACTATGCTGCTGTTCGTAGTACTCAGCGTGGTGCACCTTTCCGCCCAATCACTGTGAGAGACACAATTGGCGATCTTCCACCCGTAGAAAACGGAGAATCAAAGACGAACAAAGAGTATAAAGCTGGTCCAATCTCGTGGTTTCAAAAGGAGATAAGAGGAAACAAGATTGTTCTCACTGATCACATTTGCAAAGAGATGAACGAACTAAACCTCACTAGATGTAAGAAAATCCCAAAGAGGCCAGGTGCTGATTGGCGTGACCTCCCAGACGAAAAGGTCAGTGTCTTATTATACATCGGACTAGATTAAAAGGAATAATAATTCACAACTTATTTAAATGCTCTATTACAGGTGACGTTATCCAATGGGCAAGTGGTAGAATTGATTCCATGGTGTCTGCCAAACACGGCTAAGCGCCACAACCAGTGGAAGGGACTCTTTGGGAGATTAGATTGGGAAGGCAACTTCCCCACTTCCATCACTGATCCTCAGCCAATGGGTAAGGTTGGGATGTGCTTCCATCCTGACCAAGACAGGATTCTCACAGTCCGTGAATGCGCCCGATCTCAGGTAATATATAAAAACGTCTTATTCTGTTCCTAGCAAGTCCGAAACTTGATTTATTCCTAGTCAAAAATGAAATTGATTGGGTACTACGAAAATTGTGCAGGGGTTTCCGGATAGCTATGAGTTCGAAGGGAACATAATACACAAGCACAGGCAGATTGGAAATGCAGTGCCTCCACCATTGGCCTTCGCTCTTGGTCGCAAACTCAAAGAAGCTGTACAACTCAACAAGTCAGCCAAAAATAATTAGATTGGCATTTCCTTTATTTATAGTTAAGTCATTGTAATAATACTCGTGTTGAAACTCAATAGTCATTGGTTAAGGAGAATTTATATATCTGTTTCTTGATTTGAAGATGGGTTCGATCACACATTGTTATGATTTAATTACTGGTTACCATGATAAGAACTCCATAACTACTTCAAATCATTTTCAATCTTTGTACTCCACAAGCATTTATTTGTCCTTCCCTTTACACAGCCACAAACGAATCCAAAGCTTGAAGTAGTTGAACACAAAAATCGTGAAGTGAAGCCTAAGAAAGATTACTTGTCTCCCCATCCCATCTTTTTTGAAAAGCTCCAACAACAGCACTCCACTTATAGTACCATCCAACAAGTGAACTCTTTTGACACCATCCTTTCAACACACCAACGTATAAAAAAACTTGAAAATTATTAGAAGTAAATGAACAAAGCACAAGGGTCAGATCGATGACTCGCTCTGAAGACGTGTAAGGCCTGGCCCAGCCCTTTTAATTTTTTTTTAAAGAAAAGGAAGAAAGCCCAAAACCCAGACCCTTTTCCTTCTAAAACCTTAGGGTTTCTTCTTTCCCTCCTATAAATACAGCTCTCCCACCCCCTAAAACGCATCTCTCCTTTTCCTGGCGAAGCCCTGTCGAGTTCGTGAGCCATTCGAGGTGAACAGAAGCCCTATTCCCGAGATCTCGTCATCCCATCTCGTCAGGTAATCCCCGAGATCCCAGATCTGAGTTTCAAACCACAAAAAAACGTTTTCTTCTCATAACTTTCAAAATATCCCAAACCCCGTTAAACCGAACCCACCACCGAAACCACCTCGACGAGACAAAGCCGGAGACACCGACCGGAAGAGCATGCGCCGCCCACCGCCGTGTCGCCGCCGTCGTCGCCGCCGTCGCCGCCGCCGTTGACCTCCGTGGACCGCCGTTGACCGGGTGGGTCGACCGGTCCGGTTCGAGCTGGTTCTGACCGGTTCAATCCTAATTCTTGGTTCAATTCAATTTCTTTGGTTTAGATTGGTTAGGGTCTGGTTTAGGAAATTGGGCCGGTTATGGCAAATGGGCCTGGTTCAGTCTGGGCTTGGGTCTGGGTCTGGGTTGACCGGATCAACCGGTTGACTTGGACTTGACCGTTGACTTTTAGTCAACCAAACTCTGTTGGGCCATAACTTGACCGTCCTAAACCCGATTCGAACGAAACGAAAGCCTATCTCACTCAATTTTTCGTCCTCTTTCTAGATTCAATGTCCGTTTGGGTCAATGGGGCTGCTAAATTACCGTTTTGCCCTTTTTTTTGGCTAAGGTGAGGACCGAATGTGATCTCCCTTACCTCATTCAATTCCGGGCGATAGTCCCTTGATAATGTCGTCTTTCCTAGGTAGCGTAGGGCTAGTTGGGTCCCGATGTGATTGCTTGAGAACGTAGAACCGTTAGGTTATCGTTTAAACCGAAAACGTTGCTTGTGCGTGCTGGATATGCTTGGTAGTTGTGGTAGGGCCCCGAAAGGGTGTTTCGTGACAGGGTGCGTATAACGAGTTTGGTACGTGCCCTTTAATTCGTCGGATTGGAGGTGTTGGCGAGCCTCCCCAGGTGAAATGGCCGTGGGCCCAGGGATACCGGGTGAGCCGGTTGCGTGAGCCTTCGGGCTAGAGAGGGGTTCACGAGTGTGAAAGCACGAGTGGATGTAGTTTGCGTGGTGAAAGCCTTCGGGCCTGTTTGCAAGGTGATATTAGCTTAGGACTTGTGATTTGTAGTTGTGTGGAGTAACCGGGATCGCGGGCTCCTTTAGTCCTCCCTCATTGGGTAATTGTGTTTGAAACAATTACTCAGGCCTCTTTCCCCTTTCCTGTCCCCGTTTTCTTGCAGGTCCGGATGCGGGATCGATACAGTCGAGTGACGTTATTGGTAATTTTGAATACGAAGAAGGCGCCTGGGACCTGGGACAAGTTGAGTTGGCGTCCCGGTTGGACCGAGTCCGGTTCAACGGGCGTCCTAATGCCGCGTCTCCGGTTTGCCGGGAGACGGGTGTTACAATTTGGTATCAGAGCCTAGGTTAAGGTCTCCCAGTCATGCCCTGGGAGATCAGCTTTCGTGTTTACCCCCAAAACCCAGTTTTCAATATTTTCAAAACATTTGCGAAAGTTTATAAAATGGTTACTTTGCGAAATCTTTTCAAACACCGATGTAACACTGATTATCTCCTGTTGTGACCTCACTTAGATTGTTTTATGCAGGATGTCCACTGATTCTAGCACCGATTCCGGGTCCGATTATGCCCTCACCTTAGGCAGTGTTTTAAGCAACCGTGCTGTGACCAGGATATTGAATTGGAGATCACAAGTTAGACATGTGCATTGTGTTACAAGGAACCGAGAAGGAGTAATGTGCAAACTAGGGTTTCTCACTCTAAAACCTAATACATCTACAAGTCTCGGTTCTACACTATTTGGGGAGCTACTATTTGAAGACTACTATTTGGAACTATTTGGTCTCACCAATATCTCACCAAACTCTCACCAACATCTCACCAAACATCTCACCAACATCTCACCAAGATTGGTCCATTCACACTTGCTTAACCTACTTGTAATGCTTATAAATACCTTGTACTTCATTAGTTAATTACACATTGAGAGTTATACATCTCATTTCGCCATCTCTCTTACTCTCTCTCTCTACATTCTCTCTTCAATCTAAGTTACTTTCTTGTTCTAAACATCATATTCTTACATGGTATCAGAGCTATAAGCTCCTAGACCTATTCATTTCCGCATTCTCTAAGTTTCAAACCTATTTCTCTCGGTCCTAAACACTTACTCTTACAACCGGTTCTTGAAACAAGTTCTTGGTCGTGTTCTTGAATACTCTTAAGCTTTCAAGCTTTTCTTCTTCTTGTTTATTGTTGTGTGTGTTCTCTGTGAGTTGAGAACTCACCAGTTTTAAAACTTACCTTGAAAACTCCCTCCTTGCATTAAACCGGTCTTAAGCAATGGAGAACTCAAGGGTAATCATTCCTGTGATGTTGAAAGGTGCCAACTATATTGTTTGGGCCAGGATGGTGAAGTCTGCTCTTGGAGGTAGAGGCTTATGGAAGTACATCATGAGGAGCACGGCTCCAGAGAAGGTGATGAAGGCTAAGGGTGAAACCGAGGCTAAAGAAGAAGGTGAGTCTCATGAAGAGACATCTGAAGCTGTTGAAGAAGCGTGGCTTCAAGGGGATCAACATGTCCTCTCCACACTCCAAAGCTCACTTGACCAGCACCTATTGGAAGCATACTCATATTGCGTGACTTCCAAACAGCTGTGGGATACTATTGAGAAGGTTTATGGAAACAAAACAAACCTAACAAGAGTCTTTGAAGTTAAGCTGGCCATTAACACTCTCCAACAAGAAGACATGGAGTTTAAAGCTCACTTTGGGAAGTTTAGCTCTATGGTCAGAGTTGGAGATGTTGAGACCACCAAGTAATGATCCTTTGGTGTTGCAAGAAAGAAGAGAACAAGATAAAGTCTTTGCTCTTCTGCTCACCATGAACTCATCCTACAATGGGCTGATTAAACACATCCTAAGGGCAGATACTCTTCCGGATATTGATGATGTGTGTGGACAGATTCAAAAAGAGCAAGGTTCATTTGGGCTGTTCAAAGGGAAAGGAGAGTTGGTAACCGCCAACAAAGGAGTGTTTAAAGCTGAGGAAAGGCAGAACTATGGAGGTGACAAGAGAGGAGTCTTGATATGTGATTTTTGCAAGAAGAGTGGACACTTGAAGGATAGAAGCTGGCGCCTTCATCCAAACCTCAGACCATCATCTCACAACAACCGGTTCAAGGATCAAAGGGCAAACTACTCATATGGTGCAGCTGGACCAGGTTCTTCTTCTATGCAACAATGTGATGAAGGGAGAGCAATGGTGGTTCATCAAGCTACAGCTATGACTGATCAAAATGATGTGGTAAGAAGGTCAGACCTTGAAGCACTCATCAAAGCCCTCAAGGAAAACTCTGGTATGGTCCTTGGTACCTCACTCTTTGCATCAAATAAAAACAGACCTTTGATTATTGATTCTGGAGCTTCCCATCATATGATCATTGATCCTAAGTTGATAGAAAATATTAAACCAGCTTTAGGATGTGTAGTAATTGCAAATGGTGATAAAATTCCAATTCAAGGAATAGGAAATCTGAAATTATTTGATAAAGAATCTAAAGCTTTCTTTATGCCTAGTTTCACATCCAACTTAGTATCTGTTAAGAGAATAGCCACTGATCTAAATTGCAATGTTGTTTTCAGTCCTAATGATGTTGTGTTTCAGGATATTAGAACAAGTAAGTTGATTGGGAAAGGTATGACAAAGTATGAGCTCTACATGATTGAAGACACTAATCCCTCTTCTGAATTATCTCCTGTTTTATCTACTGCTTTATCTACTTGTGTTGGTGTGGATGACTCTATTTGGCATGCTAGACTAGGACATCCACACTCTAGGGCTTTAGGGCTTTTATTACCTTCTGTTGTGTTTAAGAATGATGAATGTGAGGCTTGTATTCTTGGGAAACATTGCAAGTCTGTTTTTCCACCTTCTAAAACTACTTATGAAAGTTGCTTTGATCTTGTTCATTCTGTTGTGTGGACTGCTCCTTGTTTGTCTAGAGAGAACCATAAGTATTTTGTCACTTTTATTGATGAAAAATCTAAGTATACTTGGATAACATTGATGCAAACTAAGGATAGAGTGTTAGAAGCCTTTATGAACTTTCAAAGTCATGTTACTAATCATTTCAATGGTAAGATCAAAATTTTTAGATCAGACAATGGTGGTGAGTATACAAGCAATGCTTTCAAACAACACTTGTCCAAACATGGGATTCTCCATCAAACAAGCTGTCCTTATACCCCACAACAAAATGGAGTGGCTGAGAGAAAGAACAGACACTTAATGGAGGTGGCAAGGTCCATGATGTTCTACAGGAATGTTCCTAAGAGGTTTTGGGGAGATGCAGTCATGACTGCTTGCTACTTGATCAATAGAACTCCCACAAGAGTTCTTAAGGATCAATCTCCATTTCAGGTACTAAACAAAACAAATCCATTAGTTGATCACTTACGTGTGTTTGGGTGTATTTGCTTTGTGTTAATACCAGGAGAACAAAGAGATAAGCTGGATGCTAAGAGCACCAAAGCTATGTTCATTGGTTACTCCACAACACAAAGAGGATACAAGTGTTATGTACCTGAAACAAGGAAGGTTTTGATCTCAAGAGATGTGAAGTTTATGGAAACAAGGAGTTTCTATGATGAAAAGAATTGGGATAGCTTGAAGGATCTTCCCACTTCTCAATCAGATAGAGCAGCTAACCTAAGGATGATCATGGAAAACTTGGGTATTAGTATGCCTCAGCAACCGGCCAAGACAAGCCCTACCACTTCAGTCCCTGCTCCAACTTCAGAAACTCCTAAACATTCCCATCTTGATCATGAGGGGGACAGTCATGAATCAGCTCCATAACCGCAAGTAGCTGATCCTTCTGCACATGATCAAGCTGAAAATGAGGAGCATGAGGAACATAAGGAAGAACATGTTGAAGAAGCTGAGGAGTTGGATCATCAAGTTGAGGAGCCGGTTATGAATGAGCAGCAACAAGTTCAGGTGTTAAGAAGAAGTACAAGGGAGAAAAAGGATCCATCTGAATGGAAGAAGAGGGTTTACTTCAACAGCAATGCAGTAGCCCATCCCACTCAAGCTGTTTTCAGTTTAGCTCAAGTACCATTGGAGCATCAAGTGTTCATTGGGAAGTTGGATCAAGAATATGTACCAACAACCTATGAAGAAGCAAAGGGAGATAAGAGGTGGATGCAGGCTGTGGATGAAGAGATAAAAGCAATGGACAACAATGGGACTTGGTATGAAGCTGAACTTCCTAGAGGAAAGAAGGCAGTGACTTCCAAATGGGTTTTCACCATCAAGTACAGAAGTAATGGAGAAGTGGAGAGATACAAAGCAAGGATGGTTGCAAGAGGCTTCACTCAAACTTATGGAAAGGATTACTTGGACACCTTTGCACCAGTAGCTAAGCTTCACACAGTTAGGATCATCTTGTCTTTGGCAACAAATCTTGATTGGGAACTTTGGCAAATGGATGTCAAGAATGCATTCCTTCAAGGGGAGCTTGAAGATGAGGTATACATGACTCCACCCTCTGGTCTTGAAAGCCTTGTTAAAACAGGGAAAGTATTAAGACTCAAGAAGGCCATCTATGGGTTAAAACAATCACCTATAGCTTGGTATCACAAGCTGAGTTCAACACTTATGCGAAGAGGTTTCAAGAGGTCTGAAGGAGATCATACATTATTCACTCTCCAAGATCAGGAAGGTATCATTGTTATCCTTGTTTATGTTGATGACATTATCATATCAGGGAGTAACAAGTCAGGTATACAAGAAACTAAAGCTTATCTCAAATCTGTTTTTGATATTAAAGATCTTGGTACTCTAAAGTACTTCCTTGGGATAGAAGTTTGTCGATCTAATGATGGACTCTTCTTATCTCAAAGGAAATACACACTTGATTTGTTATCTGAGGCAGGAAAGATTGGATCAAAACCAGCTAAGACACCATTGGAGGAAGGCTACAAAGTCATAAGAGAGGGGGAGCTTGAAGACAGACCATTTGAGGATATTACCAAATATAGAAGGATGGTTGGTAAGCTTATTTACTTAACCATAACCAGACCTGATTTGTGTTTTGCAGTGAACCAGGTAAGCCAACATATGCAAGCACCAAAGATGCATCATTGGGATATGGTTGAAAGGATACTCAGATATCTAAGTGGTGCTCCTGGTCAAGGCATTTGGATGGGTTGCAATCAAAGTACAGAGATAGTTGGGTATTGTGATGTTGATTGGGCAGGAGATAGAGTGGACAGGAGATCTACTACTGGATATTGCACATTCATTGGAGGAAACCTTGTCACTTGGAAGAGCAAGAAGCAGAAGATAGTATCATGTTCAAGTGCTGAAGCTGAATATAGAGCAATGAGGAAGCTAGCAACAGAATTGGTGTGGATCGAAGCTCTTCTTGTGGATTTGAGGATTGAGAAGACAAAACCAATCACCATGCATTGTGACAACCAAGCAGCCATTCACATTGCCTCAAAATCAGTCTTCCATGAAAGGACTAAACATATTGAAGTGGATTGCCACAAAGTGAGGCAGTTGATTGAGCAAGGAGTTGTGTTACCTTGCTTCACAAGAAGTAAAGAACAACTAGCAAATGTGTTCACCAAGGCAGCTAGCTTGAAGGTGTGTGAGTCCATTCACACCAAGCTTGGACTCATGGAAATCCCGGAATCCTCTAAGGCCATGGAGTCTACACTCTTTTTCCCTTCATGAAGTTTTATCCCAAGTGGTTTTCTTCATGAAGGTTTTTAATGAGGTAGATCTCCATTGTCACTCCAAGCTTGATTCAATCCTTGAACTCAAGCTTGAGGGGGAGTATTGAATTGGAGATCACAAGTTAGACATGTGCATTGTGTTACAAGGAACCGAGAAGGAGTAATGTGCAAACTAGGGTTTCTCACTCTAAAACCTAATACATCTACAAGTCTCGGTTCTACACTATTTGGGGAGCTACTATTTGAAGACTACTATTTGGAACTATTTGGTCTCACCAATATCTCACCAAACTCTCACCAACATCTCACCAAACATCTCACCAACATCTCACCAAGATTGGTCCATTCACACTTGCTTAACCTACTTGTAATGCTTATAAATACCTTGTACTTCATTAGTTAATTACACATTGAGAGTTATACATCTCATTTCGCCATCTCTCTTACTCTCTCTCTCTACATTCTCTCTTCATTCTCTCTTCAATATAAGTTACTTTCTTGTTCTAAACATCATATTCTTACACAGGAGGAGTTTACCGCCACGACAGAGGAGACGACTTGTGATCGGGGCACCAAATGTGACCACGGGCGCCGTCCCACCTGCTTTGAGCTCAGTTACTAGGCCCGTGCCTCCGTCAGTTGAGCCAGGGTTGAGACCAGTGAAGGGCAGAGGACGACCGAGGAAGACACCCGCAGTTGTTCCACCGCCGACTGCAAACCCAGTGGATGCACCCGGTACGAAGAAGGCAGGGAAGGAGCATGTGGTTGAGGAGAGCCGGCCCGAGCCGCCAGCCCATGTGTGTTTCATGACGGTGAGACCAGCAGATCAGCGTGACTCGGGCTTTCCGCCATTCAGACTTGAGTCGATTTCGAAGACTGATGACACCCCAGGAGCGTCAGCTGCAAGGCCGCAGGCGCAGGAGCTTCCCCGGGAAGTGCCCCGGCCATTCCAGGTGGCTGGGATGAGTGTGGAGTACTACGTGGAGCTGTTCATATGGAGAGCTGGATGCATTTACCCGCGATCGCCGATTCATATGATGGACCTGTTCATGGACGGACTGTTGCCGGAGATACGACAGGGGATGACAGATGGCAAGGAGTATGGAGAGTACGGCTTGGTGATGATGGCCGCCCGCTATGCAGAAGCCGTAGAGAGGAACCAGAGAGATCCGGTTTTCAGGCAGAGGGTTAGGGAGAGGAGCCAGAAGGATGAGCTTATCAGGCAGCAGGTGAGAGCAGAGCAGCAGAAGGCTTGGGATGAGGAGCAGAGGATTAGACGGGAGCAGGAGGCCAGGGATTACGCTTGGTTAGATGGGCAGAGGACTGCCCGAGAGCGGGTACATGAGAGGTTGGATGAGCAGCAGGCCGCATGGGATCAGGCTCAGAGGCAGCAGCATCAGGCTGCACCAGCACAGGAGCAGGCAGCAGCACCTCCGGTGATCATCATCTCAGATTCAGAGCCAGAGCCAGAGTCGGACCCTGAGGGGCGGGATAGCGAGGAAGGCCAGTTGTACCGAGGAGACATGGACCTCGAGCTACGGACCTCGGAATCATCGAGTGACTAGAGTTGGGGGGCCTTGGGGATTTATGTGGGGTAGGGCGCAATGATTTTTTTTTAGGTGTTGGGTTTTATTTAGTAGAGTTTCGAGGATTCCGTGTTATGTTTTGCTTCTGTCCTTTACAAACTATGTAGCCCCATTCTTATTATATTCGTTCCTTCATTATATCGTGCCTTCCCGAGCGGACTTTCCGATGTGGCAATCCCTAAACCCAGAACAGGACAGTGCCTTGAGTTTAGAGGTGAACGGGAAACCATGCACCTCGGAATTCGAGACGAATTCTTTTTAAGGGGGGGATAATTGTAAGGGCCCTGGCCCGGCCCTTTTAATTTTTTTTTAAAGAAAGGGAGGAAAGCCCAAAGCCCAGACCCTTTTCCTTCTAAAACCCTAGGGCTTCCCCATTCCCTCCTATAAATACAGCTCTCCCACCCCCTAAAACGCATCTCTCCTTTTCCTGGCGAAGCCCTGTCGAGTTCGTGAGCCATTCGAGGTGAACAGAAGCCCTATTCCCGAGATCTCGTCATCCCATCTCGTCAGGTAATCCCCGAGATCCCAGATCTGAGTTTCAAACCACAAAAAACATTTTCTTCTCATAACTTTCAAAATATCCCAAACCCCGTTAAACCGAACCCACCACCGAGACCACCTCGACGAGACGAAGCCGGAGACACCGACCGGAGGAGCACGCGCCGCCGCACGCGCCCCCACGCGCCGGGAGAAGAGCCGGGCCCGCCGGAGGAGCCTCGCCGGACTGCCACGCGCCGCCGCCGGGACTGCCATGCGCCGCCGCCGCCGCCGCCCACCGCCGTGTCGCCGCCGCCGCCCACCGCCGTGTCGCCGCCGGAGCCGCCGCCGCCCCCGGAGCCGCCGCCGTTGACCTCCGTGGACCGCCGTTGACCGGGTGGGTCGACCGGTCCGGTTCGAGCTGGTTCTGACCGTTTCAATCCTAATTCTTGGTTCAATTCAATTTCCTGTTGGGAATGTCCTGAAATCTATTGTACTTACTCTAAGTGATAGTTGTATTGTCGAGATGAGACAATCATATAATACTAGGTAGTCACAATGCTTTGCTAGAAGCCACTTATGATCAATGAGTTTAGAACTCATTGCTAGTGTTATATGATCCTACAGGGTCACACACCTAAGCAAACTGGGCGTTAAAGACGAGGTTGATCATTAATGTAATGATCCAGTGAATGCATATGTGATATGCATTCGATATCAATGTTCTGGGACATCATCGATCGTTGCAGAGAGTGCATCGATCGATGCACTCGCGGATTAATCAGATTAATTCGGTTTAATCGTTGGTTAATTCTGTTGTGGTTTAAGCCGACATATATAAGATATATGGCCGACCTAAACTCGCCTCTAACCTAATTCACAGCCACCAGAACATAGAAAGAAACCTCTCTGGAGATTAGATCTCTGTAAGGAACTAGCATCCCTGCGGTCCAGTTTGTGTGCGTGTGGATACCAGTAGAGGCACATCATTTGAGGAGCTCTAGATCTCGATTATCTGCAAACCTTCCGCTGCTAATCAACAGGTAATTCTGAGATCCCTAGATTCAATTACATGAACCCTAGATCCTAGGCTTGGAATTCAGACCAGGGTTGCCTAATTGGATTAGGAACTGCTAGAAATTCCTTCAGTGGTATCAGAGCTTTAGGGTTCCATTGAATCTGTAGCATGTTGATTAGATTAGTTGAATTTGAATCTGTGTATGGTTGATACAAACTTGCTAAAATTCGTTTTCATGAAAAACCTAGTTTAGGGTTTGTTCGAAAAACGTCTTAGGGTTTTTCGCATGGTGTCGATCGTTGCCAATCCGGCATCGATCGACACAGGGCGAAAACCCGAATGAAATTTAGGGTTTTTCGTATGGTGTCGATCGATGCCAATCCGGCATCGATCGATGCAAGGCGAAAACCCGAATAAACCTTAGTTTTCGCCTAGTGTCGATCGACACAAGCGTTGCATCGATCGACACAAACCTCGCGAGATTGATGAATCGGTTCAATTGGATTGGACCGGTTATCGAGCTTGGTTAATGATGGTCGAACACTGTGAATGGTTTAATTGCGATTGGTTTGATTAGGTTAGCATCGACGGATGCTAATGTAGCATCGATCGACGCTGACCGGTATTCAAAACCGGATCAATTGGATTGATCGGTTATCGCGGATTGCTTTTGGTTATTCTGCATCGATCGACACTATAGTAGTGTCGGTCGACATCAGATTTGATGGTTTAGGTTATGGAACCTGAAAACACAAGACCAAACCAAGACAAATCATTTAATTAGGAGAATTAAAACATAATAAAACTGAACGTTTTAAATGGTTCTGTTCCTCAATCAAATATCAAGTGATACTTGATGTCTTTCCAATCTTGTTAACTGTCAAGACCCATTTAATTGTGTGATAGACTTGCAGTGCAAGATGTTCACAATTACATGAGTAAGACAGAGGTAATCGTGTTGATGGATTTGCAGTGCAAGACATCGACAATTACATGACTAAAGAGATTGGTTTACTTGACTGGGCCATCAAAATCGTTTTGGGCTCAGAGACATCAGGTGGATTGGGCATGAGATGTCAATCCACAACCAAGAGTTATATTGGATATAACTAGCAAAGAGTTGCTTACCTAGATAGCTAAAATTTGGGTGATAGCCAGTGGCTTACTCAAGTTTAGTGAAGTATGGGTCTTGGATCATTATATTCATCTGAGGAAACATTGTTTGAATATAATGCGAGTTTTCTTAATTGTTAAGACTTCTCATTTCCTGAACATCATAACTAAAACCTCCCTTGTTTTTCCAGCTATGTCTAGCTCAAACCATCGTAACAATTTCTCCCTGCGATCCATCCTTGAGAAGGACAAGTTAAATGGATCCAACTTTCTTGAATGGTATCGGAACTTGAGAATTGTTCTCAAACAGGAGAAAAAGGACTATGTCCTTGAGAAAGTTCTCCCCAAGAAGTACCGAGCCAATGCCTGGCTGTCAGATAAGGATGCTTGGGATAAGCATTCTAATGATGCGGTGGATATGAGTTGTATCATGTTGGCTACCATGAACTCGGAATTGCAGAAGCAATATGAGTACGTGGAGTCGCCAAAAGAGATGATCACTGGCCTGAAAAGTATGTTTCAGGAGCAGGCACGAACACAGAGATACCAGACGGTTAGGTCTCTAATTGAGTGCAAGCTACCAAAGGGCGAACCAGTTAGTCCTCATGTCATTAAGATGATGGGTTATATTGATAACCTGGGGAAACTGGATTGTCCCATTAGCCAAGAGTTGGCTACTGACATCATTCTACAGTCACTGCCGTCAAGCTATGATCAATTTGTTATGAATTATAACATGAACAACTTGACGAAGACGTTGACTGAATTGCATGGGATGCTTAAGACTGCTGAACCTAACATCAAGAAGGACACCCCAAATGTCCTTATGGTACAAAAGGGTAATAAGTTTAAGAAACTTGGTAAGAACAAAGGTGATGGCAAGACGAGCTCGATTGTGAATCCAAGCGAGTCTGGCCATGTTCCTAAGGTTAAAACCAGTCCTTCTGAAGATGTTAAGTGCCGTTATTGTAATGGTTATGGGCATTTGAAAAGAAACTGCAATAAATTCTTGGAAGATTATGAGAAGCTGAAGAAGACGTACGAGACTTCTTCTTCAGGTATTATGTTATAGAAGTAAATGTTACTTCTTATAATCCTACTTGTTGGGTATTGGATACCAGCTGTGGTACTCATATTTTGTGAAAATGTGCAGGGCCTGAGCAAAAGTAGGACTATGGAGAAAGGACAAGTGGACCTATGAGTGTGAATGGAGCAAGAGTTGCTGCATTAACCGTAGGAGTATTTCATTTGTTTTTCCTTTTATGGCATGTTTTGAACTTGAAACTGCTACTATGTAACTGCTATGAGCAGAAAGATTATTTCTAATCCTTGTTTGGATATGGAAGGATATCAGTTCTCAAATCAAGAATAAGTGTTATTCAATTGATTACAATAATATATTTTATAGTAGCAATCCATTAGAGAATGGAATTTATGTTCTAAACAAGAATGTGCCTAACTATAACATAAATACCAATAGATTCAAGTCAAATGATACGAATCAAACTTCTTTCTAGCATTGTCGTTTTGGGCCAAATAAATGAGAAACAGATTCAGAAGCTCCATAGTGATGGGCTTTTGGGCTCATTTGATTATGAATCATAATGAGTAAAGTGAATCTTGTTTATTGGAAAACGACAGAGGCCCTTTTCAACAAAGGTAGTGTCGATCGATGCATGTATGCAATGATCGATACAGGTTGCGAACGAACGGATAAAATGAATGGGCCAGAGGATTATTGGGCTTTATACATACGGATGTACATGGCCCGATAAGCGCAAATGCTAGAGGAAACTTTCAGTACTTCATTACCTTTACTGATATTTTCAGAAGGTACGGTTATGCCTTATTCATAAGGCATAAGTCAGAATCTTTGAAAAGTTCAAAGAGTTCCAAAATGAAGTACAGAATCAATTTGGCAAAGGTATTAAACCTCTACGATGAGATCATGGAGGTGAATGCTTAGGTCAAGAATTTAGTGATCATCTGAGAGATTGTGAAAGTGTTTCACAATTCACTCCTCCTGTATCGGACTTTATTAGATATGGTTCGATCAATGATGAGTCACTTAGATCTTCCATTATCCTTCTAAGAATACGCTCTAGAAATGTCTGAGTTTACTTTAAATAGAGTTCCATCAAAATCAGTTACAAAAGATACCACATGAGATGTGGAATGGAAATGTTTCTGATTTATCCATCATGGAGATTTGGAGTTGCGAGACTTATATAAAACGTCTAATCTCTGATAAGCTCACACCCAAATCTGATAAGTGCTACTTCATTGGTTGTCCTAACAAAACCAAGGCATGTTACTTTTACGACTAGTTCGAGAACAAATTGTTTGTTGCTCGGAACTATGTTTTCTTGAGAAAGACTTCTTTCCAAGAAGAACAATGGGAGTAAAAGTACAACTCGAAGAAATTCTAAAATCACAGGAGACTGCTCAACCTAATGAGGAAGAGCAGCGGTTGGATCTACAAAGAGTTGTAGAACCTGCACCTGTGGTGCCTAGAGTTTATAAAAGATCTGGTGAATGTATATTCGATATACATTTAAATGGCGAGTTTCTGAAGAAGTGTCGATCGACACAAAAGTTGCATCGATCGACACAGGTCGCGAACCAAATATTGATTTTGGTTTATGACTTAATTAACTACGGTTTAAATCTTGGTTAATTAGGTCGTGGTAAAAGTATACATATGAGATATGTGTGCGCGACTCTTACAGAAAACTGAAGCTCGCAGATCCGAAAGGATCCGTCACGAACCCGAGAAATATGGATTTCTCGTAACCAATTGCCGTGATCTACTGATCATTGAAAGTGACGGGCCTGCGAATTTTGAGGAAGCAATGATGGGCCTTGACTCCGAAAATGGCTGAAAGCCGTTGAATCCGAAATGGGATGGTTATTTTCAGATGTACAAAGCAAGGTTGGTGGCAAAAGGTTTCAAGTAAATTCATGGTATTGACTGTGAAGAAACCTAATCCCAGACACCGTGCTTATGTCCATTCGGATTCTCCTAGCAACCGCCACTCATAATGGTTATGAGATCTGGCAGATGGATGTGAAAACAGTTTTCCTTAATGGAATTCTGGAAAGGGATGTGTACATGACACAACCTGAAGTTTTTCATTGATCCTAATGAAGCTAGGAAGATATGCAAGCTTCATCAAACCATTTATGGATTGAAGCAAGCATCTCGGAGTTGAAATCTTCGTTTTGATAAAGCAGTCAAATGGTTTGACTTCGTCATGAATGAATAGGAACTGTGTGTTTACAAGAGGACTAGTGGGAGCGCAATTGCATTTCTAGTATTATATGTTGATAACATACCACTTCTCGGAAATGAAGTTCCATTGTTTCAGTCTGTTAAGACTTGATTCAAAAGTTATTTTTCAATAAAATTATGGGAGAAACCGTATACATTCTTGGAATAATAATCTATAGAGATAGATTGGATAAGCTAATTGGATTGTGTCAAGATACTTATAGTGATAAGGCCTTGCACATGTCCAATATGCAGGATTCCAAGAAGGGCTTCGTGCAAATGACTCTTGGTATTACTCTTAGCAAGACGCAGTGTCTTTCGACACACGCTGAGCAAGGGCGAATGAGGGTCAGGCTACTGCTAAAGGCATTAGATGTCTTAAGATGTGATCTTAATTTTAGTGGGAGTCATTGTTACTGATTTTAGTTATGATATGATGTTCGTATAAACATAATTTGATTATGTTATTGAAATCTGACATCTGTATTATTTAATAATGGTTATTAAATAATAGTCCCAAAGTAATTTATGACATTTTATAGGTCATCAAGTATGTGACTTGATCATGAAACCCTATAGATAATAAATGACATAAATTATTATTGGTCCTTGGTCAAGGTTGTTAAAATGGGACATTAACAACCGCGTGAGACTAGCATGTGAGGTGACTGATGACTAAGTTTCATGGAGTCATTAATAAGAGTATTAAAGTCAATCACATAGATATGTGTTGGAGAACACAGGATCGGACATGACCCACTGATGAGAACTCTACGGGATAGTTATATAAGTGTCATGAGAGTTTTCATTACGACTATAGAGTATAGTCCTTAGACCTGAGTTCATCATGTTTTCTTACATGTGAATTGGTCCTCTTTAACCTTGTCAAACGTCAGCCGTAACTGGTGACTATAAAGGCATTGATTGGGCGTATCATGAAGCGTGTGAAGAGACAGGGATGGAACAAGATGGGATTTGTCCCTCCTATATAACAGGAGATAAATATCTCAGGGCCCATCGAAGATTTGATACTGAGAAATGTGTGGCCACACTCAAACGAGGTGATTGTCAGTCGTTTGTCTTGTCAGTATAAATCGGAGTTCGATGAACATGATCTTGGCTCAATAAGGATGACACGGTTCTTGCCTTATGCTAGATCGAGATATAGTGACGAAAGGATTGAAGGAATAGATGATTCCAGTACAAGTGGGAGATTGTTGGGAATGCCCTGAAATCTATTGTACTTACTCTAAGTGATAGTTGTATTGTCGAGATGAGACAATCATATAATACTAGGTAGTCACAATGCTTTGCTAGAAGCCACTTATGATCAATGAGTTTAGAACTCATTGCTAGTGTTATATGATCCTACAGGGTCACACACCTAAGCAAACTGGGCGTTAAAGACGAGGTTGATCATTAATGTAATGATCCAGTGAATGCATATGTGATATGCATTCGATATCAATGTTCTGGGACAGCATCGATCGTTGCAGAGAGTGCATCGATCGATGCACTCGCGGATTAATCATATTAATTCAGTTTAATCGTTGGTTAATTCCGTTGTGGTTTAAGCCGACATATATAAGATATATGGTCGACCTAAACTCGCCTCTAACCTAATTCACAGCCACCAGAACATAGAAAGAAACCTATATGGAGATTAGATCTCTGTAAGGCACTAGCATCCCTGCGGTCCAGTTTGTGTGCGTGTGGATACCAGTAGAGGCGCAGCATTTGAGGCGCTCTAGATCTCGATTATCTGCAAACCTTCCGCTGCTAATCAACAGGTAATTCTGAGATCCCTAGATTCAATTACATGAACCCTAGATCCTAGGCTTGGAATTCAGACCAGAGTTGCCTAATTGGATTAGAAACTGCTAGAAATTCCTTCATTTCCTTGGTTTAGATTGGTTAGGGTCTGGTTTAGGAAATTGGGCCGGTTATGGGAAATGGACCTGATTCAGTCTGGGCTTGGGTTTGGGTCTGGGTTGACCGGGTCAACCGGTTGACTTGGACTTGACCGTTGACTTTTAGTCAACCAAACTCTGTTGGGCCATAACTTGACCGTCCTAAACCCGATTCGAACGAAACGAAAGCCTATCTCACTCAATTTTTCGTCCTCTTTCCAGATTCAATGTCCGTTCGGGTCAATGGGGCTGCTAAATTACCGTTTCCCCTTTTCTTTGGCTAAGGTGAGGACCGAATGTGATATCCCTTACCTCATTCAATTCCGGGCGATAGTCCCTTGATAATGTCGTCTTTCCTAGGTAGTGTAAGGCTAGTTGGGTCCCGATGTGATTGCTTGAGAACGTAGAACCGTTAGGTTATCGTTTAAACCAAAAACGTTGCTTGTGCATGCTGGATATGCTTGGTAGTTGTGGTAGGGCCCCCAAAAAGGTGTTTCGTGACAGGGCGCGTATAACGAGTTTGGTACGTGCCCTTTAATTCGTCGGATGGGAGGTGTTGGCGAGCCTCCCCAGGTGAAATGGCCGTGGGCCCAGGGATACCAGGTGAGCCAGTTGCGTGAGCCTTCGGGCTAGAGAGGGGTTCACGAGTGTGAAAGCACGAGTGGATGTAGTTTGCGTGGTGAAAGCCTTCGGGCCTGTTTGCAAGGTGATATTAGCTTAGGACTTGTGATTCGTAGTTGTGTGGAGTAACCGGGATCGCGGGCTCCTTAAGTCCGCCCTCACTGGGTAATTGTGTTTGAAACAATTACTCAGGCTTCTTTCCCCTTTCCTGTCCCCGTTTTCTTGCAGGTCCGGATGCGGGATCGATACAGTCGAGTGACGTCATTGGTGATTTTGAATACGAAGAAGGCGCGTGGGACCTGGGACAAGTTGAGTTGGCATCCCGGTTGAACCGAGTCCGGTTCAACGGGCGTCCTAATGCCGCGTCTCCGGTTCGCCGGGAGACGGGTGTTACAATTCTTTGTAACGCCCCGTCTGCCCCTACCGGTGAGTCACCCATCCCTCTATCGGGCTCGTGGGCCCCACCCCTGTCCGACGGTCGGTGCGTTATTTTTCGTAGGCCAGACCGAGTAATTTACTGACCCTACAATCACCCCCTGACATTTTCCCATGTGTTTTGTCCTCACACACATGCTACCACGAGTCACTTCCCGGAAGGTCACCCATCCTGGGACTACTCCAGCCCAAGCACGCTTAACTCTGGAGTTCTTTTAGGCAAGTGACCGGAAAAGGTAAGCGTACTTGGTGACATAGGTAGCCAAATTAATTCATTTAAGTCTTTCCGCATATACCACAAACCGGGATGTTACAATTCACCCACTCTCACAGAGCGCAACGCACTCGTTGCGCACCAGGATCGTTATCCTTGACGGTGTGAGCCCTCACTGACTCCACACGCATCCTCGGATTCGGCTCTGATACCACTTTGTAACGCCCCGTCCGCCCCTACCGGTGAGTCACCCATCCCTCTTCCGGGCTCGTGGGCCCCACCCCTGTCCGACGGTCGGTGCGCTATTTTTGGTAGGCCCAACCGAGTAATTTACTGACCCTACAATCACCATATGACCTTTTCCCATGTGTTTTGTCCTCACACACATGCTACCACGAGTTACTTCCCGGAAGGTCACCCATCCTGGGACTACTCCAGCCCAAGCACGCTTAACTCTGGAGTTCTTTCAGGCAAGTGACCGGAAAAAGTAAGTGCACTTGGTGACATAGGTAGCTAAATTAATTCATTTAAGTCTTTCCGCATATACCACAAACTGGGATGTTACAAGACGAATGTAAATGCAGCCATTTCAGAAATATATCCATATAATGTAAGCGTCTACGTCTCTCCTCACCGCCAATAGCAAAACTTTGCTCTCTGATATATCATGGTTTTCACTGGTTGACCATGATCTTTGTTGTTAGGTTTTTTGGGGTTTTTTAGTCTTTTAAAGTCTTTTAAGATATAGGTGGACGACTTTGGAGATTTTAGGAGGTTTTGGGGTTAAACTGGATCAACTGTAGAAGAGATGAAGTTGGAACCCGAGTTTGGAGAAGGATGTCGGTCGACATTCCTCCTTGGTGTCAGTCAACATTGATCAGGGATAAAGAATCTCATACTCATGTGCGATCCAACAATTTATTTAGCATGTGGTACATAATTTTTATTTTAGTTGATAAATTAATTTATAAAATAGTATTATAACCAAAAAGAAATCCATAAGACTATGAAAAAATAAAAAGTTATAATAGAAACATTCCTACAAAATTACTTTCCGATTTTCAATATTTTGAAACCTTTTTAGCACTGCTTAGTTTGTTAGCATATCATAATCCTTTTTATGATAAGACAAACTAGACAATTGTTTAAAAATTGGTTATTCTTTCGATTACGTAAGATAACCTTCACGATCTTCATTGTAGAGAAGTATTTTTCTACAGTGGTGGTGGCTACATGTAAAATTAACACAAACTTCAAAATTGATAAACCAAAGGATATGAAAGATGTTTCTTTGTCTCCAACATTACACGTGCAAGATATCCAAAATGCTCCAAATTAGCAAATCTTTCATCATCTCGGAAGTTATCAATATAAATACCAAGTTGATGCTAAAAATATTTCCTTTTTGTAGACTAAAATATTTTAGATTAAACTCTGACAACCTTAGATGTTTGAGTAGTCAAACTCAGGGAATGAATCAATAAGAATCTAAGACACAATACATCCAAGTAATCCAGTGTTTATTTCATCGAAATGGTCATTAAAACTAATAAATGGATTGTGATAATTAGGTCAAATCGATAAAAAGTATATTCTTTTCAACCTCTATTTAGGATATATTTCAAATTTGGCCTTTAAAAGTATAAATATAAACTACTGGATATAAATAAATGATGGGCTATGTTTAACTATCTAATTATATAATTGAGAAGTAAGAATGCGCCAGATTCATTCTCACGAGGTTAATTACCACCATACCCTTAATGAAATTTTAATGAAAAGTAAGTCGCACATCGGTTGTTAGAGAAATAATTAACTAATATATATAGGGTAAGGGTCAATCCACTCATTACCAATTGATTTTAGGTTGGAAGCCCATACAACTTAAAAGAGGAAGAAGAAGCGGAAGAAGAAGAAGAAGTCGCACATCGGTAGTTAGAGAAATAATTAACTAATATATATAGAGTAAGGGCCAATCCACTCATTACCAATTGGTTTTAGGTTGGAAGCCCATACAACTTAAGAACGGGGTTTTGGAATTACAATGGTCTACGAAAAAACATAAATCACTCTAAAAAGTCAATCATCCATACATTTCATCGGGGTCTAAATCTCATGAATCTAAAATATTTCATAATGAAAATAACTTCCAATTTTTTTACTCTATCAAAATACCGCTATGCCTGCACCCCACCTAGTATTATATAAATTTTTTTAACAAAATTGAGTGTGGGGCGCATGCCACCACTTCTTCTACGTACGTCCGCCTTTGCTCACACTTGTTTAAAACAACTTTGGGTAAATTGAAAAAGGTTCAAACATTTTTCATATTTACAAAGAAGCCCATATCACGATTTAAGTTATAATTTGAATTTTGGGCCAGTTGTTAGGCAATGCTTTATTCTTTTTTTGACAAATAAACTTGTATTAATCTTAAAAGAGTTCAACCTCTACTAAGAGAGGATACAAAATGCTACTTAGAGACGGATAAACGTAAGCATCACCCACAAGATGGTTAAGCAAACAATAAAGTTAGAGAAAAAACAACTCAAATGGAGATAATAAGATAATCGGGAGCTAACATGCTCAACCGAGATAACATCCAAGGAAATGCAACTAAGAACTTTGCCATCTTCACTGAATCCCAAAGGAGGAAACAAAGCCTCCAAAGTCGTTACAGCCAACACATTAACAATAATGACAATTTCTAAATGAAAGATGATTAACGTCATCGGTTCTAAAACATATAGAACCCTTCGACAAAATGCTCCATGTTACACTCAAAACAAATGAGGTGTTTGGGAGGAGAATATAAACTCCAAAATGGAAAGGTTAGGACTATAAAAGTCCGAAAGATCCAGAGACACTGGTAAGCAATAACCAACAAAAGTTTCGTCTCAGTCTGCCAAAAAGAAGGAGAAAACCATGCAATTACCATCAAAACGTAAAACGGCTGAAATTTGCATGCAGTAAAAGGTCGCACTAAGGCGATAAGAATGCCAACTGTGGGCACAAAAGTGGGTATCGAAAAAACTAAACCGTCATTATTGGGGAAAACGATTTCAAACACCACTCTACCAAAGCCATCAAAATCTTGAATAACCAAATACATCTGCAGGGAATCAGAGAGTGGAGAGAAGAAGCAAACCTGACCAAGCAGGAGATGGAGGGAGGTGCGGCAGACAAAGAGAAAGCAGTTGGATCTGCCCCTAAGTCCACCCGAATGAATATGAGATGGGAGCATGAAGGTAATGGGACGGGGAGGTGGAGAAAACCACACCGAGCTCGTTGTCCACATCAGCAGTCACATGGAAATCCGTGCGGAGAGGACAAAAACATTCGGCAGTGATTCAGACTAACAAACTCTCGAGGCTTGAAACATCAACAGCAGGGATGGTCAAAGGCGTTGAGAGGCGGCTGAGCTATAAAGGATGCAAGGCAGAAGCATAAACCAGGGATGTTCACTTGTCGGAGGTGGAGAGAGGCGACAAAGCGGATGAATATCACGAGCAACATAGGCAAAGAGGTGGAGAGAACCAGCGACGGAGGTGGATATGAGAGGTGAGGTGGCGACGACGGAGAGGACAACCTGAGCATCGTAAGACTCCACACGAACAGGGAAATGCTGAGGGGGAAGGTGCAATCGAGATGGACGGAGCAGGGTCGTGAACAGAGGCGTCATGTGAGACAAACACAGAGGAGGAGGGAAGGCGAGTGGTGGAGGCGGAGGGTCGCCGGGGTCAGGGGGTTCAGATATTGTCGGGACGGAGGGGACCATGGTGAAGACGAGCAGGAGAAAGTAGTGGCAGAGGTCAGTCAGAGGCAGCCATCAGAAGCAAAAACGGATGTTGGCGGCGGCACCTCGACAAACGTGCATGGGAGCTTCTCTCGCTAGGGTTTTCAACTCCATCTATATGGACATATTCAACTTCAAACCTCAAGCGAGACTAATTCGTTGGCAATGCTTTATTTTACTTTTGGTTTTGAGCGATATTTGCTAGAGTGATTTTGAGAGACAAATCTGATACCTCATAAAGAAGATTTCAAACCCTCTTTTGTTCTTTACTGACTTCTCATATACGATTTTATGCTTTAGGGTTTTTCATAATGGATTTAAAGAATTGTTAAGTTGTTTGATTAGCTTAGAATTAAAAAATTGTAGTTTTTTATCTTATGTTGTTTTTAACGTTTGATCTAGATTGACCACCTAGAATTAAAATTATATGTCATTTTCGCAACGATAGTTGGTTAATTAGCTTGAAAGTTTCTTTTGGGAACAAAATTAGTATTCACAAAGAAATTTGATTTAGAAATTTTGTGAACATATCGAACTTGATGAAATGCATGTTAATAACTTGAATTCGTAAATAAATTTGGATTTCAAAATTGTTAGACATAAATAGTTTTGGTAATGAAAGTTTGTTGACCTTATTATTGTGTTTCGACTTCTAGAACATTCACAACTTGTAATTCGTCATCTTAAATTGTTTTTAACGATTGATCTAGATTAACCATCATAAGTCAATTTCTGAAACGATAATTGGTTAATTATGTAGAATGAACCTTTAATAAAAGAATATTATTCTAAAAAAAAAATGGTTTAGAGATTTTGGGAGCATATCCAACTTGATTGAATGAATGTTTAATAACTTAGTTCGTAAAAAAAATTGGATTTTTTATGTTGTTAGACATAGACATATATCGAAAGGAACATAACAAGTAGAAGAAGAAACCACCATAACTCCTCTCTCCGTCATCTCCAAATTCATGGAAGAAATTTAAATAAATTCCGATGGAACTAACAGAAACAGAGCAAAATTGGTAACAAAAAGTGTGGACACGTGTATTTAGTTCCGGTCTAATCAATTCTTGTACCAATTTGAAAACGGTTAAACCAGTTGATTTTGGAGTACGGAACCGGGATTTGCAGTTGTCTTTGTGTCTGAGTTGAGAGGACCATGTAATGCAATAAATTTATTAACGTAGATTGATGAGTTCCTGTCTTTGAACCACCACCAACTCCGGGGATGAAACCAGTATTAAAATGAGATATGAACAGACATCAGACTCAGTACTTGATCAAGAACTACCATTTACAATGTATGGTGGAAACAACTTCTTATTTATTACTAGGGGATTCAACGCGGATTGTTGTTGCATATTTTTACTCTCAAATTTTCTTTTGTCTTTCGATTTTCATCATGGTTTCTTTCTAACATTTTGATCCCGTTCGTTATCTTATTTTCAAATCGTGTTCAAACCATTGTTGTTACAGATTTTATTTTCTCTTCTTTTTAAGAAAAATCTTCTTAGTTTTTACATTTATCTTTACTTATATCGAATCAACCTTTAATATAATTACAGAGAATTAATATTCTTAACTTTAAACAATTAACACAAATATTTTTATACCCTCTATAATTATTTCTTTCATTTTTGTTTCTAAATTAGTCATTCTCTTGTTTTATAGTGTGTGTTATCTTTTTTCTATTAAATCCAATTCTGAAAGCTCACCAAGTTTATGTATTCCATTTTTATTTTTTTTTCATATCCCTTAACGGGAGGATTTTCCCCCATTTTTTTGGTTATATGTAGCTTGTTCGTGTTTTTGATGTTCTTTTATTGTCGGTAACTTTTTTTTTTGTCGGTTATTTAACCGCCTTTAAAAAAAAACTACATATAAAGCTGTAGTAACCATGAAACCTAATATGTTTCTATTAAGTTCTTTAAACCCCTATTTTAATGGTTAATGCATTGTTGGTTTAGCCCATTACATTTTTGTTTTAGTTTATTGTATATCATATTTTGGTAGGGCTGTCATTTCCATATTTAAAACAATTAACTTTTGTTTTGGAGGGGTTTAGTTTGTACATGTACTTAGTCTATAGGGGTTGCTTAATGTACTCATCTATATCTTCTAATTCTAGTTTCGAAAATCATATACCCCTAATTGTCACGTGCTCAATCTTCTGCACTCCATAGTATTTAGTTGCAGCGTCGCTCTCTTGGTTTTCCTTGCATTTCAAGCTGTGGTTTGTTATAATACATCAAGTATGTGAGCAAAAATGTTATATTTGGTAGTAGTAATTTCCATTGGTACCGTTGGAAAAGAGAGTTGGTAGCTTGCACGCTGCCGTCAAAGTAAACTTTGTCCCATAAGTTGCATTGAGGTACAACTCACCTTGGAAAGAATTGATATGATTTGAGTTTTATAGGTGGTTGTAATAGATGTTGACAACGTAGATTGTATATGACAGACCTCCAAAAAACTTGGGATTGATATTTGTAGCCACATCACACATGTCTCTGCTTCTTTATGGCAAAAGATCTGACTGGGTGTGTTTTCATGAGCATCAAAAGCACCGGCGCGGAGTATCTCGACATTGGGGGAAGCAAATAACGGAGGGTACCAAATTGTCACTGAAACATATTTTTAAACATTGTAAACGGTGATTGAGATTATTTAGTACCTTTCAAGGCGGAGATTAAATAAAATTCTTTTCAAAGCCAAAGTTGTTTCGTTAAAATATGCTTTTGTGGACCATACTTCCTCAATTATGTATGTGATCGTAAATATGCTAGTTAGGGTAGATGGTAAAATCGTTAGTAACAAATAATGTGATAAGTGCGAGGGACACATCAAGAAGCTCATTGTTGGTGTTGCCTAGGGCCATTAGTTGGTTGTATGTGCAGAACCTGCATAGCTCTTTTGGGATGTAGCAGAACGTATCATCAAGTGGAACCAGCAAAGTGGTTTGACTGAAGCGGATGGTAAGGTGGAAATCGGTCATCTTGAATCGGTGGTTACTCCTTGTCACATCGAAACCAGTGATATCATATATTAATCCCTTTCGCAAAATTGGCTGTAAGATTGGAAGTTGGTGGACATGAATGGAGCCTTGCATCATCGTACACTAAGAAGCAATAATCTTTTTAGCGTGGGTATTCGGTAGATAAGAGTTAATAGAATCAGAAGGAAGTTTATATTTTTGCCGAGAATCAGTATGTCGACATCTATGAGCTTGCCGCCTTTTTGATGTTGCAGGCTTCCCAAAATCGGATCAACATACCAAAAACATGTTGGACATCGCGACCAGATATGAGGTGAGAGAAATCAACATTAGAATTATTCATTTGTTGAAGGAGAGTCTATAATAAAAAGAGCAAAAGATATGTGGAAACCTTATCTTTTGAGAGCTATATATAGTTGAGTGGATAGATGTACATAAATGAGTTCGAGGTGGAGGAGTGAGACTTAGTTAAACCGCACGAACACGTAACGCCGTAGATATTAATGGAGGATGAGGAGGGACATTTAATGGTCTGATGGCTAGGAATTATAATAGTAATTGGGTGTGGAAGTAGAGAATATGGAGAATGAGTAATAGAGATCTGTCAATGTGTGTAATCAGCGGCCATTGTTGCAAAGTTTATGGAGTACATGTGATGCAAGACTAGAAGATAGATGAAGGGTAGAAATTGTTGGGTTGGAATACAATTAAATCAATAAACATGCCTTAAATAATTTTTTAGAGTGTGGTTTTTTAAGGCCCATAATAATTGTCCCTTTGGACATGTTAAAATATATATCTTTAGGATATAGTGATGAATTGGAAATTAACCCGCCCTACGGATGGATGAGCGGATAAACAAAAATAAAATATTTTCTTAATCCGAACTATATCGGAAATTCTAATTACATTTGAAAATATTTAGTTGAATTTTAAGTTGAAAATAGTTTAATAGTTTTGCACTATTTTTATAAGAGTTTATATACTTATCTCAGTATAAATATAAGAATCTCAAAAATAATAATTGGTTATATTTGTTTTCATTATGTGTTCTACATTGATTTCAACAACAAATCTAATAAATGTCTTTAAAAAGGTGGTAGATTGTTATTCAAATATTAATTTTCTGTCTTATGCGTTTGCTTTTAATCAAATTGTAGCATCATTTTCTCTTATTCAGTTTCTCTTAAAATCGATGATTTAGACAAATAAACAAAAAATCTAACAAATATCTTTAGAATTGTGGAATTGTATTCAAATATTATTTTTCTATATCTTAGATGTTTGTTTTTAGTCAATTTTTATAATCATTTTCTCTTATTCATTTTGTTTTAAACCGATAATTTAGACAATAACAAAATTATTTCTATATAATTTTGAAAACATTTAATTTCTGGGATTTAATATTATCTTAATGGTTACAAATTATTATATGAAAAATGTTAATGCCATGAGAAATACTTTTAAATGCCTTGACATGTATTTTTGTTTTAAATAAACCATAATGTATTTATACTATATGAAGTTTTAGTTTAGGTTAAATTATTTAATGGCTATATAATTTTTATTAAATTTATGATATTAAAATATTTATATTTTATTATATGTTTTGAAGTTACCTTTCATATTTCTTTCATAAAAGTTAAGTATATATAAAACTATTCAAATCAAACTTAAAATAATATAAATGCTTAAATAATGATGAGGTGGCACAAGGAGAAAAGAGAAAAATCTTCTTTATATATATAGATAGATAATCTAATAGCTAAAAGAGAAAAAAGTGCGACTAACGCATGGACCCTATTCGACCGGAAAAAACTAACGTGGATGAAGAGCTGTTTTTTTTTCTTTATAATATTAATATATTAATTATATCAAACCGATCAAAATCGGTAATAAGCCATGTTACAATCGGAAAAAAACAAGAAGTAAAATACCAAACTGAAACCAAGACATTGAAGAGCCCTAAACCAATCCCCGAAACCGGTTAGGTCAAACGGCGCTTTAGGTACCTCGTCAGAATATCCTTATCTTTGCCGGCGGCTATAAGACGCCTCCTTCCCGGTGAGCCGAAGAGCCAACTCAGCCACCTTTCCAGAGGATCGGAGAGCCTCTACCACTCATGCCATATTATGACGATTCCTTATCCACCCCGGAGACTCCTACGGACTTAACCGGCGAAGTCCACCCACCCTCGCCGCGACTCCACTTCTGTATCGCTTCCAGAGGAATTGAACCCTATTTCAAGACCTATCTTCAAGCATCCGCCGCAATCTAACCTTCGCCGGTGAAGAGGCGGCAAGGAAAATCCGACATGCGACAGAGCCACCTCACTTATCACCACCGTCGTAGCTCCCCAAGTCGTGGGTACCTCACCTAGCGCCACCGCAAAAGCCTCTTCGACACGCACCGCTTACCTACTAACTTCTATGGCGACTTCCGCCGCGAACCGCCGGTCAGATCTACCGCTTACCAAGTTGTCGTCCTCTAACAGCCCCAAATCTATCGACTTACGAGACGGCTGTCGATTTGAAGAAGTCCGGCCAACAATCGCTACACCAAAGAAGTCGTCTCTCCGCGCGATGCTAGGAAAGCTTTGCCACGACATCTTCTTGCAATCCCAAAAAACTACGTTTCGATTAGGCGCTTAAGAAAAGCAAAACGGGAGACCTCTCACGACAAGGATGGAGACCACCACACGCCGGAGAGGTCGGCTCAGCCGAATGAAAGAGAAAAGAGCAACTAGGAAGATTTGAGAGAAAAAAGAACGAACCCATAGATCTATACGCGCGTCCTCCCCTAACGAGTTTAATATAGGTTTGCCGTGGATGAAGAGTTTGTTGAATTGGTTTTGGTCATATTTTGGGGAGAGAGAAAGCATCAATTTCTGAATTAAAATTAAGTTCAAATATAAATTAATGGAGAAAAGTATGTGGTTCATCAAATTTCTAATTTTCCCTATCATTTCTAACTAATTTGTAGGCGTTTGTGGATATAATTTTCTTTTCTCTTCTTCTAATTTTAGAAGAAAGAAATCTTTATATACCACAGTTAGTTGTTTGTGTGTACTTATAAAGCACTCCATAAAAAAGTTGAAATTGAAAATGGTGAAAGGTGTAAATGTTGTTGGTTTCTTCACTTATTTGCTGATTTTCTTGAGTTTGACAGGTATTTTACATCATGATACAATAAATGAATATCATCAGCTATTATTTATTATTTGTGTTTCATTTTATGATTAGTATGTATTTATTCAAATAAACTCTTAACTTTAAATAACTTTTTACAAAATTCATTAGCTAACTGTAAACAAAAAACGTAAAAAAAAATTGAATTTGGAATACATATATACACTTAAAGTTTTATATTAATAAATAAGTTAAAAAATGTTTTATGTGCCTATGTATACATAAGTAACATTTCTCAATCAAAACCCAAATAATTTGTGAATTTTATACAGAAGGTGTTTCTATAAAGATCTTTATAAAAGAAAACAAATATATGTGCTTTTAGTCAAAGAGATTTAAGTTTTTTATATATCCATCAATAATGCTGTAGGAATATCAAGAGGAAAAAATCCATGTAATAAACCGCGACCTGCATACTTCACACCTGACTGTTTTCACGGTATATGCGAACAAGACTGCAAGCAGGCTGGAGCTTGGAAAACTGGATCATGTCGCTGGGACCAAAAGCGGAAAATGCTAGCTTGCGTATGCGAGGGTTGCCCATGAGGGTAGACGCGAGAAATCCTAAATGGCCAACAATTTATTTATTACTATCATCCATCCGGTCAAAATGCAATTTGAAAGTAATATGGTTGTAATAAGTGTAGAGCAGAAAAATCTTACATGCAAGACCAAATTTTTTTTATTATTACTCATTAAAAAATAACGATACTAAGGTTTTACATAATAACTAGGCGTCACGTATGGCTAATATAGGTGATACAAACACTTCTACAAGTATGAATGAGGTGGATTCTTCAAGAAACCACCCACCATAGTTCAAGATGCAGTTGATCAGAGATTTCAAGTCTTGGAAGTAGACTCGCCATCTGCCTAATAAACTTCAACTTGCAATTATGTAGATAATTTAAGGAGAATACCAAGTTATAGAGATGGTGGAAACCCCTGAACCATCACTCCAAAAACGAGAATACTGCACATTAATTATCAGAGAATGATGAACTTTTTTGACAATTTGTCGCTAAATTTTATATTTCTAATATCATATTCTTCATAGAAACTAAAAATAGCGGTGATTATTTATATAAACTTTAGGGTCTCCTAAATATAAAGGAAAAGTATATGTTGCCAGTGGCAGTGAGAGATCCAGAAACATTTTTAACCAGAGACTTAAAATAAATAAAATATTTATTATAATAATATTTTTATTATATAAACCATATTTAAAATGTATAAATATTTTTATATTACCTAAATTAATAAATGTTGATATTTAAACACACAAAATATTTACATTATTTATATGATTTAACATAAATCTTTGTATTTTGTTATATATATATATATATATATATATATATATATATATATATATATATGTAGCTTTTTCTAACACTAACTAAAATAAACTAAACACATAAAACAATGGAAAATTAAATAAACAAGATAATTTTACTCATAAAATAACTAACCAGTTGTACAATATATAAAAAAGGTTAATGAACTAACTCTTAAAAAAAAGATATGGAAAGAAAATACAACTAATATTGTATCATCTATTTATGTGTAAGTGGAGTGAGTAAATATAAGAACAAATCAAAGGTTGGTTTTAATTGATTAAACAAAAAACTAGAATGGTAAGAAAGTTCGAACCAGCATTGATTGGAGGCACAGAGAAATTGTCAACGGGACACAACCAACTGATACAAGGAATATTTGGTTATATGTGTAACAGATTTTGTAAATATTTAAATTTACCGGGGCAGTTGCCCCCTTCCAGCTCATGTAGCTCCCCCTGTATGTTACTTGTTTTCTAATATATGAGAGAAGGAAAATCCGAGCGGAAGTAGATCAGAAGGTTCTCGCTGGTTACTAGTCTCACCGGCGGAAAGAGAGAATGATTCTTGGGGATGAGCCTGGCTGGACCAGTGGAGGAGACCCATCTTTGATGTGAGAGACTTTTACGCGGTTGGCTTGAAGTTTTAGGGCAAACGTCAATATTGTATCCCTTTTGGTCATCTATTTCGTAATCTATAATCAATTAATCAAAGATAGTAGTTTCCATCACAGAAAAAGGAAGAAGCCGATACCTTGACAGCCAAAAAAACATGGACACACTTATTTGACTGCCTACCTTGAAATATATAAAGATTAGTTTATGCTCTTGTTATTGTATTTACTTTCTTTTTCACATTATCAATGTCTGTTGTTATCCAAGATTTATAAACAAAAGATTTTTTTTTTACATCTTAATTTGATAATATAAATTGTCCAAATTTTCTTTGAATGATTTGATTTAACTTTTGTTTATATTAAATTTAATGAAGATATACTAATATTATTTTTTTCAAAAATTATATTTATCTTGATAATATATTTTGCTTTTTATGTTTAATTTGTCTTTAAAATTATTTAATTTTTGAAAATCTAAAAAGTCCAAAAATCCCTTTAGCCTTATTAGGGCCATGTTAGACTTTATAATCTAGGCATAATCTTTTTTCGCGTCGGGCCGGACTCAATCATCTATGGACTTTACGTGTTCTGGGCCAAGTCAAGCCGGGCTATACCGATTAACATTTCTAGGTGCAGCCACGATGTGCCCACAAAATTGTTGAAATATAAATTTGATTTTGATCAAGTTTAGTTGTTGGATATATGATCCAAATAACATTTGGGTCTAACCAAAATCTTGATCCAAACTAGAAATTCTCTAGAATTATCTTCACATTTCTCCACCTAAAAATTTCTAGAAAATAAAATTCTAGATATTTCTGTAAGAAAATCTAGATAATTGTATTAAAATAATCTAAATATTATAAAAGAGCTCTCTAGATTTAAGATTTAATTATTCTAGATATTTTGTACTTTGGAGACGATAAATGCCTCTCTTCCCCGTCATTTATAACTAAGCCATAAAAAGTTTCTAAGTTGTTCTCTAAGTAATAAAAATCTTTCTTCTTCCAAAATATTATTTTATCTCATAAGTTCTTAAAAACTTTCTCTATCACTTATAAAATTTTCATTCCAACAAAGTGGTATCATAGTTAGAAGATCTAAAGATGGCAAGTAGTGGTGTTGTTTTCCAAGTCGTGATGCTCACAAAGAGAAACTATGACAATTGGATAAAAAGGTTGATGACTATCCTAGGAGCACAAGATGTGTGGGAGATAGTCGAAAAAGGCTTTATTGAACCGGAGAATGATGTTGGTCTATCTCAAACTCAAAAGGATGGTTTGATAGACTCAAGGAAGAGAGACCTAAAGCTCTATGTCTAATCTATCAAGGATTAGATGAAGACACATTCGAGAAGGTTGCATGAGCAAAGTCGGCCAAAGAAGCATGAGAGAAGCTTCGAACTTCTTACAAGGGAGCGAAGCAAGGTAAGAAGGTACATCTTCAAACTCTAAGAGAAGAATTTAAAGAATTTCAAATAAATGAACATGAACTCATCTCTGATTACTTCTCAATAGTTTTAACGATTACTAATAACCTAAAAGAAACCATGAGAAGTTAGATGAGGTGAGAATCATGGAGAAAGTTCTTAACTCATTGGATTCAAAACTTGAGCATATTTTCACTGTGATTAAATAGGCAAAAGACTTGGAGACTATGACGATGGAGAAAATTCTTGGATCAATTCAAGCATATCCGCAAGTACTCAAGATGCGGATCGATCATACCAAAGAAGAAATAGGTCGAACCCATCAATGAAGAGGTGGTGGTCAAGTTTGAGGACAAGGTCGTGGACATGTACGTGGACGTGGTTTGAGGACCTATGAAGATCATATCAATAAAAGAGGAGAAAGTGCATCAAGAGGCCATGGAAGAGGAATTTCAAAATCAAGGTACAATAAATCAAGCATTAAATTCTGTAATTGTGGAAATTTTGACATTATGCTTCCGAATGTAAGGATCCGAACAATAATAGAGTTGAAGAGAAGTCCAAGTGTGCTGAAGAAAGGAGAAACAAAAAGGATATGCTATTGATGGCCTACAAGAAGGATGGAGCAGATGAGGTTCACAAATGGTACCTTGACAGCAGTGCAAGCAATCACATGTGCACAAAAAGAAGCATGTACATGGAGCTCGGTGAATTTGTGAAAGGATGTGTGGCTTTAGGAGATGAATCAAAAATGGAAGTGAAAGTTAAAGGTAACATTTTTATTCGACTGAAGAATGGAGATCATCAGTTCATTTCCAGTGTTTATGATATTCCAAGCATAAGACCAACATCTTGTGCCTAGAAAAACTATTAGAGAAAGGTTATGATATTCAAAAGTAAAAACACCAAAAGAAGCTTGGAGTGGAAGGAATAGAATGTTTTTCCTAAACATTCAAAATGACATCACACAATGTCTCAAGATGTGTTACAAGGAGTCTACTTGGAAAACAATTCAAAATGAGCTTCCAAAAGAGTAAGAGACAAGAGCGTGGAAGCCACTAGAACTCATACATATATATGTATGTGGCCCGATCAAACACAGTTCATTCGGTAAGAGTAAGTACTTCCTTATCTTTATTGATGATTTCTCAAGAAATACTTGAGCTTATTTTTTCAAAGAAAAATCAGAAGTGTTTGAAAACTTCAAAAAGTGCAAAGCCCATGTTCAGAAGGAAAGTGGCCTTGTAATCAAAGCCATGAGATATGATCGTGGAGGAGAGTTCACGTCCAAAAATTTTCTGAATTATTTTAAGATAATGGAATTCGAAGACAATTGACGGTGCCAAGATCCCCTCAACAAAATGGAGTAGCCAAAGGAAAGAATATGACGATCCTTGAAATGGAAATAAGCATGCTCAAAAGTAAAAACACCAAAGAAGCTTGGAGTGGAAGGAAACATGGTGTTTCAAATCTAATAGTTTTTGGAAGTCTTGCTCATACGCATGTACCAGATGAGAAGCGGAGCAAGCTAGATAATAAAAGCAAGATGTATATCTTCATCGAATATAATGCTAAGCTCTACAATCCTGAAACCAAGAAGACAATCATCACTCAAAATGTCATCTTTGATGAAGAAGGAGAATGAGATTGGAAATCAAAAAATGAAGACTAAAGCTTCTTTCCACATGTTGTAGAAGAAGACTTGGATAAAACAAGAGAGGAACGAGTTTTCCCAGCAAATTCACCAACAAAAAGTTCTCAAGGAGATGAAAGATCAAGCGAAAGGACTCCTCGTTTTAGAAGTCTACAAGAGCTTCATTAGGTAACTTAAAATTAAGACTCTTACCTTATTTTTTCGATTTTCGGATTCCAAGCCCATGTATTTTCAAGAAGCTATGGAGAAGATGAAATGGAGAAATGCAATGGAAGAAAAGATTAAGGCGATACTAAAGAACGAGACATGGGAGTTAGCTTCAACTCCAAAAGAGCATAAGGAAATCGGTGTGAAGTGGGTGTGTAGAGCGAAGAAGAACTATAAAGGAGAATGTGAAAGATACAAGGCAAGATTGTTGGAAAGGTCGAAGAGCTGGAATCGACTATGACGAGGTATTTTCTCTTGTTGCTTGCCTAGAAAGTGTTAGACTAATCATTTCATTGGCAGCCCAAAATAGTTGGAGAATACATCAGATGGATGTCAAATCAGCCTTCTTAAATGGAGAACTTGAAGATGAATTTAACATTGAGCAACCACAATGCTACATTGTTAAGGGCGGAGAAGACAATTTAAAGTCTGAAAAAGGCTTTATGGGTTAAAACAAGAACCAAGAGCATGGAATACACAAATTGATAAGTACTTCAAGAAGAAGAATTTCATCAAGTGTTCATATGAGAATGCACCTTATATCCAAAATCAAAATAGTGGTATACTAATTGTATGTAGAAGACTTCATATTCACATGAAACAATCCAAGTATATTCGAGGATTTCAAGATGGAGATGTCGAAGGAGTTCGAGATAACAAATATTAGATTGATGTCTTACTACCTTGTAATTGAAGTGAAGCAAGAAGAAAATGAAATCTTCATTACCCAAGAAGGCTATGCTACAGAGGTGCTTAAGAAGTTTAAGATGGATGACTCAAATCCAGTTTGCATGCCAATGGAATGTGGAGCAAAGTTATCAAAACAAGATGAAGAAAAGAGGGTAGATCCAATACTCTTTAAGAGCTTGGTTGGAAGCCTACGTTACCTAACATACACAAGACCCCATATCCTACATGCAGTTGGAGTTGTGAGCTGATACATGGAATATCCAACAACAACTCATTTCAAAGCCACCAATAGGATCCTTCGTTATATAAAGGTACCATAAATTTTGCTTGTATTACTCTGATTCTGATTATTACAAGATTATGGGATATAGTGATAGCGACTGGAGTGGAGACGTAGATGACCAAAAGCACGAGTGAATTTGTATTTTTCATTAGAGAAACCGCCTTCACATGGATCTCGAAGAAGCAACCGATTGTGACTCTTTCTACTTGTAAAGCGGGTATGTAGCAGCTACTTCATGTGTTTGCCATGCTATTTGGCTACAAAACTTGCTAAAGGAGTTAAGTTCTCCACAAGAGGAGCCAACGAAGATATTGTGGATAACATATCAGCAATAACATTGGATAAGAACCAGGTCTTCTATGATCGAAGTAAGAATATCGACACTCATTATCTTTACATTAGAGAATGTGTTAGCAATATGGATATGTATTAGCAATATGGATGTGCATTTGGAGTATGTGAAGACAAATGACCAAGTAGCTGATATCTTCACGAAGCTACTCAAGCGGGAATATTTTATCAAGATGAAGAGTTTGTTTGGAGTAACAAATCAAATTTAAGAGAAAGTGTTGAAATATAAACTTGATTTGGATCAAGTTTAGTTATTGGATCTATGATCCAAATAATATTTAAGCCTAACACAAATTCTTGATCCAACTTCTAAAAATTATGGGCTGGGTTATTTCTAGAGAATTTTGGATATTTGGGTTTTTTAGACTATCCAGATCCGTGATTTTACTATTCAGATTCGGATCTGTGGCTCCCGGATATCCGGACTTCGGATATCCACCTAGATATCCGGATCCGTTATAAATAATTAATTTTTCAAAAATATTAAATATAATTACAAAATAATATTTTATCTAATATTTTTTAAAATATATATTTATTATAAAATATAATTATAATTAAAATTTACACATTTATATAAAAATCAATAATATTTTTAAAATATTTATTATAGTTTAGTGGTACGGATCCGGATCCGGATATCTGGACCTCAAAATCAAGATATCCATATTCGGATCTGGTTTACACGGATCTTAAATTTTACTATCTGGATCCGAATACAGCCTCCCTGGATATCCAGATTTTCGGAATCCAGTAATTAGAAAAGAGTAAGTGATAGTAGTCACCTTGAGAATGCCGTCGAGGTATACAGTGAAATATACAGTGAGATAGACCTGATTCGCTGGGATGGTTTCCTACAATGTCTGGTAAATATACAGTCGGGGTATCATTTAGAGATAGATTCCTCTAAGAATGGCGGGACTACACTCATTTGGAGCCAAGTATCAAAAGACTTAAAGTTTACTCGTGGAAGATAAAATGTCCACCTAAGATTAGGCATTTTATATGGAAATCACTATCAGGTTATCTACCAGTGACAAAAAAAAAACTTAAAGGGACGAGGGATAAAATGTGACACACGTTGTGTTCAGTGTGGAGTAGAGGAGAAATCTATAAATCATGTTTTATTTGAATGTCCACCAGCAACTCAAACTTGGGCACTGTCTCAAATACTAACGAACCCAGAGTTTTTTACCACATCACTACAAGAAAACAGGGCATTTACCGACGGAATTACCGACAGAATAAAATCCGTCGGAAATTACCGACGGTAAACCGATGACTTTTCGACGGGACATTTTTCGACGGAAAACCGTCAGAAATTTCCGACGGGTTTCTCATTACGTCGGAAACACCCGACGGAAAACCGACGGTTTAGATTTCCGTTGTATTTTGGTCAGTTTAGCGTCGGTTCTATATAGTCGTTAATATGACCGTTAATGTGACCGTTTGGTCGAGTAAAAACGACTGGTTTCTGACGGAATACCGTCGGAAATTGTTCTACATATACCTTATGCCTCCTCTCTTCCCCTCCACACCTATCCCCCATAACTCTTTCTCTCTCTCTCTCTCTCTCTCTCTCTCTCACTCTCTCTCTCTCTAAGACTTCTGGTAACCGAGAAAATGTCTTCTTCTAACTATTATAGATCGTGGATGGACGGAGTTAGGATTGATGAGGCGACAAAGCTAGTGTATAGGGAATATGCACTCGGTATTGCAGAGTTTATGTCGCTAGCTTGCAATCAACCACATACGCTGAAAATCGGTAAGTTAAGATGTCCATGTACTAATTGCCGAAATTTTAGAATTGTTACGATTGGCGAAGTATGGTTTCACTTGTACTCAGTTGGGTTTATGTTGGGTTATAAGATTTGGTATCTTCATGGGGAAACTTCGGATTATGCAAGTAGTAGTAGAGAACCTTACGGTAGTACTAGTACTTGGGAACCTAATGTTAGTTCTAGCGAACCTTATATTGCCGATGTAGATTTTGGTGTAGGCACCATTCAGATGGTTAATGATGCACATAGAGAAAATATTCCAGAAGTAGGTGAATATCAAATTCCTAGGGTAGATGAGGAACCCAATGTAGAATCTAGGATATTTTTTGACATGTTAGATGCAACAAAGCGGCCGCTTTACGCTGGTTACAAAGAGGGTCATTCGCCATTATCATCTGCTACAAGATTAATGGGCATTAAGACGGACTACAATCTGGCGGAAGAATGTGTAGATGCGATTTTCGACTTTATGAAAGATATTCTTCCAGAAGACAACCTTGCGCCAGGTTCATACAACGAGGTCGGGAAACTTGTTAAAGGGCTGGGATTACCGAATGAGATGATAGATGTGTACATCGACAACTGTATGATATATTGGCGAGAAGATGAATACCGTCTGGATTGCAAATTCTGTAAGAAGCCGCGCTATGAGGATACTAGGGGAGGAGCTAAGGTTCCGTTCAAGCGAATGTGGTATATGCCTTTAACCGATAGGCTGAGGCGCTTATACCAATCCGAGCGAACTGCGGGGGAAATGAGATGGCATGCTGAGCATAGAAGAGGAGCAGAGATTGCACATCCGTCGGATGCTGAAGCGTGGAAACATTTTCAGAGAGTATATCCAGATTTTGCATACGAGCCACGTAACGTGTACCTCGGATTATGCACAGATGGTTTCAACCCGTTTGGAAGGCATGGGAGACAATATTCGTTGTGGCCAGTGATTTTAACTCCTTATAACCTACCGCCAACTATGTGCATGCGTCGAGAGTTTCCTTTCCTCTTTGTACTCGTTCCCGGTCCAGAGCATCCCAAAAGATCACTAGATGTATTCTTGCAGCCATTGATACATGAGTTGCAAATGTTATGACTGCCCGGTGTTGTAGCATATGATATCTCATGCAAAGAAATGTTATGGCGTCGGTTTAGCTCCGTCGGTATATCGTCAGAATACCGTCGGTATTCCTTCCGTCGAAAATCGGTCGATAATCCGTCGGTTTGTTTTCAGACGGTAATCCGTCGGTATTTACTGACGAAAAACCGACGGATATTTTTTTCCGATGAAATAGAACTGACGGAATTTCTTGGTGGGAAATCCGTCGGAAATGGTCATTTCCGACGGAAAACCATCGATTTCTACCGTCGGAAATGGCTTGTTTTCTTGTAGTGCATCATCTATATACACGAATATGAATTATCTATTTTGGAGATTACCTTTAGATAATAAGATGGATATCTATCCTTGGTTATTATGGTATATTTGGAAAAGTAGGAACAATATGGTTTATAGTCATATCGACCGGAGCCCCAGGGAAACATTAAGATTGGCAGAAACGAAATTTGTGACATGGGGAGATGCACAGTTAACTGAGGTAAAAGAACCATTGACAGGAACATGGAGAGGAAGTAATTCCGTTAATGATTTGATACTCAATGGTCAATGTTGTTTTGTGGATGGATCTCGGAAGGAGGGTGATCAATTTTCAGAACAAGGATGGTATAAATGATATGAGAGAGATGTTAATGTCTAGATGGGGGCAATGAATATCAGAGATAGTATATCCATACTCCATGCAGAATTCGAAGCCCTTGTATGGGCTATGAAATGCATGAAGTTTTATCAATATACTCACATTACATTTGCAACGGACTGTTCAGAATTGGTGAAGATAGTGTCGGAACCAGAAGAATGGCCAACGTTCTCGATCCACTTAGAGGAGTTCCAAAGAAGGAAGGACTACTTTACAGCATTCGAACTCATCCGTATTGCACACAAGCAATTTGATGGCAGACAGACTTGCATGGAGTGTCCGCTTCAGACCGTCATATACAATCCACGTTGGACCGGAGCCACCAATTTGGATTAGTGAAAGTTGGTTTCTTTTAGTGTATCTTGTTGACCAAAAAAAAGAATGTTGCCGAGGGTCGAACAAAACTGAAGTAGTTCAACGACAACAAAATGAAAAAATTGTTGTCTCTTTCTGCATAAGGATGAGCATCCCGCAACATCGCCACTAACTCCGACTCCTCTGCTGCACCAATATCTTTTCGTTTTTTAATAATATATTATTTTTATAATTAACCAACCGAATAAAATTGGAGTAAAACCGGATTACACGAAGACCGAACCAGAAGTAAAATAACCAAACCAATGGACAGTAGAAAATCATAAACCGAATTAAAAAACCCGGTTAGGGTTAAGCTTCTCTAGGTACCGCTTCCGGACCTTGAAACTCATCGCCGGCGGCTATGAGATTGACGAAGATTCGCGGCACACTCTGTCTCCCTTCCTGGACCACTGAAGAGCCAACCTCAGCGCCCTTTCCGGTGTCTGGAGGTCCTACCTGAAGGAATTTCTAGCAGTTCTAATCTGGATTAGCAACCCTAGTCTGAATTCCGAGCCTAGGATCTAAGGTTCATGTAATTGAATCTATCAGATCTCGAAGTTACCTGGTGAATATGCAGCGGAAGTATTGCAAGTAATCGAGATCACGAAGCGCCTCAAGTGCTGCGCCTCTACTGGTATCCACACGCACACAAACTGGACCGCAGGGATGCTAGTGCCTTACAGAGATCTAATCTCCAGAGAGGTTTCTATCTGTGTTCTGGTGGCTGTGTATTAGGTTAGGGGCGAGTTTAGGTCGACCATATATCTTATATATGTCGGCTTAAACCACAACGGAATTAACCAACGATTAAACCGAATTAATCTGATTAATCCGCGAGTGCATCGATCGATGCACTATCTGCAACGATTGATGCTATCCCAGAACATTGATATCGAATGCATATCACATATGCATTCACTGGATCATTACATTAATGATCAACCTCGTCTTTGACGCCTAGTTTGCTTAGGTGTGTGACCCTGTAGGATCATATAACACTAGCAATGAGTTCTCAACTCATTGATCATAAGTGGCTTCTAGCAAAGCGTTATGACTACCTAGTGTTATATGATTGTCTCATCTCGACTATACGACTTTCACTTAGAGCAAGTACAGTAGATTTCAGGACATTCCCAACAATCTTCCACTTGTACTGGAATCATCTATTCCTTTAATCCCTTTGTAGCTATATCTCAATCTAGCATAAGGCAAGCACTGTGTCATCCTTATTCAACCAGATTACGTTTATCGAATCAAGATTTGTACTGATGAAAACAAACGACTGACAATCACCTCGTTTGAGCGCGGCCACGCATTTCCAGTATCAAATCTTCGATAGGCCCAGAGATATTTAACTCCTGTTATATAGGAGGTACAAATCCCATCTTGTCCCATCCATGTCTCTTTCATATTTCATGATATGCCTAATCAGTGTCTTTATAATCACCAATTACGGCTGACGTTTGACAAAGTCAAGACGAACCAATCCATATGAGAGAGGACATGATGAACTCAGGTCTTAGGACTAAACTCTTTTGTCGTAATGAGAAACTCTTATGACACTAATATAACATCTTGTAGAGTTCTCATTGACGGGTCAAGTCCGATCATGTGTTCTCTAACACATATCTATGTGATTGACTTTAATACACTTATTAATGACTCCATGAAACATGGTCATCAGTCACCTCACATACTAGTCTCACGTGGTTGTTAATGTCCCACGTCAACAACCTCGACCAGGGACCTTTATAATTTATGTCATTTATTGCTTATAGGGTTTCATGATCAAGTCACATACTTGATGGCCTATAAAATGTCATAAATTACTTTGGGACATTGTATATATTTAATTAACACAATTAAATAATGCTGAAACAATTTCATTAAAATAACATAACTATTATGTCTTTGTGAACATCATTTCATAACTAAAACAAATACAACTCCCACTGAAATCAAGGTCATATCTTAAGAAATCTAATGCCTATAGCAGTGGTATGAAGCTCGTGCTTAGGCCTTGGGAGAGGCTTGGTCAGTGGATCAGCAACATTCTCATCCGTCGGGACTCTGCTGATCTTCACATCTCCTCTATTCACAATATCACGGATAAGGTGATATCTCCTTTCTATGTGTTTGGATTTCTGGTGTGATCTAGGTTCCTTTGCTTGCACAATGGCTCCATTGTTGTCACAATACAGAGCCACTGGCTCAGAAATACTAGGAATCACACCAAGTTCAGTGATGAACTTCTTGATCCAAACAGCCTCCTTTGCCGCTTCAGAAGCAGCGAGGTATTCAGCTTCAGTTGTGGAATCTGCTACAGTGTCCTGCTTGGAACTCTTCCAGTTGACTGCACCGCCATTCAGGCAGAAGATGTAACCAGATTGCGATCGGAAATCATCTTTGTCCGTCTGAAAACTTGCGTCTGTGTAACCACTTACTACCAGCTCATCACTTCCTCCATACACCAAGAATTTATCCTTAGTATTTCTCAAATACTTCAGAATATTCTTGACTGCTGTCCAGTGACTTTCACCTGGATCCGATTGGTATCTACTCGTCATGCTTAAAGCACAAGAAACATCTGGACGAGTACAGAGCATGGCATACATGATGGATCCCAACGCCGAGGCATAGGGAATCCGACTCATGCGATCTCGCTCAGCATGTGTCTCAGGACACTGCTTCTTGCTGAGACTTATGCCATAAGACATTGGTATGAAGCCTTTCTTGTAATCTTGCATTCTGAACCTGTGTAAGACTTTATCGATATAAGTGTCTTGACACAGTCCAATCAACTTGTTTAATCTATCTCTATAGATTATTATTCCAAGAATATATGCGGCTTCTCCCATGTCTTTCATTGAAAAACAACTTCCGAGCCAAGTCTTAACAGACTGTAACAACGGAACGTCATTTCCGAGAAGAAGTATGTCATCTACATACAACACGAGAAATGCAACTGCGCTCCCACTAGTCTTCTTGTAAACACATGGTTCTTCTTCGCTTCTGATGAAATCAAACTTTTTGACTGCTTCATCAAAACGAAGATTCCAACTCCGAGATGCTTGCTTCAATCCATAAATGGATCGATGAAGTTTGCATACTTTCCTAGCTGCATTTGGATCGATGAAACCTTCGGGTTGTGTCATGTACATATCCTCTTCCAGAATTCCATTAAGGAAAGCTGTTTTCACGTCCATCTGCCAGATCTCATAATCATAATGAGCAGCTGTTGCTAGGAGAATCCGAATGGATTTAAGCATGGCGACAGGTGAATAGGTTTCTTCATAGTCAATACCATGAATTTGTTTGAAACCTTTTGCCACTAGCCTTGCTTTATATATCTGAATATTTCCATCCACATCAATTTTCTTCTTGAAAATCCATTTACACTCAATGGGTCTTGCACCATCGGGTAAATCAACCAAAGTCCATACTTGGTTCTGTGACATGGATCCCATTTCGGATTCAGCGGCTTTCAGCCACTTTTCGGAGTCAGGGCTCATCATCGCTTCTTCAAAATTCGCTGGCTCGTCACTGTCAATGATCAACAAATCATGACAATTGGCTACGAGAAATACATATCTCTCGGGTTCGTGACGGATCCTTTCGGATCGGCGAATTTCAGGCTCCACAGGCGCCGTCTCTACAACTCTTTGTAGATCCAACTGTTGCTCTTCCTCTACGGGTTGAGCATTTTCCTGCGGTTCTCGAACTTCTTCGAGTTGTACTTTACTCCCACTGTTTCTCTTGGAAAGAAATTCTCTCTCAAGAAAGACGCAGTTCCGAGCAACAAACACTTTGTTCTCGGATTGGTTGTAAAAGTAGTATGCCTTGGTTTCCTTAGGATAACCAACAAAGTAGCACTTGTCTGATTTGGGTTCGAGCTTATCTGTAATTAATCGCTTAATTAACATAAGCTTCACAACCCCAAATCTTCAGGAAAGACACACTCGGAACATTTCCAGTCCACATCTCATGTGGTGTCTTTGCAACTGATTTTGACGGAACCCTATTAAGTGTAAACGCAGACGTTTCTAGAGCGTATCCCCAAAAGAATAATGGAAGAGTTGAGAGACTCATCATTGACCGAACCATATCTAATAAAGTCCGATTTCTCCTCTCAGACACGCCATTCCATTGTGGTGTTCCAGGAGGAGTGAGTTGTGAAACAATTCCACAATCTCTCAAATGATCACTGAATTCTTGGCTCAAGTATTCTCCTCCACGATCTGATCGAAGAGCCTTAATACTTTTTCCAAGTTGATTCTGTACTTCATTTTGGAACTCTTTGAACTTTTCAAAAGATTCCGACTTATGTCTCATTAAATAGACATAGCCATACCTGCTGAAATCATCAGTGAAGGTAATGAAGTATCGAAAATTTCCTCTGGCACTTGTGCTCATTTGGCCGCATACATCTGTATGTATAAGGCCCAATAAGTCACTGGCCCTTTCATTTGGTTTGTTGAAAGGGGCCTTAGTCATTTTGCCTAGTAAACAAGATTCACATTTCTCACATGATTCATAATCAAATGAGCCCAGAAGCCCATCACTATGGAGCTTTTGGATCCGTTTCTCGTTTATGTGGCCCAAACGACAATGCCAAAGAAAAGTCTGATTCGTGTCATTTGATTTGAATCTCTTGGTGTTAATGTTATAGATTGGTGCGGTTTGGTTTAAAACATAAAGCCCATTCTCTAATGGGCTGCTACCATAAAATACATCATTGTAATCAAAAGAACAACATTTATTCTTAATTGAAAACTGATATCCTTCCACATCCAAAACAGGAATGGAAATAATATTTCTGCTTATAGCAGGTACATAGTAGCAATTATTAAGTTTTAAAACCAAACCAGAAGGTAAAGACAAGTTATATGTTCCTACGGCTAATGCAGCAACTCTTGCTCCATTCCCCACGCGCAGGTCCACTTGTCCCCTTTCCAACTTCCTACTGTTGCTTAGGCCCTGCATATTTGTACAAATATGAGCACCACAGCCGGTATCCAATACCCAAGAAGTAGAACCAGAAGTAGTAACATTTACTTCTATAACATAAATACCTGAAGATGAAGTCTCGAAAGTCTTCTTCTTCTTCTTCTCTTCCAAGAATTTGTTGCAATTTCTCTTCCAATGCCCAAGCTCTTTACAGTAATGGCACTTATCAGTCTCAGATGGGCCCAGCTTGGGCTTTGGGGCTGGCGCCGGCGTGTCCTGGTTCTCAACCGGGACTGCCTTGCCCTTTCCCTTACCTTTGCCAAGTTTCTTAAACTTCTTACCCCCTTGTACCATAAGTACATTAGGAGTGCCCTTCTTGATATTTGGCTCAGCTGTCTTGAGCATGCCATGCAGCTCAGTCAATGTCTTTGTCAAGTTATTCATGTTATAGTTCATAACAAACTGATCATAACTTGACGGCAGTGACTGCAGAATGATGTCAGTAGCCAACTCTTGGCTAATGGGGCAATCCAGCCTCCCCAGGTTATCAATATAACCCATCATCTTAATGACATGAGGACTGACTGGACTGTCCTTTGGTAGCTTGCATTCAATGAGAGATTTAACCGTCTGGTATCTCTCAGTTCGTGCTTGCTCCTGAAACATACTTTTCAGGCTAGTGATCATCTCCACGGGCGACTCCACGTTCTCGTATTGCTTCTGCAAATCCGAGTTCATGGTAGCCAACATGAGACAATTCACATCGACCACATCATTGGAATGCTTATCCCAAGCATTCCTTTCTGCATGTGGAGCATTGGCTCTCGGTTTTTCAGGGAGAACAGTTTCCAGGACATAGTCCCTTTTCTCCTGCTTGAGAACAATTCTCAAGTTCCGATACCATTCGAGAAAATTCGATCCAGTTAACTTGTATTTCTCAAGGACGGATCGCAGGGAGAAAGAGTTGTTATGAGTGTTAGTCATAGCTGAGAACATAGAAAAGAAAAAGTTTAGTCATGATGTTCAAGAAATGAGAATTCTTAACATTTAAGAAAACACGCACTATATTCAAACAATGTTTCCTCAGATGAATATAATGATCCAAGACCCATGTTTCACTAGACTTGAGTGAGCCACTGGCTATCACCCAAATTCAGCTATCTAGGTAAGCAACAACCTTGCTAGTTATATCCAATATAACTCTTGGTTGTGGACTGACATCTTATGTCTAATCCACCTGATGTCTCTGAGCCCAAAACGATTTTGATGGCCCAGTCAAGTAAACCAATCTCTTCAGTCACGTAATTGTCGATGTTTCGCACTGCAAATCCATCAACGCGATTACCTCTGTCTTACTCATGAAATTGTGGACATCTTGCACTGCAAGTCTGTCGCACAATCAAATGGGTCTTGACAGTTGACAAGATTGGAAAGACATCAAGTACACTTGATATTTGGTTGAGGAACGGAACCATTTAAAACGATCAGTTTTACTATGTTTTAATTCTTATAATTAATTAATCTGCGATAACCGATCAATCCAATTGATCCTGTTTTGAATACCGGTCAGCGTCGATCGATGCTACATTAGCATCGGTCGATGCCAACCTAATCCAACCAATCGCATTTAAACCATTCACAGTGTTCGACCATTATTAACCAAACTCGATGACCGGTCCAATCCAATTGAACCGATCCAACAATCTCGCGAGGCTGTGTCGATCGATGCAACAATTGCATCGATCGACACTAGGCGAAAACTAGGTTTATTCGGGTTTTCGCCCTGCATCGTGTAGGATTATGTGTGTTCATTGGTGTAATTGTCAGATTACAACCTAACATAATCAACTAGGATCTAGGTGATTTGCAGTTGAATCATAAACCAGATCAGAATCATTACCTTGTTATTAGTGCAGCGGATTGGTAATGAAGAGATCACTGAGAGCTGATAGGAACCGGCTCCTCCTAGGTATCCACACGCTTACAAGCTACTGGATCAGGTTGCTAGACCAAGCTGGAATCAACAGAGAGAGAGAGAGAGGACGGCTGAGGCTCAAAATCGCAGGAGATGATGTAAATTAGCCCTAGGCGCCATTCCTCTTCCTTATATGGGCCCAAGTTATTAAACTAATGGCCTATTAGGATTTTGGGCCCAAGACACAAATCAGACAAAAGCCTGTATTTTGTCTGGCCCAATTCTCTGTACAAATACAGTAAATGCCTTGCATCTTACCGTATTAATTCCTTGTTAACTTTCCCGTTAGCTATGGTGTGTGACCCTTAGGGATCATACAATACTGGTAATAAGTCCTAAACTTATAGATCATGAGCGGGCTCTAGCAAGTCATCATGATCACCCAGTATTTATGACTTATGTCTGATCTCGACACTTATCATACTTTCTAGAGATAGTACGGTAGATTTCAGGACATTCCCAACAATCTCCCACTTGTACTGGAATCCTACATTCCCTAATCCTTTTGTCTCAATATCTCGATCTGGCATAAGGCAAGATACGTGTCATCCTTATATAGCCAGACCATGTTCATCGGACCAGATTTGATACTGACAATGCAAACGACTTGGGCAAGTCCGTTTGGGAGTGGCCACTCTCTTACCAGCTATCAAGTCTCCGATTGGCCTAGAGATATTACCTCCGTTAAACGGCAGGGACAAATCCCATCTTGTTCCATCACTATGAACTACACACTTTATAATACACCCAACCAAGGTCCTTATAGCTCCCAGTTACGAAACAGCGTTAGACAATGATCAAAGCGCATCACTCCATGTGCAGCCACATGCATGCGAACTCAGGTCTAAGGACTATACTCTATAGTCGTATATGAGAACCTCTCATGACACAAATATTAATATCTTGTAGAGTTCTCATCAGCGGTCCATGTTCGGTCATATGCTCCCCTACATATACCTATGTGTCGACTTTGATGCCGCGCATCTATGACCCCTCGAAACTTGGTCATAAGTCTCAACACAATCTAGTCTCAAGTGGTTGTTGGTGTTCCAATTTCAACAACCTTCGACTATGGACACTATGATTTATGTCATTTCGTTAAATATGGGGTTTCAGGATCAAGTCTACTCATGTACTTCGATGGCCCATATATAATGACATGAATCATTTTGGAACGATTATTTATATCACAGTTAAAATAATCCAGAAATCATAGATTTCATAAACATAAAATATTATGTTTACATGAACCTTTCAAAACAACTAAATAAAGCCCTTTATAAACTCCCACTGAAATTAAGACTACATCTTAATTTCACTTATCCTACAGCTACAGTCCGCGACTCGTGCTTAGGCCTAAGGAGTGGCTTCGTTAATAGATTAGCAACGTTCTCATTCGTTGAAACTTGCTGATCTACTTAACACCTCTGTCATTTATCTCACGGAATAGGTTATACCTACCCTTCAAGGTGTTTGGACCTCTGATGTGCAGCTAGTCTCATCTATGCTGGGAATCACATCAAGTTCAGTGATGAACTCTTCTTTCCAAACAACCTCTTTCGCCGCTTCCCAAGCTGCGAAATGTTCAGCTTAAGTCATGGAGTCAGCAACAGTGCCTTGCACCGCCAGACAGACACAAGATATAACCGGACTGTGACCGGAAATCATCTTTGTCTGTTGGAAATTTGCCTTTCAGACTCTACCGACTTGTAGCACCTCACTTTCTCCGTAAATCAAGAACTTATCCTAAGTATTTTCCAAATACTTGAGGATATTCATTACGTCTATCCAGTGATTCTTTGCTGGATTTGACTGGTCTTTACTTGTCTTGCTTAACATTAAAGCAACATCAAAACAAGTACGTGTCATGGCATACATGATAGATCCAATTGCCGACGCATATGGAATCTCATCCATGCATTCAAGCTCAGCAGTTATCGTAGGACACTGTTTCTCGCTTAACGTAATGCCATGTGACATTGACATAAAACCCTTCTTGGAATGCTGAAAACGTGTAGGACTTTGTCAATATAAGAATCCTGACTTTGTCCTATCAGCTCTTTCGGATCTCTATCTTTAGATCCAAAATCCAAGAACATACGTGGCTTTACCCATGTCAATCATAAAAACAACTCCCAAGCCAGTCCTTTACCGACTGCGGCATTGGAACGTTATTTCCGAGAATCAGTATGTCATCGACATACACTATGAGAAATGCAACATCGCTCCCACTTATCTATTAGTAAACGCACAGTACCACTTCGTTCCTGTTCAAGTCAAAACCTTGACTACTTCAACAGAACGAAGATTCCAACTCCGATATGTTTGCTTCCATCCATGAATGGATCGATGAAGCTAACTTACACACAGTGTAATTTTTCGGAGTCCGGGCTCACTTTCGCTTCTGTGAATTTCGCAGGTTCGTCACTTTCAATGATCATCAGATCATGGCAACTAATCACGAGAAATCACTCTCGGATTAGTGACGGATTCATTCAGATCTGCGAACTTCAGGCTCTACAGGTGTAGATTCTACAGAAATCTGTAAATCCATCCGCTGCTCTCCCTCAACAGGTTGAGCAGCCTCCTGTATTTCTCGAATTTCTTCGAGTTATACTTTTACTCCCACTGTTCTTCTTGGAAAGCAACTTTCCTTTTAGAAAACAGAATTCCGAACAACCTAACTTCGTTTTCGGAATGGACGTAAAAAGTAACAAGCCTTGGTTTCCCTAGGACAACCAGCGAAGTAGCTCAACTACAACTACTCAGTAAAGACGAATTTGGATCATTTCCAGTCCACATTTATGTGGTGTCTTTCAACTGATATTGGTGGAACTATTTCAGCGTAAACTTAGATATTTCTAGAGCGTTATTCTTAAAGAATATCATGGAAGATTCGTGTGACTCATCTTTAATCATTTCTAATAAGATCTGATTCTTTCTCACAGAAACACCTCAAGGTTTTCAGGAGAAATGAGCTGTGAAACGACTTCACACTCATTCAGATGATCACACCATCAATGACTTAAGTATTCTCACTCGTGATCTAATCCAGAGTCTCAATACTTCTGTCACTCAGATTCTATACCTCATTCTGGAACTCTTTCGACCATTTCAAAGAATTCCGACTCGTGTCTCATCAAATGAACACAGTCATACTCACTGAAGTAATCAGTAAATATAATGAAGTACATGAAATTTTCTCTGGCATTACTGCTTATCGGGCCACATACATGAGTATGTTCAAGGTCCAATAAGCCTTTGGGCCTTTCTCTAGCTCGGCTAAGATGGGCCCTTTGTCTTTTGGCCCAGTAAGCAGAATTCAAGTCTCATAAGATATCCGATCAAATGAGCCCAAAAGTCCATAACTATGGGATTTCTGAATCCGACTCACTCTATGTGACCAAGACATTTACGCCAAGAAAAATCAGGCTTAATTCATCAGATTTAAACCAATTCGGTATTTATGTTACATTTAGGCACTCTTTGGTTTAAGATATAAAACCCATTCCTTGAATAGGGTGCTACAATTAATATTTCATTAAGATCAAAAGAACAAAACTTGTCTTTTATCAAAATGAAAAACATTCAAATCCTTACAAGAAAATGAAAGACAACTCTGCTTAAAGCAGGTACATTGTAGCAATTACTTAATACAAAACCAAGCCTCAAAGGCATCTACAAGTGAAAACCCTACGGCTGAGGCATCATCCATAGCTCCTTCCAGACATGCAGTTCCACTTGTCCTTCCTTCAACGTTCTACTGTTGCTTAGGCTCTGCATATTATAACAAATATCAGTGCCACAACCAGTATCCAATACCTATAAGGTAGAACTTGAAGTAATAACATGAATACCTGAGGAAGTAGTCTCATACATCAACTTCAACTCCTCATAATCTTCCATGAATTTAATGCAATCTCTCTTCCAATGCCCAGTCTCTTTACAGTAGCAGCACTTACCAACGTAAGATGTATCTGACTCGGGCTCAGAAGACACACGCTTGCCATGATTCAAAATCTGGACAACTTTGTCTTCACCCTTGTCAGCACTAGGTTTAGTAAACCTACCCTTCTCCATTATGAGATTATACAGGGTACTCTTCACGTTTGGCTCAACTGTCTTGAGCATATCATGCAGTTCAGTCAGCGTCTTCGTTAAGCCTTTCTTGATATAGTTCCTTTTGAACTTATCATAGCTTGACGGCAGTGACTGCAGAATGATCTCAGTTGCCAATTCTTGGCTAACTGGATAATCCAGATTCCTCAGGTTATCAATGTAACCCATCATTTTACTGACATGAGGACTCACTGGATGATCATTTGGTAGCTTGCAGCTAGTGAGAGACTTAACCAACTGGTATCTCTCCACTCTTACCTGCTCCTGAAATTTCAATTTCAGGCTGCTGATCATCTCTATTGGCGACTCCATGTTCTCATATTGCTTCAGCAAATCTGAGTCCATGGTAGCCAATATCAGACCACGCACATCTACCGCATCATTATAATGCTTATTCCAAGCATCATATACTGCATGAGAGGCATTGGACCCGATCCTCTCGGGGAGAGCTCTCTCAAGGACATAGTCCTTTCTCTCCTGCCTGAGGACTAGCCTCAGGTTCCGCGACCAAGTCAAGAAATTTGATCCGTTCAGTTTGTCCATCTCAAGGACAGACCGGATCGAGAAAGTGTTTTGATTGTTTGTGCTAGTCATAACTGAAATTTAGAGATAAATAGAGTCTTAGTTATTTAGTTCATAAAAGAGTAATCTTAATAACTTATAAGAAAACTCGCATTGCATTCAAAATTTCTTTGTTTAACCTCATAAGAATGCAATGATTCCGAGACCCATGTTCAGCTAAATCCAAAATGGGCCACTGGCCGTCACCCAGAAGTAGCTTTACTTGGTAAGCATACACACAGCTAGTTATATCCAATAACTCTCGGTTGTGAATTGGGCTCAAGGCCCAATACACCAGATGTCTCAAGGCCCGGGACTCCCGATGGCCCAGTCAAGGAAACCAATCTCTTACAGCCAAATAATCACTAAAGTCTGGGACTCCCAATGAAATTAGTGACTATATACTACTTTACTTACGCAAAAACAGACACCTCACACTGTAAGCCATATCTGTAATTGAATAAGCGTTAAGTAGCTGACAAGATTGGGCAAGACATCCAAGCTTGATATTGGTTTTGAGGATTTTAGGTTTTCTTTCCAAAAATAGAAGATTACTATTTTGGGAAACTTACTTATTTTAGAAACTTTCTAAATTTAGAAATATACTAAAAATAGAAATTTCTAATTTAATATTTTATTAAAGTTTTCGGTTGGGTCACAAATTATAGGCCCAATTCTTGGCCCAAGACCACAAAATTCCAATTGGCCCAATAATTTGACATAACCGAGTCGGTTCATTAATTCTGGTCCAAGACCAAATTAACTACTAAATCCAACTGGTTATTTACTAAACCAGACCAGCTCTAAATTATTTGGTCCAACCAAATCAAACTTAGACCAGCCTTCGGTTTAGGTTAAAATTCAATTTTTGAATTTAAATCCGGTTTAACCAGAAATTAAATAATACCAATTGTATTAAATAATTTCCAGCAAACCGCGATTTTGGGTTAACCGCTTAAACCATAATTATCAAAGCTTTGAAACGATTTTGTCTTTTAGCTCAAAGACAAAATCATGATCTTTTACAAATCGTAACTAATCTTAACAAAAGCGATTCAATAATTGACTTTAACCAAATCGATTATTTGATTAAACAATCGATTTCATTCACAAACCTAATGTAATCGATTCATGTCATTCACTAAAGACAAAACATGATTTTGTCCTTTTCCAATTCAACAAGCGAAGACAAAACGATCATTCAAATTAATCGATCATGTGATCACTAGAGGACAAATCGATTTTGTCCTTTTTTCAAACCTAACAAAATAATTGACTTTCACCATTCGTATGAAACTTAATTATGAAACAAGGTCAACAAGTGATATGACAATCACTAAAGACAAAACCTAACCTTATGTTTCAATCGATTCATTAACAAACCAAAGTCAACATTTGATCGATACTAAGCAATCACAATGAAAAAGGTCAACATGCGATTATCACTTAGACAAAAACGATTCGCATACTTTAACAAATTCAAAATCGATTGTCACCACATCGCTTATACATAAACAAATCGATTCTTGTGATTAACCAATTAACAAGCGATTTTCATATTAGGGTTTTTACAAGTTCTAATCAAATTTCTTAAGCCAAATTCGATTCTAAACATTAAAAACAACCTAAATATGATCCAAACAGCAAAAACCTAACGACCTAGGCTCTGATACCACTGTAGGATTATGTGTGTTCATTGGTGTAATTGTCAGATTACAACCTAACATAATCAACTAGGATCTAGGTGATTTGCAGTTGAATCATAAACCAGATCAGAATCATTACCTTGTTATTAGTGCAGCGGATTGGTAATAAAGAGATCACTGAGAGCTGATAGGAACCGGCTCCTCCTAGGTATCCACACGCTTACAAGCTACTGGATCAGGTTGCTAGACCAAGCTGGAATCAACAGAGAGAGAGAGGACGGCTGAGGCTCAAAATCGCAGGAGATGATGTAAATTAGCCCTAGGCGCCATTCCTCTTCCTTATATGGGCCCAAGTTATTAAACTAATGGCCTATTAGGATTTTGGGCCCAAGACACAAATCAGACAAAAGCCTGTATTTTGTCTGGCCCAATTCTCTGTACAAATACATTAAATGCCTTGCATCTTACCGTATTAATTCCTTGTTAACTTTCCCGTTAGCTATGGTGTGTGACCCTTAGGGATCATACAATACTGGTAATAAGTCCTAAACTTATAGATCATGAGCGGGCTCTAGCAAGTCATCATGATCACCCAGTATTTATGACTTATGTCTGATCTCGACACTTATCATACTTTCTAGAGATAGTACGGTAGATTTCAGGACATTCCCAACACATCGATCGTTGCCGGATTGGCAACGATCGACACCATGCGAAAAACCCTAAATTTATTCGGGTTTTCGCTCTGTGTCGATCGATGCCCGATTGGCAACGATCGACACTATGCGAAAAACCTTAAAACGTTTTCGAACAAAACCCTAAACTAGGTTACTTTGATCAAAACGAGTTTTAGCATGCTTGTATCAGTTATACAAAGATCTAGATTCAACTAATCTAATCATCATGCTACAAATTCAATGGAACCCTAAAGCTCTGATACCACTGAAGGAATTTCTAGCAGTTCTAATCCGGATTAGCAACCCTAGTCTGAATTCCGAGCCTAGGATCTAAGGTTCATGTAATTGAATCTATCAGATCTCGAAGTTACCTGGTGAATATGCAGCGGAAGTATTGCAAGTAATCGAGATCACGAAGCGCCTCAAGTGCTGCGCCTCTACTGGTATCCACACGCACACAAACTGGACCGCAGGGATGCTAGTGCCTTACAGAGATCTAATCTCCAGAGAGGTTTCTATCTGTGTTCTGGTGGCTGTGTATTAGGTTAAGGGCGAGTTTAGGTCGACCATATATCTTATATATGTCGGCTTAAACCACAACGGAATTAACCAACGATTAAACCGAATTAATCTGATTAATCCGCGAGTGCATCGATCGATGCACTATCTGCAACGATCGATGCTATCTCAGAACATTGATATCGAATGCATATCACATATGCATTCACTGGATCATTACATTAATGATCAACCTCGTCTTTGACGCCCAGATTGCTTAGGTGTGTGACCCTGTAGGATCATATAACACTAGCAATGAGTTCTCAACTCATTGATCATAAGTGGCTTCTAGCAAAGCGTTATGACTACCTAGTGTTATGTGATTGTCTCATCTCGACTATACGACTTTCACTTAGAGCAAGTACAGTAGATTTCAGGACATTCCCAACACTACCCTCTCGCCGACTCCCGAAGTCTCTTTTCTCAGCCTCTCTGCCTCCCACGGACTCACCCGGCAAATCCCGCATCTGCAAAACCCGTGACTTACCCTCCCCGAAATCTCCTTCAGTGACTCACCTCCACGCATCCATCTCTATACTCACCACATGCCGATATCAGAGGTAAGTGGAGAATCTAAACGTGACAGGGCCACCACACTTTCCGCGGTCAAACTTCTCCACATACGCGGTGGTCTCACCAAGCCCCACCGCGCACCCTCCTCAACACGCCACGCTTGCCCTCCTATCTTCTCCGGAAGCTTCCGCCGCTTCGCGAACAACGCAGATCTGAGTCATCTCTTCCTCCTCTGTGCTTTCCTTGCCTTGCCGCTGTCCTCGTACGACAATAATCCGGCGTCTTACTAAGGTCTGAAGATTGAACTTGGTCGCGCCGTCGCTCGCCCCTCCGAAGAAGACATCCACACCTCGCGCAGCCTTAATGAAGAAGAGTACAGACATCTTCTGGCCACCCTCGCTAACCTGATCTTTGATGAAGAGCTAGTAACCAGAGGGGAGACCTCTCACGTCACCGGCGGAGACCACCGGACAACGGAGAGGTCTCCAAATCGACTGAAAGACTGAGGGCTGCGCCTTGAAAACCTAGAGAGAAAATAGGACGAGCGAATGATAAACACGTGCGCGCAGTGCCGGCCCAATATTTCTGCATGTCCTATTCAAACCTAAAATACTGTTTAATATAATTAAGGTTCCAAATTTTATTTTATATATTTTAATGAAAAATATATTTAAAAATACCCTTTTAAATATTTTTAAATATATATTATGAAAAATATTTGAAAATGGCCTTATAGTTTTTTTTTATTAATATATACTAATATAGAAAATATAATAAAATGCTTTTCTTAGTCGGATGTCCTAATCCGTCGCTTACATGACTTATGCTCGAGGTCGGCTCTGCGTACGCGTCCTCATTCAAAAAGAAGATACTTTTGAATAATACTGCACCAATATCTTCGGAGCCTCCAAAATAGGAAAGGCTTCTCGTTTCTCCACCGTTGGTACAATTTTGTCAATGTTGATTATGAGTTAAAGATGACAAGAGATTTGTTAAGACATACCCAAGAGCCGGGAGATTTAGGCCGCAAGAAGGAGTTTTCGGACTGAGACTGAGTGCACCAATCCACAATGGTTGGAATCTACAATTTGCCATTTTTATTTGTAGAAATTCAAAACAAAATGATAGATGATGACTCGTTAAACTAATAAGTAGGTTTTTTACTCTCATTCTTTGTCATAATCAATAATATTAAGAACATGAAAAACTGATAATTATATAAGATAAGTTTTAATGCCATAATGTGGAGCAACGTATATTCAGTTTGGATGTAATGGGTGTCTATACGAAAGCGATATGATTATAAGAAACTCAAATCTTATGTTTATTTTTCTTCCACTGTAATGGATGATTCATATATATATTGTTGAGCAGTTATAGATGAATCAATCTTGTGATGATATGTTAATATATACAAATCCTACAAACAGACCTTCTAATCTGTATAAGGAAAACCATACGCAAGAATTAATACAAATGTTTGCGTGTGGCCTACATGCGTTATATCTTTTCTCTCTCATTTATTTTTTAGCCGTCGTCGTCTTTTCATTTTATCGATCTAGCCTCTCCAGCACATCCATCACCATCCGGTGTTGTGTCATCGCCGGAGAAGGCTCTTTCTTTTCCTTTTCGTCGCGTCTATATTTTTCTTGTGGTGGTGTTGTCTCCTCTCCACCTGGAGTCTCGAGATCTGCGTTGGCGTACCTTAGGAGTGTCTGCGCGTGGCAAGGTACGACATATCATCCGGGCTGGGCATGGCGTGACGGTGGTTGTCATGGCGGTTATCCTCTGTTTGAGGACGGCTCTGGATCTCCCTTATTCTATCCGCTTTCTATCCGCGGAGGTGTCCCGTCCACCCTTGAGCTTCGTCGCTGCCAGCTTTGTACCATGTTTTGAGTTTTGGTTTCGTCAGCCTGGGGTGGTGTTGCAGCCTCCTTGTGGTTCTCGTCATTCTCTCCAGTCAGTTTTGTTATCACTGAAGGTTCTGCAATTACACAACTCAAGTTCATGTGTAACACAAGTTGACGTGAGTGTTTATGTTACGAGAAAGTGGCTGACGTGACATTAGTGAAAAGAGGAAAATAAGAATAAATATTATCAAAGATAGGAAACTGAAGATCTTTCGAGAAAAGGAATATATGTATAAAAGAGAAAAACGCCAAAGAGGGAGGTAGTCCTCGTGAAGTGTAGCAACATAAGACTAGGTTAAGATCTCCATTGAAGGGCACAAAACTGCTCGGTTAAACAGTTGTTTGCGGTGTGTAACACAGTTCGGGTTGAAACTGTGATTATAGATCAAAGAGGAATTTAGGTAGTTGAACCTAGAGTTTCCAGTCCTTGGATCTGTGTTAGGATCATTGATAGATAGAGATAGATTGGTATCGAACTAAGGGGTGTCTTAGTGTCGAGTATTTCCATTAGGCAAGGTCTTGTTGTAAGATTGTCTAAAGAATCTCTATTGAATAAAGTGAGGATATAGACACATTTCTATATCTCATATAATTGTGTGTTTGCTCATATTCTCGTTCTTACAATTGGTATCAGAGCGGGATACATACTCGGGTGAATTTTGCTCGAACACATGTGAGACCCTGTGAAGAGAATATGTCGACATCTACACTGAATGATGGTTATAAACACTTGATATTAGATGATATAAATTACATACATTTGAAAGTAAGAATGAGGGTGAATTTGCGCGGAATTGATGAGGACGTTTGGAAGGCTGTTTAGTGATGTTGGGAAGAGTCGTGTGTAACTACAGAAGATGGCATAAATATAGTTAAATCCATCACCAAGTGGACTGAAATAGAGAAAAAACTTTTGAAATTTAACGTAAAGGCGTTGGATGCAATTTTCAATTCAATGGATGAACAACAATTCAAATTGACTCAGCTAAGGAGGCATGGGATATATTGCAAAACGTTTATGAGGGTACATATAGTGTTAGGAGAACAAGGTTGGATTTGCTAGCAGCGCAATTTGAAAACATACGGATGAATGATGATGAGAAGATAACATATTTCAGTGCCAAGATAAGTTTCATAGCTAATGAAGCATATGTTTTGGGTAAAGCTTACAAAGACACAAAATTGGTGAAGAAATTGGTGCGTTGCTTGCCTGCAAAATTTGCATCACAGAAAGCTGTGATAAAAATGGCGATGAATACTGCTGAAGCAGTAGGGATGCTAAAAGCTCAAGAGATGGAGATGGAATCTAAGCTTCCCAAAACTGTGGAAGATCGTGCAGTTACAGATGATGACGACAACCAAAAATGTTTGAAACTTGAAGAAGTTGCTACCTTGATGATCTTGAAGCTTGAAAAAAACATGGATCTTATGCATAAGATGTCCAAAGATAGACTACCAAGAAAGGAAGAAGGTCATAAAACATATGAAGTTAAGTGTTATGCATGTCATGGTTCTGGACATGTCAAATTTGAATGCCCATCATTCAAGAGGAAAGAAATGAAGTGTAATGGATGTAATGGTTATGGTCACACAAAAGAAAACTGTGTAACTACAAGGAAAAAGAAGATGCAGATGGTTAGAAGTCGCAATGACATGTCATATATAGATGAAGATGCTCTTAGCTTGGTGGCTTTGCATGTATTTGTGGAGGCTGAGAAAGAAAACGAAAAATATGAATCTGGGCTGACATGTGTTACACACACAAATACTGTTGCGTCAGACAGTGATTCAGAAAGTGATCAAGAGGTGGATGTTATAGGTGAACTAAAAATTCTTTATGAGAGTTGGGTTCAGTTGAGCAATGATAATCCTCAACTGACCAAGGACAATATGAAGTTGGAAGATGAAGTCAGTAGGATGCATAAAGTTCTCATGTCAGAACAAGATGAGAAAAAGGAACATTTGAGCAAGCTGGATGAGAACATAAAGCAAATTCGTCTGATTAACAATGAATCTGAAAAGTTAGATCAGATTTTTGCTATGGGATCGGAATAACAGGAAACACAAAGCTTGGTCTTGGATATAATGGAGGTACAGATAACACAAAAACTGTATTTATTCGTGTCAGGGAATGTGTCACACAGTGATGGATCAGAGAATGAAATTACAACCTTAAGAGCTGAGGATATTTCAAATGTCCAAGGAGACACCCCACATGATGTTGAAGAGAAGAAAGTATTGGGAATATGTATGGTAGGATTCATTCAGATCTAAAATCAAAATTTATCAAGATGCACAAGTCTAAATCTGTTAAAACAAACATAATAAAGGATAGAAATCATAGCTCAAGAGCAGATATGTGTGGCAGTACCATGAAGACTAATTCAACAAGGATGGATACCAAAAAACCCAAGAAATGCATAAGCTTATGGAAACCTAAGGTGTGTTTCTTTTGTGGCAAATCTGGGCATATCAAACGTCATTGCTACAAGTATCTTGAAGGAGTTCATCAAGCTTGGAGACACCATGTTCATGATGCAAATACTGTGAAGTGCAGGAGAAAGTGGATGGAGAAATCAAATCTTTATCGAAGTATCAAGCATAGTTCAACATTGTGCAAGTGTGAGTGTGTAAGACGCAAAGGAATTGATCATAGAATGCTTGGGAAAATGAGATATGAAGACTTAAATCGATGGATAAATCAGAAGAGGAAGAGTTGTTGAGCAAGATGGATGGCTTTGTAGGTGTGGCAAAATTCAGTGCTTGATTTGGTATTTTCACAGAGTTGTGTCACTCAAGCAGGGGGAGATTGAAAGCTTGATGATGCTTGATTCAAGGGGAGTTTTGGAATTATATATTGATGGTGTATGTGATTTTTGTGGTGAGTAATAGCTAGTTGGCTTGAGTTAAAAAATTCAGTGAAAAAGGGGGATATTGTTAACACTGAAGGTTCTGCAATTACACGACTCAAGTTCATGTGTAACACAAGTTGACGTGAGTCTGTATGTCACGAGAAAGTGGCTGATGTGGCATTGGTAAAAAGAGGAAAGTAAGAATAATGATTTGGAAATATTAAAGTTAGGGAACTGAAGATCTTTGGAGAAAAGGAATATAGGTATAAAAGTAAAAAACGCCAAAGAGGGAGGTAGCCCTCGTGAAGTGTAGCAGTAGAAGACTAGGTTAAGATCTCCATTGAAGGGCATAAGACTGCTCGGTTAAACAGCTATTTGCGTGTGTAACACAGTTCGGGTTGAAACTGTGATTATAGATCAAGGAGGAATTTAGGTAGTTGAACATAGAGTTTCCAGTACTTGGATATGTGTTAGGATCATTGATAGATAAAGATAGCTTGGTGTCGAACGAAGGGGTGTCATAGTGTCGAGTAATTCATTAGGAAAGGTCTTGTTGTAAGATTGTCTAAAGAATCTCTATTGAATAAAGTGAGGATATAGGCACATTGCTATATCTCATTGAATTGTGTGTTTGCTCATGATATGATATCGGAGGCGGGTGGTCGAGTGGTCGAGAGGGATTGATCGACACGATGGGGAATCAATCGACACCGGGTGGACGATGGGACAAAGGAGCTGGTCGAAGACGCTCTCTCCTTGGTCAATGGGTGATGGTGGATGATTCGAACAACACGAGATAGGAACACTTTGAGTAACTCACGCACACAAGCAAGAAGACAATAAGATAAATTGTTCAAGGAGACTCCACGCAAGAACCAAGAGATCAACCACTAGACAATACTAGGGTTTTCTTATCATCAACTTACTTGAGTTTATTTAAAAACAAAGAGTGGCTTTAAATAGCCAAAGTACTAGGGTTAAAAGTCTTAAGAATGGACTATAAAGAGGCCTGGTCGAAATTATTAAAATAGAATGCAAGGAAGAAGGTTGGACGGCCCAGATTCTCCTTCTTTTGAAGCGGGCCTTGGTTTACCCTATTAAAAACCTTAGTGGGAAAACCTAATTGGGACAAAACCACACTTAAGGTCTGAAGTCCACCAAGGATATGTTTCATGTACTCCTGGTCGCCACACATAAGTCTGAAGTCCACCAAGTCCGTGAGCTTCCAAATAAGGCAGGTCCAGCAACCTTCGGGTTTGATCTTGCATATCTTCTTTATCCGAGCTGGTATTGGTGTGGTTCTAACTCTCATGTAATCCTTAATGAATCAAGAATCTAGAACAAGTGTTTTACTCCTTAATTAATCCTGGTTTGTTCTGAGCATCCCGAAAAGTGCAAGTCGGTCTTTATCGGGTTCCCTGAACATTACCTGTCTTGAATCGGGCATAACTTCTTCATAGAAACTGGTATTGATATGATTCCACTTCATGGAAGATTCCTTTGTGAGTCAGGTTTCCAGAATAGGTTGATTTTCAGCTTGATTCCTCTTGTTCCATTCGCAATCCTCTCTTGAATGCACCTATATCCGCGGACAAGGCCCATTGGACAGCTTCTAGACATCCTCCAAGGTGATCTCGAACCCATGATGATTCCTTCTGACCAAAATCTTCCAAATAGCATACTTTATGGTGAATATCAAACCTGGAATGATTGGCTCGAACCAACTCTCTTAGGAACATCTTCCAGGACACGGTTAGGGCTTCGGGAGGTCGGTCATCGACCATCTCCAAATAGGATTGTTCCAATTCGGTTCTGGAACAATCATCACTCCTGAAACATGTTGTTGGATTATGAATCCTTGATACCACGTCATTGGGTCTGGTAGAACATGCATTGGCCTTCTGAACCTTTTCAGGTACGTTCCGCGGGGTCGGGAACAGCTCCATCAGCCGCATGGTCGAGGTTGGTACGTACCGCTCGTCCGGGCGATGATCCGATGTCCTCATCATACCCTCTCTCTTGAAAAGGATTTGACTTCGAATCTGCATAACCTTCACCAATAGAAAGCAAGTTAGCCTTCATGCGGTTTCGTGAGTCTATGGCCTTACCTTGAGGAATTGGTGGCCGGCTGGTGCAAGGACTTTCTATGCGTGTTCCGTTGGGTTGGGAACTCAGTATCACACCTTTGTCTTGGCGTGGGTTACATGGGAAACTCTCTGGGTCGTGATCTCCATTGCCCTCTGTCGGATCACTTTCTGGGTCGGCCGGTTCCTTCAGTTTCTCGGCCTCGCCTCCGGTCCGTTGGTTCGTGCGGTCCATCGGACTCTTGTTCATTCATACGTCCTGTTCAACACCTTTGACTAATTTCAAGTGCATTAAAACAGTTTTGTATTATTTATAATCAGATAGAAAAGAAATGGGTTTGGGTACTTGAACCTTTATCGAAGCGGTCGAGGGTCGTGGTCAGACTTGGTCGAGAGGTGTCGAACGACACTCCAAGGAGATCGATCGACACGGGCGGCCCGTGTTCGATGGTCGTGGACGGACCTGGGCCTTCGGTATTAGTATGGAATATTGCTCATATTCTATCCCTTTCAGCTCCTTCCACGTTCTTACCGGTTCCTTGAGTTGTATCCGTATCTTCTCCTCGAGCTGCCACCAAGCATAGGCTTCTCCGGTCAGGGTTTGGATCGCATTCGAGGCCTGTTCGTTCCTTGGGATATTGTAATCCCAAAAGTAATCTTCTAGGTCTTCTTCCCACTGAAAGTAGTCTTCAGTACCTGAGAAAGATATTAGCTGTGAGTCTAAGACACAAAAATTATTTTGAAGTTTACTGGGTTTTGAATGTCTTAGTCTGGAGGATTGATGGGGCCGGTATTGGTCAGGTGGCTCGGGATCCATTTCGTTCGCAGCCTGGTCGTCTCTACAGTGGTATGGGTGGTGACCACGATCTGGTCGACCTTGATTTACTCGACCATGTCGAGACGGGTCGGGCGGTCGCTCCAGGCGGTCGAGTTGGGCTTCGAGCGTCTGGCCAACCGCTTGGATCGCAGCCATCAGCTGGTTGAAGTCAGCCGGTCCAACTGGTGGATTGACGTGCTCCTCAGCCATCTATGATATGCGCACTTAACAAAAAAGATCAAACGCAACAAGGGAAAAGAAGGAAGAACAAGAAATAAAGGAAAGATAAAGAGAGAAAAGGAAAATGCGGCCGCTACAAGAGAAAAGGAAAAAGTAAGACAATGGCGATTGTTTTTTTTTTTAACTAAGAATCACAAAAAAGAAATACTAAACCGATGAAAAAATTGGAAAGATGCAACTTAAACTAAACCAAGAATCAATTCAATCAAACCGCAAACAAAAACCCTAATGTCCTATATGCGGCCGGTTTTGAGGTTTTAGCATTTAGCTGCCGAATTCTAGTGTTCTTCTTCTCTACGCTAAATGAACGCAAGGCAATCAACACAGCCAGACAAGAACAACAAAAAACTATCCAGTCGCAAACTACAGGAAAACTAAAACGTGAGCAACCTAGCGCAATAGACTAGGCCGAGAGAACTAGAAGCAATTTGAGCAATTTTTTTTTTTTGATTTTCGGTTTAAGGAAAGCAAAGAACAAACTAAACAAAAATAGCATGAGATTCAGAGATGACCGGATTGGTCGAGTGGTCGAGAGAGATCGATAGATACGATGGGGAATCGATCGACACCGGGTGGACGATGGGACAAAGGAGCTGGTCGAACATTATGTTTTTAATATGTTTAGTAAAAATTAATACTAATAATTTATTTTTGTTATTATAATTTTTATAATTTAAAAACTTAAATAGAAAAATATATAATATATAATTTTTTATAATTTTATTTCAACAATATAAAATTAAACAGTAAAAATATAATAAATAAATTATAAATAAATCTGTCTTTGTCGACGTATTTTTTTTTTTTTTTTGGTCAACATCTTTGTCGACGTATATGCACACAAAGCTATGCTCACCATTCCCCAACTCATCGAAGAATCTTTTATTTTGGTCAACCTCATCGAAGAATCTTAAATTGAAGCAAAAATGGTCGAAGAGGAAAGTCCCTTCATCGAAGAAGGTTCTATATCACAGGTTCGATCGAATAGTGTTATTTGAGAATTGTAGTTTTACGTCCAGGAATTGTGATTTTTGTATCTTAGGGCTTCATGATGCGTTAGTTGCTTCTGTAAGCTTCGCTGGGCTCTTAGTTCCAGATTTCCACGATTTCGAAATCCAATCGTACTCTTATCAAATTTCACAATTATTCTTAGTGACTGATTTCTGAAATAGCCGAAGATTCTTACGAAGTAGAGATCAAATTAATTTGTCAAAATCTGCATTTACTGTATTTTGTTTAAGCAGGAAGTAAAATTGCATGCTGAAGATGGTTCAGTGGACTTTAATGGAAACCTACCGTTGAGGCAGAAAACAGGAAACTGGAAAGCTTGCCCCTTCATTCTTGGTATATAAAAGAAATACACTTTCAATTGTAATACTTAAAATATCATCTTCTCTTGTCTTTAAACCTCGTATTATACTTTGGTGCAGCCAACGAATGCTGTGAACGGTTGGCTTACTACGGCATAGCCAAGAATCTAATCACTTACTTCACAAATGAATTGCACGAGAGTAATGTCTCTGCAGCTAGTCACGTGATGACTTGGCAAGGCACTTGTTATATCACTCCTCTCCTTGGAGCTTTAATAGCTGATTCTTATTGGGGAAGATACTGGACTATTGCTGCTTTCTCCGCCATCTATTTCATCGTAAGCTTTTTGTCGAAAATCGGTTTAATGTTCCGGTTATGTTCTGAATCTTGATGAATCTACAGGGAATGTCTGTACTGACACTCTCAGCTTCAGTTCCGAGTCTAAAACCAGCCAAATGCATTGGATCTCTATGCCCACAAGCAACGACGACTCAGCAAGCGGTTTTATTTTCAGGGCTGTACCTTATTGCTCTTGGAACTGGAGGTATCAAACCATGTGTCTCATCCTTTGGTGCTGATCAGTTTGATGACACTGATCCGCATGAACGACTTCGAAAAGCTTCTTTCTTTAACTGGTTCTACTTCTCAATCAATGTCGGTTCGTTTGTTTCAACTACACTTCTAGTGTGGGTTCAAGAGAAATGCGGTTGGGGACTTGGTTTCATGATCCCCACCGTGTTCATGGGACTCGCTACCGCGAGTTTCTTCTTTGGAACTCCGCTTTATCGGTTCCAGAAACCCGGAGGCAGTCCGATTACTCGAGTTTGCCAAGTTCTTGTAGCCGCGTACCGTAAACTGAATCACAAGGTCCCTGAAGAAGAAGAAGAAGAAAGCCACACACTTCTTTTCGAAACACGAGATAAGAGCTCTACGATTGCTGGAAGCCGGAAGATTGAACACACCGACGGTTACAAGAAATTATCATTTTCTCAATCTTGAATTTTGAGCTTTCCTATAAGCATATTATAACATATCTTTTCATGATGTCTATACAGGTTTCTTGACAAGGCCGCAATTATCGTACAAGGAGACGCGAAAGCCGACCCGTGGAAGCTTTGTACGGTGACTCAAGTCGAAGAAGTCAAGATTCTGCTACGTATGTTTCCCATATGGGTATCTGGCATCGTCTTCTCAGCTCTCCAATCACAGATTTACACTCTATTCGTTCAACAAGGACGATCCATGAAACGAACCATCGGCGATTCATTCGAGATTCCTCCAGCTACACTCGGGATGTTCGACACAGTAAGCGTCCTCATCTGCGTCCCAATCTACGACCGAATCCTCGTTCCATTCGTGCGACGATTCACAAACAGAGCAAAAGGATTCACTGATCTACAACGAATGGGAATCGGACTTTTCATCTCTGTCTTGAGCATAGCGGTTGCAGCTATCCTCGAGACAGAGCGGTTGCGGATAAACCGTGATTTCGGTTTAATAATGAATATCTTTTGGCAGATCCCTCAGTACTGTCTTATGGGCACAGCTGAGGTTTTCTTCTTCATTGGACAGCTCGAGTTTTTCTATGAACAATCTCCAGATGCGATGAGAAGTCTCTGCAGTGCCTTTGGGCTTCTCGCTTCCGCCTTTGGAAGCTACCTGAGCTCGTTGATTCTTATGCTTGTGGACTATTACACTACAATGGATGGTAGTGATGGTTGGATTCCTTCGGAGGATCTTAACAATGGTCATCTTGATTACTTCTTTTGGCTTTGGGTCTGTATTGGTTGTCTCAACATACTATTTTATGTCTTCTTCTCCCTCAAGCATTTGCAGAAAAAGGCAATGTAAGGTTCCCGTTTTCTTGATTCTTGTTTGAAATTTGTAAATACCAAACATTGTGGGCCATCGTGTAATTTGTGGGCCATTATTTAACTCCGAAGACTATCATGTGACATGTGGTGTGGACTCATAGGTATATAAAAAAGAGTAATTGGGCTGTAGATAAAGAATAAAGGGTGTGATTGTTTGCCCTGAATAGAGGGAAGAGAAATAGAGGGAAGAGAATGGGAGGAATTTTTTCTCTTTCAATCCCATCAAGATTTTCCCAATCACATTGAAAGGGAAGAAAAAAATTTCCCAACCAATCCCACCTCTTTAACACTAGATCAAACTAAATTTTCCCACTTAAAAATCAAAAAGAGAAAAATCCCTCTCTCTCCCATCTTTTGCTTCCCTCTCTCTCTCATCTTTTCCTTCCCTCCCTTCCCCACTTTTTCATTACCAATCGAAGCCAAAGCCTGTAGTTAATTTTTTTTTTGTTCAAACACCTGTAGGTAAATTGATGGACAAATTTGACCCAAAAAAGAACGATGGACAAATAGGTTTTAGGCTATTGTTTTCTATTTTTTAGACAAATTTACCTTTATCTCATCACTTTTCTCTGTCCAGTAACAAAATAAATTCATCTGGATTTGGTTTTTTCTGGCGACTGAGTCTCGTCTCTATTTTCATCAATAGCACACATACTCATCTTCAATCCATCTCTCTAAAAACAATTTTTGCAACTTTCTTCGGTTTCTTTGACAACTCTCGCTTCTCTTGGTCAATTTCAGCAATCACATGTTAAACCAACCTGAATCATTCGACTTGTAAGTCCACCAGATCTCCAATTCTCATTTTCCGATCAGAGTTTTGATCTTTCACATTGGGTTTTCGGCCATTGGGGCTAGGTTTTTTTAATTAATCTCTGCTCTTAGCTGATTTTGATGCTTGGGTTTTGTATCTTTCTCTATAATGTTTCAGGAAATGGAAGAAAGATTTTAGTACTACTATCTTTGAGAGGAAGAAGTCTCCAAACTGACTTGTTGTCGATGAAGCCATTAAGGATGACAACTTTGTTGTCTCTCTCCATCCCGCCACCATAAAAAAGCTCTAGCTTTTTCGTGGTGATACAATTCTCTTCAAGATTTGATTCTCATCAAGATTTGTTTTTTTTGTTCCCTCCTTTTCTATATCTTAAATTTTGTAATCTTCCATTGAGTACACTAACTTGTGTGTGTTATGATAGAAGAGTGAATTTTGTTGATATATTGTTCCTCTTCAGAGTTTAGGATTAAAAGTTGGTTTTGATTGTTACCAAATTAGGGTGTTTCCTTGATTTGACTTATGGATCTCATCTGGATATGACTTCTTCGAGTGACGAGCCTCGTCTCCATCTCCGTTCTTCGGTTCGCCTTTGATCAAACCATTCGTATTCCTGTCACGGTGGTAACGTTACTGGAGGAGAAAGCGTTCAATTTCTACCATAACGAAGTAATACGCTTTTCAGTAACATAGTGATTACATATACATTTACATTTTTATATAACAACAAACATGTTAACATGTTTCAAAAATTATATGTATCTCTGTTAAATATGAAGTTAGCAATACTTTCATTATTTATCTACTATATAATGAAATGTTGATATTTTTTTTAGGTATTTGACATGCTAAATATTAGTTAGAAACATATTTATAAACTTGTCTAATAATATAAATATTTAATATGTAACATATATTATCTTACTATTTAAATATATCAAATATATTTAAAAAATATAAGCCTATAAATATATTGGTTATGTAAAAATGCTTACCGACAACAAACCTAAATTAATCTATATATCACATCATGTTTGTCTAACTCATTTCACCTCCATTTTGTATTTTCTACCTAAATGACTCAATAGAAAAACAGAGAATTTAGTCTTCTTATTTTGGTTGTTGCCAATTTTGGGTGCCAACAAATGTCTAGTTTCATGTTCTTTATTTATGAAAAAGATAAACGACATATTTCCCCGTGTTATATTTCCCCGAAAATAAAGTTAAAAATTATATCTCCCCAAAATTATACTTCGAAACCTGATAATCCATCGATATTGGTTTATTGTTTACCAAAAAAATTTAAATCCGTTTAATATAATAAGAAACTGAATTTAAACCAATTAAAATAACAAAACCTTCAAACCAAATTAATTATCCTCAATTTTCTTAAACTAAATCTTCCCAATTCAACTATTGTTCACGTAAATGCATTTTAATCGATTAAAAATAAAAATTTAATCGATTTACAACTGCATAGAGATGTCAAAATGGGTTGTAACCCGCGGGTTGAGCCCAAATAGATCTGATGCGGGTTGGGCTTGGGCCATTGGATTTCAGACCGCAGCCCGCGCAAACCAACCCACCGTATCCGAGAAAAAAATTAAACCTTCATGTTCAACCACCATTGGGTTGGTTTATTTGAGTTTGGGTTAGCCCACAGATATTTCTAAATTTACCGAAAAAACATTCATGTTCAATCTTCTGGTGTTCTTTAGTCTTTATTATAATTGTTTTGTTTGAGAATATTAACAACATATATGTTGTGAAAATCTACAGTTGTATATACGTGTCTTTGTTGTCTAGCTTTACAATATTTGTTTTAGAACATGCATGTCAGAGTCAGTGTAAGATTTGCTTTTGTTCACCTGTAATATTTTTATATATGTCTCTGATATCTGATTAGATTCTATGATACAAATATAACTATGATCAAATACAAGCACTATTTATCCAGTCTTTTCTTCTCGTTAAATGACGGCAAGAGAATGTGTTACTTCACTTTCACTAGGCTCATTGATATGTATTTATAGAAGTTGTTGATGAAGAGAACAAAAATAAAAAAGTTAAAGAAGTTTGTGTTACATTTATGTGTTTTGGTGTTTGTTGCTATTTTTTAATAATGCTTTCGGATTTGTTGCTTTTCTTACCTTTTAGGATTGTCTAATAATAAAATTATTTCTTTAAGATTATTGTTTTTTTGGATTGTTGTAATGTTGTTTTAAAATTTATATTTGTTATGAATGTTTTTAATATAACTTTTTTTAAAACAGGTATAAAAACTTAAAAAAACAAGTCTATTTATAGTTAATTATAAATCTAAAGTCGAAATGAAAAAAGTTTGTATAGGAACCCGCGGGTCAGCCCGCTAATCCGTAAAATACATGCGGGTTGGGCTTGAGCCATTTGATTTCAGACTGCAGCCCCCGCAGACCAACCCGCCGGATCCGAGAAAAAATTGAAACCGCCTTAGGTTGGGCTATTTGAGCTTGATTTAGCCCCCCTGACATCTCTAATTCTTCACATTCGTAACAATGATTCTAATATCAATTCCTTATCAAATCCATTCAATTGTAATCCTTCGAAACAATATTCTTTCGCAGTCCAGTTAGCTCCCAATCAAAAACTTAGTCTTCTTCGTCGTCTTGCCACAACCACATGTGCAAAGAGAATCCAAGAGAAACCGTCGTTGTAGTATCCACAAGAGCTTTCTTCTTAGCAACTTTTTGGAAGTTTGTTCTGGGTTTACTCAATAAATTTCAAATGCGTCGAGAGATCTGATTGTTTTCGTCGGAGATCATCGGTCCCTAAAAATTTCAGCTATAAGGAAGTCAAAATCGGCACAAAGAGCTTCATCAACTAGAATCAAATCATCGGCCTTGGCGTCTTCAAGATTGTATTCAGAGGTGTATTACCTGAAGGAGACATCTTTGCCGTCAAATGATATATCCACAGCTCACAAGACAAAAATAACAAGTTCATGTCTGAATTATCTAATAATCGAAAGCCTCAAACGCAGAATCTTAGTCTGATTATAAGGATGGTGCCAAGAGAGGCGAGTTTCTGTTAGTTTATGAACTAGTAGTAAACGGTTTGCTCGATGAAGCCTTGTTTGAATCACGATTTATGTTGCCGGGGGATCACTGGAAAAATTTATTGGTCATAGTTGCATCAATTATTTCTCATCTACATAAAGAGTGGGAGAATAACTGATACACGAAGACATGAAAAGCAGTAACATATTGATAGAGAGAATTTGAGTGAGTAAAATCATATTTGTCGAGGATAGGTCAAAATCTCACATGCCCCTCTATTCGAAAAGAAAATCTCAAATGACCTCGTTATAATTTGCATTTTTAACATTTTTAATCCAAAATGAGTAAATGACCCTAAAACCTAGTGAATACCTGGAAATTACGATTCTGACTTAGGCCAAACCCAAACCAAACCCAATCGACTCAACCTTTACGTGTCTGACAAAAGGATTAGAAAATTAAGGAAATTAGGAGTAAAAAATCGGGTAAAAACCTAATTTTTGATCATTCCCTCTTCCCCCAAATGTTCTTCCTCTCGTAAAATTATCCTTAGTTTTACTCGATTACGAATGGTACCTATAAAGTGGTCGGCAGCGAGAGCAAACCCTAAAGAAGACGAAAAGAAGGAGAAGAAGAAGATGGATAATCTGAAATGATCATTGGTATCAACCTTTGGTGGGATCTACGATATGTTTATTTCAACCAACGATCATTGCTTTTAATCTTCCGTCGACAATGCCTAAATAATGTTTACAAGCGTTACTCCTTCCTCGAAATCTTCAGGCCGTTGAAATTAGTGTGCAAATTTGTCAAAAATCATTTTTATGCTATTATGTTTCACTGTGGTTGGAAGATGATTCATGACAATTTGGTTTTATGTCCTCTTCTCGAGATTTCTCTTCTTCAACTGCTAAATCGACAAAGTCACTTTGTAAATTTTTCGGTTGAATTGTTTTCTCTTCCGAGAGTGTTTATGTTACTACTCATCGAATTTGGAAGCCTGAGATATCAACCGTGATTAAGAGGTGACCCAAAGATGAAGGGAGGAAATCAACATTATCCTTTCGAACCACAATGGTGGCATTTTAAGATTTGTCTTTTCTTGGAGTCAACTGAGGAGGAAATCCAAGTTAATATTCTGTAAAATGATTTTGGTACTAAATAATTGGTATCAACTTGTCGAATGTTTGGAACTGTATGAAAATTATTGGATATTGTAATGTGATGTGCAAATTAGAGTGTCTATAAAAAAGATTGCCACACACTTCCGCATAAAAGTTTGATTATTGAGAAAAAATAATAGATATAATAATCTGTTAACGAGTAAGGTTTAAACTGCATCGTCAAATTTACTTCTTAGTTTATATCATCTGAAGATGACATATATTTCCACTTATATAATAATTTGTTTTCTAAGTTTCTTTAATGATTTTGTATAATAAAGTTGTTTAGCCGGTAAATTTTGTTTTTTTTATTTGTGTGCATGTATTATATCGATCATCAAATCAGACACTATTTTTTCTTTTATTAAGGAAAGGTTTCTCTATCGAGTTTACAAATCCTATATACAACGTAATGTGTTCAACTCATTCATATTCAGCGGTATACATATTATTTTATAATCTTGACATAAAATAATGATTACGTGTAGGAGGAGTATGAGTACCTTGTTTTCTGTGTGGTATGTTGTTCTCGGTAGTCGGTAAATTGACATCCAGAAAATTGTTCTTCGTTTTTTCTATCATTTCGGTAGATAGGATTTTAAACCACTTTGTGGCATAATTAAATGAAATAAAACATTCGGGATACGAGTAACATTTGGGATAGTTAATCTACCGAAAATGATAGAAGATACATAAACGATAGTATCAAAGAATCCTCGCGGTAGAAAATAGTAAATAAACAGAATTTCCTCCCCGTTTCTATGATCATACGTAGATTTAGAGCATATACATTGGGAGGTTCTTAGGGTGGAGTCCTTAGGAAATATTATTAATTTATTGTGGGTCCCACGTGGGACCCACATGAATAGTTAAGAAACTGTCTCTTAAAATCCTTATTTAAGAACCGATCCTTACACTGTTCATGACACGTGTCACAATCTCATTCGTTCTTTTTTTTTTCGAATTTTTTTTTTTTTTTTTTTACGGTTCCCAAAAAAAAAAAAAAAAAAAAATTTTTTAAGAACCCCCTTAAGGGGTTCACGAATGTACATGCTCTTACTAACTGTGTAAAAGTATCGACATTAAATTGTGGTCTATCGCTCTAGCTAAATTAACATAAAATGTGGGATATTCCAGCATTCTTATGCAAAAATGAAATCAACTATATATATAATTTATGTGCGTATAATTTTTGTCCTATGTTATTAGCCATTTGGTTGTTGGAAAAAGTTTTGGTGATGGAGAAAATTGTTTATGAAAACCCGAGAAATAACCGATGATGAGTTCACCATCTTTACTTTGCAGGGCTTCAAATTTTATTCTCAGAGAGATTGAAGATGGACCACCTTCTTAAATTTGATCGGCACCCTTGTAAGATGTTCGAAGTTTCTCCCATCATTATTTGGCTAACTTGACTTCCACAACGTTGTCAAACGTGTTTTCATCTAATCGTTGTTAGATTCAGCAAAGTCTTCTTCTTCGGTTACTTAACACACATCATGTGCTCCTACTATAGATGTTATTATTAGACTTTAATTGTCGTAATTTATCTTGTTGAGAAACGAGACAGGGAAGGGAACCCATCTAGTGTACGCATTTAATAAGACTTGTCGTGTATGCATTTAATAAGACTTGTGAGACCAAAAATGGTTGGGAAGATGACCAAATTTAAGACCTTAGGTGCAGATAAATATGCAGAGCTGAGTTTTCCTTCTCTTCATCCATATACGCACACAGTAAAATTCCTAACCTGCGCATCATCACCATGTGTACATTAGAGAAGCGCGGCGATCTCTTTCTCCTAACTTTAACCGGCGACGGCGAGCACAGATTCCACCCGGACACGATCACTTCCGTTCTATCGCTTCTCGAACAAGCCAAATCTCAATCGACGCGTGGATCCGTCCTCATCACTACCGCTCACGGAAAATTCTTCTCTAACGGATTCGATCTCGCTTGGGCTCAATCCGCTGGATCGGAAACCGGAGCCGTAACTAGGATGTACCAAATGGTCGAATCATTCAAACCGTTGATATCAGCTATTATCGATCTCCCGATGCCTACAATTGCTGCTTTGAACGGACACGCCGCCGCATCGGGACTGATGTTCGCCCTGAGTCACGATTACGTGTTCATGAGGAAAGACCGTGGGGTTTTGTATATGAGTGAGGTTGATATTGGTCTTCCGATTCCGGATTACTTCGCGGCGATGGTGGTGGCTAAGATCGGGACAAGTATTGCTAGGCGAGAGCTGTTGCTTAGCGGGAAGAAGATCGGAGGAGGGGAAGCAGTGGCTTTGGGGATTGTTGACTCGGCGGCGCATGATAGTGCGGAAGGAGTGGTGGAGGCTACATTGTGCCTTGGGGAAAGTTTGGCGGCGAAGAAATGGAATGGTGAAATTTATGCCTCTATTAGAAAGAGTTTGTATCCTCAGCTTTGTGACATGCTCAAATCAGTCAAATGAATTCGATTTTATTTTGTTTTATTATTAATCCTTATATGATGAGTTTATAAATGCTTTGGTTTGACAAAAAAAATGTTTGGTTTTCTTTGATATCATATCATGTCGTCAAAGACCCATGTTTACACACATTAGTGGACGACCATCTTTCTCTCTCTTGTACATTGTACAGAGGATAGAGAGAGACGCTTTCGCTACTTCGTTCCCCACCTTCTTCTCCGATTAATAACTTTCAGAAGGTAGGATCGGGGTTGGCGAAGGAGTTTTTTCTGATTTCTCTCGCTCTTTTCATCTTCTTCTATAAGGGAGAAATCTTTTTTCCCCTGGAGTGTCTCCGATTGGGCGATGTGTTCTTCAGTTTGCCGTTGTGGCTCTTTCTCCCCGATCGGCTTTTGATTTGCATAAGGTTCCGGTTTGGTTCTGCCGGATTGCTCCCTTACGAGCATCACTCCGATTAATATCGGATTTTAGGAACCCAGCGATCTCCGTTCCCTGTTGTCTTCCCGTCGCGAGGTTTGTTTTTCTCCGGTCTCTCTCTCGGTGCTCTCACGGTCTTGAAGTAATATCTTCACAGCTATTTCCCGCATATGGCTTGGGAGTTCAATGACCGAATCACTGTTGTATTCGGTCGACGGTGGAGCTTTCTCGGTGTGGCGTTACCGGTGAGTTATTCGTAGCCGTTGTTATCTTCTATGCATTTCCTCTTCGACGGTATTCTTGGTGGATCGGTGGATCGGCAACATGGGTCATCTTCAAAACGGAGTTGCGGCGGCGTTGTGCTTCCCGGCGGGTCTCCGGAACCAACCTGGCGGTGGTTGCATGTCGGTGTCGCTTACGTGCTGACACGTGGCTCTTGTTCTTATCTTCATACGCTAAGATTTGGGCTTTTTCTTTTATTCTCTGTTTGGGCCTCATTGTAATAGATTTATGTTGTTTCCTGAGCCTTTTGGGCTTTTAATGGAAAGCTTCCCAGTTAACAAAAAAAAAAAAAAAAAAGACCCATGTTTACACTTACACAATTGCATAAAAAATTAATGTTTGATCTTATTATTTGTATAAAGTGAATATATTTTTTTTTCAAGAGTTTAGTATTTTAGTAACAAAAACTATTTTATTATCCTTTAAGTCTTCATACATAACTAAACTACTCTAATTAATACACCCACTCAAATTATTGCGGCCAAATTCAAATGTAACAAGTTTTTTGGGGTCAAAATTCAAATGTAAAAAGTTCTCTACGAACTTCTTGATACCAAATGTCTACTATGTGGGGGAATAATTGCACTGAGTGTACTTTTTTTAGAAAATAATAGCAAACTTGTATCTTTCAAATTCTTTTTGCAATTGTGTATCTTTTTTTATCTTTTAGTGGTGGCTAATGACCATTTAACCTTGTTTTTTTGTCTTCTGGTTATAGATAGTTAATTAGATAACCTATCCACATTTCACTCCTCTATCCATCCGATTTATTTATTTTTTATTAATTATTTTCTTTTCTCTTACTTTCTCTTTTTTACTTTTTGAGTTATTTTTTACCCCCATGTTTTTGACGGTGGATAGAATATGGTAGATGATGATTCCAACAATATAGACCGCTGGAATGAAGATAAAATAGGCCGATGTACCGGAATTCAAAAAAAAAAATCGGACGTAATACGGAATTTGCGAATGGATAGTTTAGAGTAGATTCCATAACATTCATCCACATGGATACTTATGATGAACAAGATGCTTAACAAGATGGTTTAACATGAATGATGATGGACAAGATGCTTAACAAGATGGTATAATATATGATTATTCGTGGACACAAAAGTATATTGGACGGACAAGATGCTTAACAAGATGGTTTAACATGAATGATGGTGGACAAGATGCTTAACAAGATGGTATAACATATGATTATTCGTGGGCACAAAAGTATGTTGGACGGACAAGTTGCTTAACAAAATGGTTTAACATGAATGATGATGGACAAGATGCTTAACAAGATGGTATAACATATGATTATTCGTGGACACAAAAGTATGTTGGGGACAAGATGCTTAACAAGATGGTTTAACATGAATGATGGTGGACAAGATGCTTAACAAGATGATATAACATATGATTATTCGTGGACACAAAAGTATGTTGGACGGACAAGTTGCTTAACAAGATGGTTTAACATGAATGATGATAGACAAGATGCTTAACAAGATGGTGTAACATATGATTATTCGTGGACACAAAAGTATGTTGGACGGACAAGATGCTTAACAAGATGGTTTAACATGAATGATGATAGACAAGATGCTTAACAAGATTGTATAACATATCATTATTCATGGACACAAAGTATGTTGGACGATCACATCTCATTTTGGTTAACAAGATGCTTACCATGGGGTACAAAAGTATTTGTGATCCGTGGATACAAAAGTATGTTGGATCGATTACTCGTGGATACTACCACGGTTATATCACATGCTAAACGCTATGATGGACAATATGATGGTCAAGAGATCACATTATTGTGATCCGTGGACACAAAGTATTTTGGTTCGATTATTCGTGGACACTACAATGACTTATATCAAATGCTAAACACTTATGATGGACAATAGGGGTATGTGGTAGTATCCACGTGGATAGATATTGTAGATATCTACTCATAACTATCCATTCGCAAATTTTTTTTATGTCCAAATTTTTTTTTTTTGGAATTCCGGTAGATCGTTAAATTCTCTCTCCATTCCGGTGATCTAAATGGCCAAAAATATCTTCTATCGAAACATATCCACCGTTCAAAAAACAAGGGGTAAAAAAAAAGCAAAAGTAAGAAAGAGAAGGGAAAGGAAAAGAAAAGAAAAAAAAGAAAATAATAAAACAAGAAATAGATTGATTTTCGGTAAAAAAGAAAAAGAAAAATAGGTGAAAAAGAAAGAGTGAGGATAAAAGGGTCATTTTACTTGTATGACCCACAAAAAAAGATACAAAATCACAAACTCTTTTAAAAAGATACTAAATTGCAACTAAAAAGATAAAAAAATATACCTGGTGCAATTTACCCACTATGTGGGTCTAAAGAAAAGAAAAAGAGTAAAATATTTCCAAGTAGCACTTGTTTGCTCTAGAATATAACAGATCTCATCTCTAATCTTTTCTTCAAAACCTAAACAGCTTTCTCCATCGCCTGGTCAACATCATCTGTCTTCAAAAACTCCTCCGAAACTTCAGTAGGCTTCTTCCTTGATGAGCTTCTCTACTTCCGGCAAGAGATGATGTCCAAAGGAAGTAGGCTCTATATCGAAACTGCTCAGCTTTCTCCCGTAAAAAGAGAACCTCGAGGGTCAATCGTAATAACTAATTTTTTTTAAAAAATTACATGAATTCATAGATGTTTTCTTTCCATTTCAAAGGCTGATATGAGTAAAATTAAGGATCCACAATAAAAATTAAAAAGTTTTTGATAAACATAAGAAAAAACCCCAAGTGGTAATATGTAAATATGTTTGCCCTTCTTCAAAATCTATCCAAATACACATCCAAATAATTTCATCAACTGAACGCCGCAGAGTATTTCAATGTTTTGGTCATATACATTTTTTTATTTACAATAGTATTAGCAAGAGTTTAGAAAATATCTAGAGTATCTTGGATATACGATCTCTATGATATGAGTATATCGGGAAAAAAGAAATATGTGTTGTATATATGTAATCTCTTTACATTATTGAATACAAAAGAAAATCTCTTTTCAAAATCACAAAGATTTTATGGCATCAGAGCAGAAACTCTTGTGACCTAAAACCAATAAAACCTGCGCCGCCGTCGTCGTTAAATCAACGACCGCCGCCGACCAAGAGCCACCGCTGCTCTAGAAGCCACCGTCGCTCGTCTTCCTATTCGAACAAGCATTGTTGTCTGCGCCGTTAACTCGTGATGTCAGGAACATAAGGAGAACTAGTGGTTGCTAAACTCAACCCACTGTATGTGCTCAAGGCTTCTGATAACCCAGGAGTTTTGATATCCTCTGTTGTGTTGAAAGAGGATAACTATCCGAAGTGGGCTGCTGAGATGAGGAACTCGCTTCAAGCAAAACAGAAGCTTGCCTTCATCGAAGGATCACTGCCTCGACCGGAAAAAGAACCAGACTTGAGTATGTGGCTCGCCGCAAACTCGATGATAATTGGTTGGATACGTACTGCCATAGACCCGAAGATTCGCTCCACGGTGGCGTATGCGTCTGATGCAGAGGCTCTCTGGAAAAATCTGCGTACCCGATTCTCAGTGGGGAATGGAGTTCGCAAACAAGTGCTGAAGGACGAGATAGCCTCCTGCAGACAAAACGGGCAGACTGTCTTGGAGTATTACGTTCGTTTGACGAAGCTGTGGGAAGAGCTGCAGAATTATGACACAGGAAAAATTTGCCGTTGTGAAACTGCAGCTGATATTCTGAAAGAGAAAGAAGACGATCAAGTCCACAAGTTTCTTTTTGGGCTCGATCTTCCTTGCTTCAACAACATACGATCAACCATTATTGTTGAAGATCCTTTGCCTCCGCTCAATCAATTGTACTCTCGGGTAATAAAAGAGGAGCAGAATCAGAACATAGCTCAGACCAGAGACTTAACGAAGACAGAAGGAATCGGGTTCTCTGTAAAATCAGATTCATCTCCGCTTGTTGCTGCAGCCTCAAGATAGAAGTTCCGCGATCGATCCAGTCTCTCCTGGACTCACTGTAAGCGACAAGGACATGAGATGTCAGAGTGTTTTCTGATTCACGGATACCCAGATTGGTATTATGAACAGAATCGTGCGAAAGGCACACCGAGTGGAGAAACCAAACTAGTACAGCGAGGTGGAGGACCAGCTCGGGGAAGAGGACGAGGTCGTGTGAACAACGCTCATGCGACGTCATCTTCGGACACCGAGAATGATCAGATTGCCCAGCTGATCAATCTTTTACAAGCTCAGCGACCAACAACTTCTTCCAAAAAATTGTATGGTAAAACTAAACTCACTGACGTCATTATTGATACAGGGGCGTCGCATCATATGACCGGAGATTTGTCCTTGCTAGTAGATGTTGTTGATATCGTTTCGTCGCCAGTCAGATTTCCCAATGGGAAAGCGTCCCGAGCTACAAAACGTGGCACTTTGCCTCTTAGCACTTCTTATATGCTTCGAGATGTCTTATTTGTTCCTGCGTTTGATTGCACACTCATCTCTGTGGCGAAATTGTTGAAACAGACCGGATGCATTGCTATCTTTACTGATACATTGTGTTTCTTGCAGGACCGTTTTACGAGGACTTTGATTGGAACGGGTGAAGAGCGTGAGGGAGTGTATTATTTTAAGGGTGTCTCAGCTGCTCGTGTTCACGCGTCGTCTAAGGAGAAGACTTCTTCTGGAGCGTTGTGGCATCGTAGACTAGGACATCCTTCTGCTAGTGTTTTACTTTCTTTACCGGATTGTGATCAACCCTCTAAGGCTTTTGAGGAGATCAGTAGTTGTGACATTTTTTTTCGTGCTAAACAAACAAGAGAAATTTTTCATGACAATATTAATAAAGCTTCGGATTGTTTTTCACTTGTACATGTTGATATTTGGGGACCTTATCGAACTCCATCTACATGTGGAGCTGCGTATTTCCTAACTTTGGTTGATGATTATTCCCGTTCTGTCTGGACATATCTTATGGCAGCAAAGTCAGAAAAGTTTGAATTGATTCGGAACTTCTGTGCGATGTCGGAACGCCAATTTGGTAAACCCGTGAAATCGTTTTGAAGCGACAATGGTGCAGAGTTTGTAAGCCTTACATCGTTCTTTCATGAGAATGGTATTTTGCACCAGACTTCTTGTGTCGATACTCCTCAGCAGAATGGCCGAGTTGAGCGAAAACATCGTCATATCCTCAACGTCGCTCGCGCCTGCTTGTTTCAAAGTAGTATGGCTGTCAAATTCTGGGGAGAAAGCATATTGACAGCAACACATCTGATAAATCGTACACCCTCCTCTGTTCTCAAAGGGAAGACTCCGTACGAACTACTATTTGGATCACGACCGAAGTATGATATGCTTTGGACTTTCGGCTGTTTGTGCTACGCTCACCTTCGTATCAGAGACAAGGATAAATTCGGTGCTCGAAGTAGAAAGTGTGTGTTTGTGGGATACCCATATGGGAAGAAGGGATGGCGACTCTATGACTTAGAAACTGAGACGTTCTTCGTCAGTCGGGATGTGCGGTTTCAAGAGGACACCTTCCCGTTTATGAGCAGTGACCAGCATCTTGACTCGCCCACGACTCAAGAGGTCATTGACACCGACTGGACATTGCCTGTTCATGACACTGTCACCCCAATATTACTTGACGAAGCAAATCTAGAGCCGACCGTGGTAGATACTCCACCAAATGTCGAACCAGCTCTACCACCATCGGCTGATATTGTTGTTGATGAGGATTTGGAACCTGCATCTACTACTGAAGTAATCGACTGCTCCGCTCCAATGCCCGATCTGGATGGGGCGTGGACATCGTTCCAAGCAGCCGTCTGTTTTACTCAAGGACTATGTCACATCACACATACACTCTCCTGCAACTCACGCTCTCACACCCGGTCTTTCCGATTCAAACTCCTTGACAACGGTTTCTGGTAAGATACTCTATCCCATTTCTCACTACTTGTCTGACTCTGGTTTTTCAGCCAACCACATAGCCTTTATGGCTGCGGTACTTGACAGTACAAAACCGAAGTATTTCAAGGATGCAGTCCTTGTTAAAGAATGGTGCACAGCTATGCAACAGGAAATCCAGGCTCTTGAAACGAACCACACATGGGATATAACTGACTTACCTCGGGGGAAAAAGGCCATCAACAGTAAATGGGTCTACAAATTAAAGTTCAACTCAGATGGAAGTTTGGAGAGACATAAAGCACGATTGGTAATTTGTGGTAATCGACAACAAGAAGACACTGATTTTAAGGAAACCTTCGCGCCGGTTGCTAAGATTACAACTGTTCGATATCTTCTTAGTGTGGCAGCTGCGAAAGAGTGGGAAGTCCATCAAATGGACGTTCATAATGCTTTTCTCCATGGTGATCTCAAAGAGGAAGTGTATATGAAGCTTCCACCGGGTTTCAAATCGTCTGATCCATCCAAAGTTTTCCGTCTACGAAAAATCCCTGTATGGTCTTAAACAAGCTCCTTGGTGTTGGTTCGCTAAACTTTCCACAGCACTTCAACATTTTGGATTTCAACAGAGTAAAGAAGATTACTCACTGTTTTCTTACAAGAGAGGTACTACGATCTTACACATACTTGTGTACGTTGACGATTTTATCATCGCAGGGAACATTCATTCCTATATAAATCGCTTCAAGGTACATCTCAACAAGTGCTTTCACATGAAGGATCTTGGCAAATTGAAATATTTCTTGGGAATCGAAGTTTCTCGGGGACAAGATGGCTTCTGTCTTTCACAGAGAAAATATGCTCTCGACATTATATCTGAAGCTGGTCTGTTAGGAGCCAAGCCTGCGGCAGTCCCCATCGAGCTCAATCATAAACTGGCAACAGTTCAGAGTCTAACTCTCGACAATCTCGAGCAGTATCGACGCTTAGTTGGCCGCTTCATTTATCTGACCATAACACGCCCCGGTTTGAGTTACGTAGTTCACATTCTTTCTCAGTTCATGAAAACCCCACTTGTTGCTCATTGGGAAGCAGCTCTTCGCCTGGTTCGCTATTTAAAAGGTTCTCCAGCTCAGGGTGTTCTATTGCTATCGGACAGTGATCTTACGCTCACGGCATATTGCGACTCGGACTGGGCTGCTTGTCCCATCACTCGCCGATCTCTCTCTGCCTATATTGTGTACTTGGGAGACTCCCCAATATCTTGGAAAACCAAAATACAACAAACTGTGTCTTGCTCGTCTGCTGAAGCCGAGAATCGCGCCATGGCGTATACACTTCGCGAAATCAAGTGGCTGAAAGCTCTCTTGAAGACGTTTGGATATAAACACTCTGCTCTGATCACACTTCACTGCGACAGCCAAGCAGCGATTCACATAGCTGCAAATCCGGTCTTCCATGAACGCACTAAACACATCGAAGCTGATTGTCATCAAGTCAGAGACGCAGTTCAAGAAGGTCTCATACGTAGTGAACACATATCCACCAAAGATCAAGTCGCGGATTTGTTTACTAAAGCTCTTCCACGACCTACATTTGAGAAATTACTGTCCAAGTTAGGTGTACGAGATTTCGTACCACCTACTTGAGGGGGGGGGGGGTTAGGAAATATCTAGAGTATCTTGGATATACGATCTCTATGATATGAGTATATCGGGAAAAAGGAAATATGTGTTGTATATATGTAACCTCTTTACATTAATTAATACAAAAGAAAATCTCTTCTCAAAATCACAAAGATTTCAAATAGCTCATGACCACATATAATAATTTAAACATTTGAACAAACCAAGACTAGGAAAACACAAATTAGTTAATATTTTATTTTGCGTTGTTCTTCGCCTAATTTATGTTTGGGAAAGGATTCTAGCATATGTGGTGTCTAGAGAATCTAGATAGGCTTAGACATTTTCTCGAACATGTTTCTCGACAAATTTTTGTTGATCCTATCGAAGCCGACTATACAAAAGATAAAAAAAAGTATTTTTTTGTTGTCGATTGTTGGTATATAGTCGACCACCAGAATGTTTGAAATTTTTTACAAAAAGGCTACAAGATGGAACCAAAACACCAACATACAAAACGTAAACCAAAGTGCAAAGGAAAAAGGTCTCAATTAAGGGTTTCGGTTCTCTCACTTGCAAACAACCCCGCGAACCAAAAAAGATAGCCAGACGCTACGTAAGAACGGAAGCGACCATCAAAGATTACCGATTGCGCGATGAAAGAAGCGCCTCTGTTTGAGGAACAATCTCGAATTAAAACCTGCACTCCGAGAGCTGAGCAGAAACTGCTAAAACTTCGGCAGAGTAAAAGCTAAAAGAGGGCCAAGCTTCAGGTCTCAGAATATCATTGACCAAGTCCCTCGCTTCAATCCCAAAGATTACCTTATTCTTCTTAAGGCTGATCATGTAACATTCTGTTTCCAAAAATATGGTCAACGGACAGAAGAAAAGTCAACAGGGGCAAAATTGTAATTTTGCCAAAGTTCATGGGCAAAATGGTAATTTTGCTAAAATGAGACGGCAGCCGAGACGGGCCAAATGTTCTTGTTTTTCAATAAAAGAACATTTAGAAGGCCAGAAGTGGAAGAAACAGAGTTTAAACGGGTTTTTCGGACTATCAAGAATGGAAACCGATAAGACCGAGAAAACTTGTAAAATTCATAACCGGAGCTACGGAAGTCCAAATGGAGTGATTAAACTTTCTAAATTCATCTAAAATCATGGAGAATCAGATTTTGGGGATTTGAAGATTTATGAGAGCAGTTAAGGGTTTTCTAAAATATTAAACTCAAGAACAGACAAACCAAAGTATCGGGAAAAGACGGGTTTAAGCATTGGTTTAGGTGGTTTGAGGAAGGGTTTTTGCTCAGAAAAACATCCCTGTGGACAGGTGTTATCAGCTGGATGGCGCCACCTCTCTAAGTCTGAGTGCAATGCATGGAAATACTACATTAAACTATTTTGCATGCAAGGAATAATCTATCTCATCAAGTTCATTTCACCTCAGCCTCTCTCCAACCCTCTCTATCGATCTCGCTCTCCTTTCTCTTCAAAAACACCTGAAAAACCCAGAAATTACATGCATTTTCCTTTGAAGATTCAAAGAAACCAAGAACATTCTTTAAGTTCTTCATTGCTTGTGTTACAGGAAAGGCAATAACTCCCAAACCACATCACCAAATCATAAGCCACTTGCACCAGAAGACTCCTCTCACTCTCCTCTACAACCGCCACCTCTCCTTTGTCGTCGCCGTCGCCAGAGCTTCACCGGAGCCGCCGTGAATGAGTCGCCGCCGACGAAACTCTTTCCTCTCCTTGGGTGAATCTTCTTCCAGCCACTCTTCCACCTCTTTAGAAGCTTCCCTGGGGTCTTAGGAGTGCTCCCAGCCATCAGAGATCGTCACCAGTCACCGGAGAAGAAAATTCCGGCCGGTCAACGCCGGAGCCGCGGTCAACGCCGTACTTCTCACTGGAAAACTCCCCTCCGCCGCATTACTTCAACCGGTTATGATGATTATGAATTGGGGTCGGTTTAAGGTCATCTTGGGCAGTTTAAGGCATTAGGATTGGTTTAGTTTAAACTGGTCAACGGTTTGACCTAAACCAGTTTAACTAAACCGGTCGATTGGAAGTTGGCTTGGTGGTCTATTGGTTCAGCCTGTTCAACCAAGTCAGTCAACATTCCAGAAGTGGTCAACGGTCAACCGGTCAACGCCGGTCAATGGACGGTCAACACGCGGTCAATACCGTGGTCAACGCCGGTCAACCCGTTTGACTTCGGTCGGTTCTTGTTTGGGCAGTTTGCTGGTGTTCGGAATCTTCGGAGTTCGTATTGGGTATTCAGGAGTTCGGGATTCAGTTCGGTGGTCTCGGAGTTCATATCCGCATCCGTACCGTCATTCCGTACTTATTCGCTGTAAGTCGGCTCAATCCGTAGAATAAATAGAATGCATATAGACCGGGAAGTGAAAGCCGTAGAACTAGGACTTGCATACCTGTGAATGACTTGATATTATTTGATTGATGATTGAAAACTGATTGGCTAACTGTAAATCAGATATGATCTTGAGATGCATGACAAGAACTTAGGGTTAAGAATTAACCGTTGTTTGCCAATAGGTTTTTAGAAATGTTATTTAATGCTTTCTTGTAGACGTTGCATGATAGGGCTGTATATGCATCTATATTTAATAAAGAACAATAGTGAATGAATATATATACATGAATTAAGACGACATTAAAACACGGAAGTAAACCCTAACGAACTTATAGAGTATGTACGGGAATGGGATTCAGTCAAATAGTGGGTTAAGGGGTTAACGCATGTATGAGATAAGCTAATCATGAGACGTGGGGAGTTAGTAAGCTACTAACTCTAACCGACGGATCGAGGAGTTATTAAAAGATACTTAGGGAAAGAGAAATTATGAGGTTGTGTGGTCGATGAGCCGTCTACGGATTAGCAAGCTGCTAATTCAAGGTAGCGGACTGGAATAAATTAAAAGACGTTAGAAAACCCTAATAAGGCTTGCTTGTGTGTTGATTGTGTTGATGCTTATTGTTGTTAAGCTTTATGTGCAGGCCTGTTTAGACTGCTTCGGTGTTGGGCCGAGCGGTCCTTGTGGCACTTAATCCGGTCACGAGGCCGATTAAGTTCGTAGTTGCTGACTCGGTGTAGCATCGGGTCAGAGTGGTGGTGTTGGAGTGTGATAGGCTTGCGGGAAAGTTCGGTTGATTATTGTGTTGTTGATGATTATGTGATTGGTGTTAGAGTCCCGGTGAGTCTGCATGTTTCCATTTCTGCACTAGGACTCTAGGGTGCGTTAGATCCCGCAAGTCTAAGTTTTGAAGGCGTTCTGGTACTTTCGACCCGATTGGATCCTCGGGTAGTTGTCTAACCAAATCGTGGGCCTTCGGGTGGTGATGTTGGTTATGGTATGATCCTACTGAGTGACGCTGGTAGGTGTGAGGTTCGGAGAATACGGGGTCATGTCCTAGGGCCGAGCTGCATGGAAACGTAGGTTACCATGGGGTAACCCGAGTCACTGCGTATCGATGGGCTAAGAACAGTTTCCTAGGTCGTCAGGAGTCATGGGTGGTTGTAGTTACCTGGTCGGTGATTACGTAAACCCGTGGAAGTTACCGAGTTCACATATAGTAGGCCCAGTGGAGTAAGTTGGTTTACGCGAGAGATAGATCAAGTCCAATCGAGAGCATGTGCCGCAGTGCCTCCAATTTACGTAATCGTTCCTTCTTATTTTGGCAAGTGCTTGTGTGTTGTGGGTTTATTACGTCGTGGTAGTACGTGATCGACCGTTTTCCTTGTGGATTGTTATTTTGGGGTTTTGGGGCGGGATTGTAGTTAATAGATAGAATAGAAGCCTTAGTGGGGAGCCGGTTCACTAGGTGATCTTAGATCGCTCATTAGACTCTTTTGTGTTTTCAGGTTTAGCAGCAACGGACGCGGGAGGTCCTCGGTGTAGTTTCGGGATCGCTTGGGGCAAGGGTATTGATTCGATGTTTTGTTGTTTTCTCGGTTTGGATTTGGCGCCATTTATTTGTTGGACTTGAATAGTTGTTTTTAATGGCAAATTGTTTTGTAAATGTATAACGTTATGTAAACGTTTATTTGCTCAGTAATGAACATTCTTCCCTGATATAGTGGTTTAGTCCTAACCGACACAACTCAGGTAAAAAATAAAAGTTGTGAAGCTTTGTATTGTGGAAGTGAGGATAGCGGAGTCAAGGACGGGTCAGTACAAGTCTTTGTCTCAAACCGATCTATCTCTGGCTTCGTCTTGTGACGAACTTTTCCTGTTTTACTTGCTCGAGCTCGACTTGGTCATGTTCTTGTTTGATTGTTGACCGGTCAGCTCGACGGTCAGCGGATAATAGGAAAGGGGCGTTACAGATCATGTCGTGGATAGCCCACAAAAGAGCCTTCACTTGGAGCTGAAACAGAGACTCAATTCTCGGAAAAAGCCTGCTGCTATGCATAAGAACAACACCAGCATCATCTCGAAGGACCCAAGCCACCCCTCCCAACTTGTTTCTTCGCGACCAAGAAACTCCAATGTTACACGCTAACCAGTTAGAGGGGGGCTTATACCATCTTGGCAGAGCAGGCTTGACTTGTATTACCCGAGACTCGTCATCATCGGATACAACATCTTCCTGAGCTAAAAACCAAAGCTCGGACTCATCCAATATCTTAGATGCAGTATCCAATGGTGAAAAGGAGAAACCTTCAAAAAGCCAAGCGTTTCTGTTTTCCATAAGTACCAGAGAGCCCAGGGGAAGCACCTTCTAACCTTAATAGGCCATCGTTTGTCTTTGTAGAAGTTCAGGAGGTAGCTCATATTTACAAAGATAGAATCTCTATGAAAACCATCCTTTGGATACAGCACATTAAGAAGAGCCCACACCTGTCGAGCTAGAGAGCAAGTAAAGAGCAAGTGGTTAATCGATTCTCCTTCAAAACCACAGGCCTAACAACAAGAATCTGCCTTGACTCCTCTCTAAATTAACAGGTGCGGCACGGGGAGAACATCCGATGGAACCTTACACATGAATCCTTTGATCTTTGGTGCCGTAGAGACCTTCCATAGTGAAGCTTTAAGAGGGTTGGTGGAAGGCAACTGCCTTGCAACTCTTATTTCCTCAGCTAGAGTAACAGTAACCGCTTGATCATAAACAGTTTTAACCGAGAAGTTCCCACTCTTAGTATGATTCCAGACCCAGAAATCCTTTTTAGTAATGACCGATTGATAACGCTAGATCAGTTCCACATCCATGGGATAAAAAGCTGTGATAGGATGTCAGAGTTCCATCTTCTTGATCTGAAGTCAATGAGACTCGAGACCTTCATGGAGACTTCAATGGTGTTGGATTTTCTGAGAGGAGCTCGAAGTGTGCCATTATCCAAAATCCAATTATCGAGCCAAACCAAGATAGATTCTCCATCCCCTACCTTCTTAGTAATGTTCTTACAGATAAGATCCTTACCATGGAATAAGATTCTCCATGCGAAAGAAGGCTTAGGATCGAGCTTGGACTCAAGGAAATCAGAATTACAGTAATACATGCTTTTCATGAATCTAGCTGCTAAAGAATCCGGTTTTTTGTAACAATGACCAAGCTTGCTTGGCCAAGAGTGCCTGGTTGCACGCTTCCAAATCTCTGAACCCCATCCCCCCAAGGTCTTTATCCAGACACAGCTTGGGCCAGCTTTTCCAGTGTATCTTCTTCTTGTCCTCATTTGCATCCCACCAATAGTTTCCCATTACAGATTTTAGCCCTTTGATAGTGGTTTTAAGGAACTTAAAAACCGACATGGCGAATACATGTAGTGAGAGAGAAACTGACTTTAACATAACTTATTTTCTCCCTAAAGAAAGAGATCGAGCAAACCAACCATTAACCTTTGTTTTTAGTCCATCCTTGACAAACTCAAGCAGCTTGACTTTAGACCCACTAAAGCATTCAGGCAGACCCAAATACTTTGCGGCCCCTCCTTTGTTGTAAATTTGAAGGATATGCTGTCAGTCTTCCTGATTCTATTGCGAGATCCTTGTTTCAAATATTATTGAAGATTTATCCACTTTGATGCATTGCACAATCGCCTTCTCATACAGCTTTAGGATCTGCTTCAACCAAGATACTTGGGACGACTCTGCTTTACATAGGAAAAAGCTGTCATCCGCAAAGAGTAGATGAGTCAAGGCTGGACCCTCAGGCGAGAATTTTAGTCCTGAAATCTTCTGCTCAGATTCCGCTCTCTGGAGTAAATGAGATAAGCCTTCCGTGCATAGGACAAAGAGAAAGGGAGAGAGAGGGCCTCCCTGTCTCAATCCACGCTGGGGAGCAATCAGACCATGTTCCTGGTTGTTGATAAGAACAGAATAGGTCACTTTATAACTCAGAGCATGCACCAACTCATCCACACCTGATGAAAACCCAGCGCTCTTAGAACAAGCTCCAGGTACCTCCACTCCACCCTATCGTAGGCTTTAGACATATCAGATTTGACAGCTAGGAATTCCTGAGAGGTTTCCTCATGAGTATGCAGACAGTGAACGGCTTCATGTGCCATTATGATGTTATCAGTGATCTGTCTTTGAGCCACAAATGCATAATGAAAGGGCGATACAATCTCAGGCATGAAAGGTTTGAGTCGATTGACCAAAATCTTGGAGATTATCTTATAAAGAACGGAGCAAAGGCTAATGGGACGAAGCTGAGACATTTCCTCAAGATGTGGCACTTTCGGAGAAGGAACATAAGAGTATAGTTCCATTCTGAAGGAAGAATCCCAGAGTTAAAGAATCCCATGATCTCTGCCGAAACTTTATCCCCAATCTTATCCCAGAAATGCTGAAAGAAATGCCCCGTTAAACCATCAGGCCAAGGGCACTGTCAGCCTTTACTGAGAATGCAGCAAGGCTGATCTCCTCTTTGGAAACCTCTCTAGTCAGCCTTTCATTCATAGCTTCTGATACCTTAGGCTGAAATTCAACAAAAATATCCTCAAAACACGAAGGCTTGGAAGAGGTGAATATCTTTTGAAAGTACTTAGTAGCCACCATTCCCTTAGATGCCTCCGACTTTTGAGGCTGGCCTTTCTCATCCAGGAGGAAGCTGATGTGACTTTTAGCTCTTGTTTCCTTCACTGCAGAGTGAAAACCACCAGTGTTCATGTCTCATGTTTTCAGCCACCTCTTGTGACTTTTTTTGGCTCCAATACAACTCTTCTTTCTTATATGCGTTGTTGATATCTTTTTTAATCTGGTAAATAGTTGCGTGATTGGGAGGACCAATCGATTGCTCTCTTTCTAGAGCTTCATGAAGAATCTGAATCTGGTCCCTTGAGTTAGTTTGATTAGCTCTTTTTCACCCACTAAGAGCTTTCCTGCAACTTCTGAGTCTTTCAGAAACTGATATGTTAGACGATTGAGAATTTCCATCCCACGCTTTAGTAACCGCCTCCAAAACACCTTTCTTCTTAAGAAGCCTCTTATCAAAACGGAACTGCCCCTTGTACGTCTCTTTAGATGCTATGAACTTGACCAAGACTGGTCTATGGTCAGAGCCTCTTTTGTCTAAAAAGAGTTGATTCGCAGCCGGAAATACCTGAGCCCATAAGCTATTGCCAAAGCATCTATCCAGTTTGGATTGGATGAAAATCTTATGGCGCATACCAGACCAAGTGAAGTTGTTCCCTCTGCTTGGAAACTCTTTCATATCACACATATTTATCATCTCAGAGAAGGGCTTGAAGTAGTTATCAGATCTTGGGGGACCACCAAGTTTTTCACCATTATGCAAGATTGCATTGAAATCTCCAATAAGAATCCAGGGACCATCTCTTGTTATCTTGATCCTCTGGATGCGTTCCCAAACCTCATGTATTTTATCCTCCACAGGGTTCCCATACACACAAGTCACAAAAACTTTGATCTCTCCAATGACCATATTGATATCAATAAGATTTTTGTTAGCACTTATGATATCCACCTCTGATTTTTGCTTATAAAACAAGGCTAAGCCTCCACTCAGTCCAACAGGTTCCACTGTACAAACTCTATCATACCCTAACCAAACTTGTAAATCAACCAAAACATTTCTCTTATGTTTAGTCTCCATCAAGAACATCAACTCAGAGAAATGTTTCTGACGCATTTCCTTGAGTCGGAGAATTACCAGGTCAAGTGCCCGACCCAAGCCCTGACAATTCCAATTTACTAAAGCCATTACTGGTTTCGCAATTCCTTCTGAGGGACCGCCTTGGATGAACCAGCCTCATCCAGCATGTCACGCAAATCTTCAGGTTTCATTCTTCTCGGATTGTCAGCACTCATGATGTCTAGAGGCATCTCCTTCTTCTTCTTCTTCCTGCTTGTAGGGACCTTAGTCTTTAGTTGCAGACGGTCCGTCTTAGGAGATGAGACTGATGTCAAGAGCTGTTTGGAATCCCCCCCTAACCTGGAAGATTTGGGAGGTCTTTTCTGGATTTTGGATTTCTTGATACCACCATCTGGAATGGCTGTTTCAGACATGGATAGCCATTGAAAGACGCCTGTGCTTGGGAATATCTTTTCTGCAGAGATGAATTCTTCACTTTCTGCAAACCTCACATGGGAGCCGGAGGCTACAGAAGAGAAAGCTCTAATGGCTGAGCTCATGAGTTTGGATGAGCTAGAATGAACCGTATCAAGGTATTTCCCTCCACTTCTCATGGACTTAAGAGCTTGAGAGGATTGGTCTTCATAGTCATAGACAATCCCCTTGCCTTTGTTAAAATCCTTAGTGAAGACTGGTTCAAGTTCTAATCTGAGAACAGACTTGGCAAGCAACAGGCTTCTTTCCGCATCTTTCACTGTTTGTTGCACTCTTTAAGCCTTAATCCTTTTATCTTCCACATTATCCACAAACATATAGTTTCTCATTTGGTTGAGGACCTCATCTGCGATTCTTCTTCTTCCCGTATATGGATCAAAACCAACTTGATCTTCCGACTGAACACCAAAGAGAGGGTCAGTCTCCTCAATGAATCTAGTATGTTTGTGCTGAGATACGCCGGAAAGATGCTTATCTGCAGGTTCTTTGCCTCTAATTAACCTGTGACACTTTTCTTGCGAGTGGGTGAGTCTTTGAAACTTTGTGCACCTTCTCTGGACTCTTTCATAGTGATAGTAGATTGTTGTTTGAGTCCCCATACCTCAAGTTGATTACCTTTGACTTCCTCAATGGTTTTTATGTATCCAACTTGACTCGGATTCTAACATACTCCATGAATTGAGCTCTATCCGGATCGAATGCCACTGTCATTACCTCCCCTACAAATTCGCCGAGAGTAGTCAACGCCTCCTTAGTGTAGTGATTCACTGGGACGTTTCGCATTTGGACCCATCTGGGGACAAATCTGAGGTAGTGTGATGGTGGCTTTTCAACCCATCTGTCAATGGCCAGAGACCAATCATTGAATGTGTGCATTCCTTTCTCGAGAACTTCCAACAGGTCATGCTCATGCTCGTACTTGAATAAGAACTGGGAACGATCTTTAGCCAAAGCTATTCCCCTGACCCTTCCAACCTTTTGCCATTTTCTTGGCATTTCATTGATCAATTTCTTCATCAGTTGGTGCTCCAGATTGAGAGCCTTGCCAATGATACCGAGAACATTACTCTCAGACGAGTAGAACTCCGGTAGATCAGGCATTGTAAATGGCACATCCTCCTCTCATGAGTCATAGTCAGCCACATCTTTTCCTTTCTTCTTGGTCATCATAAAAAAAGTATATAGTATATAGTTTCTTAAGTCGATATTATTTTGCATCGATCAATGTTTTACTTTTTCTAAAAATATTTTTGCGTCCGAATGATGATCACGGTTTTAGTTGTGCGAGAAAAACGATTTTAAAGTGCGGTGCAGTTCAACTACGAAACATGTAGTTTGCAGAATAAATGCGGTTTGTATAAAAGCGGTGTAAAATATATATTCATTGGTGAAAATTGATTTGCGGGACAAATGCGGGTTTTAAAAAGAATTTTAATTAATTTTGGTTTATTTTGACTAAATTCGGTTAATTTGAATAATTTTGATAAATTCGTTTATTTTAGGTCGATTTAGTTCGATTCGGTAAATTTCTATTTTAGGTTAAATTCGGTTACTTCATATATTTCAGTTCAAATTTTTGATTTAAATTTGGTTTGGTTTGCTATAAATTGGCATGATTTAGTTTTTTTTTTGAAAAATCAAAATGAACTTATAATCAAACCTAAACTGATTTGATTCGGTTTGGTTCAACGAATTCGGTTCAGTTTAATATCCGAGAGAAATTTGGGTTCATTTCGGATTTTCGGTTAAATTTGGATAATTCATTATATTTGTAAACAAAAATGGTCTTAACGAGAAAAAATATGTTCAAATATTTTTAAATCATAATACCCAATTTATTCATAGTGAAAGATTTATATATTCATAAAAATAAACAATTCAATAAAAAATAATATCAAATATTTTATTGGTATTTCAAGTATTTTATTGTTATTTTGGGTAATATGTTGATATTTTGAGTTACGGTTCTTGTATTTTTGTTATTTTGGGTATTTTACTTACATTTTAGGTAATTTATTGGCATTTCAGATTTAGGTTTGAATACTTTTAGTTATTCTAAGTATTTTAGTTATATTTCAGATATAAAATTGCTATTTAAAGTCCTAAATATTTGAACCGTTAAGAATTTTAAAAAACAAATCAGATATTTTACGTTTTTATCCTATGTATCCGAATCGACCCGAAACTGACATGAACCTAACTAGAACTGAATCAAAATAATTTTGATACATATTGGATCTCAAATTTCTAGATTCGAAATATCTGGAACCGAACCATATACGATTTTCACAAACATAGTTTAAATAGTAAACATAAATAGTTACATATTTAATTAATTTTTAGCAGTTTGATCAATGAAAAACGCACTCGACCGCATCAAAATTAGAGTAAGTGTATTTTTTACCAATGTGGAACAAACAAAAATTACTTTTTGAGAATGCGTTTTTTTAAAATAAAGTATCCCACAAAATACAATCTTCTTTGATTGGTAACATTATTAAAATCCGCCCGATGTTTCATAATACCGTCCCGTTAATGTGATTTCATTCACTATCTTAAGGGTTTGAATTGTCACTGCAGTTTTAGTTGTCCGGGAAAAGTGATTTTAGAGTGCAGTGCGGTTCAACTGCGGTACATGCGTTTTGCAGGATAAGTACGATTTGTATAAAAAACGAAACAAAATAGAAATTGATTGGAGAAAAACGATTTGCGGTACACAATAATTTTTTTTGAATGGTGAAAAGGCGATTAGCGGTGCAGATTCTAAATTATAAATAAAATATATTAGAAATAATTATATTAATAATTAGTTATTTTAAATTAAATTATTTGTTTATTGTTATTAAAATATATTATATATTTATGAATTATAAATATCTTGTTAATGTAAAATAATATTTCACTTTTAATATTTAAATTATTAAATCAATTTAAATATTAAATCAAAAAAATTAAAAACAATATAATAAAATAATCTGGTTTTAATATAAACTATATATTTTAAAATATTACTAAACGGTTTGATATGAAACAAAATTCTAAAATAACCAAAAAATATTGCATGTGTAGATTGATTTTGATGATCGAACTAAAACTGAAAAGAAAACCTAAAAGCCACTTAGATTTAGTCTGATATGGTTGGTTTGGTCAAAAATTGGAAAAATAATGTAATAATTTTAATGTATAATTTTAATATGGTTTGGCAATGTTAAACAAATTATTTTGTTACTCACGTGTATAATAGTAATTAATTATACAAATATGCAATGTCGTTTTTAGTTGAACAGCTGGTCAAAGGGGGTTACAATTTAGAAGTGCCGTTTTTACTTATTTACGTGGACAAATCTGTGTTTCTTTTTTATTTTATTTTTTTGAAAAACGCAAATCTACTTAAATTTGTTTGATTGGTGAAATTAAGTGTAATTCACTCAATTATTTCCAGTTAATTGCATCCACTATATCAATTTTAAAAAGTAATAGTCAACATGTATCTTTTAAAATCTTATTTTAATTATGTATCTTTTTTTGTCTTCTAGTAAGTTAAAATGTATGTTTTACCATTTTCTCTTACTTCAATTTACCAATCTGGTTAGTTAGTTTTGTTAACTAATTTCTCTACCTAGTTAATCATTTCGACTTACTAGTTTGTTTTTAATTACTTAGATCTGAACTAAATTGATTAATACAAATTGTAGGAAATGAATATATTTCAGATCTGTTTAGAAATCGTGATATACTCTCAAAACTCATGGATACCGGCATCGAAGATTATCCAGACGAAAATATGAAATGTGTAGTAGTTTGCGGCTCTTGGCTTGTCACCGGCGACAGAGATCGGAAATTCATTGTAGACGTGGAAAGGGTATCTCGGGTCGTCCTACTGAAGATGAGCATGAAGATGAAAGAGCTCGTCGTCCTTGTGATGACAGAGTTTGGTTTGGAATGTGCTTCGAAGTTAAAGCTCAGCTACACTCATTCTCTTACCTTGTCCTTTGTTTGCAATGACATCTCGCCGCCTATCATGGCCACAACAGACTTTGGGCTTTCCTGTTTCCTGGATATTCTGTCATCTAACCGCTCAATGAAGTTATTACTGTCCCTGGGGAAGATAGTTAGGAAAGAAGGCGACTCTGCAAAGAAAAAGGCTTCCAAGCTAGTTCACCGAGGGAGGTTCATGACGCCTAAGAGACTATTTGGTGATGCAACTCCTTCTGGTAGCATAGACTCTATGGTCATGCTTGACGACGACACTATTGAAGCGCTAGACTTGATGTTTCGTTCTTCTTCGCCTCCAGTCAAACGCTCTGATGGATTGATAGTTCCAGGTGTAAGGCCATTCGTTAAACAAGAATTTGTGGATGCAGCTTCAGTTTCTCGAAACCAGTCACCAGTCATATGTGGTATGTTACTCGGTGCCTCATTGTTTTCCAATAACTTCGATCCAAAAAAAAAAACAATTAACCAACAATTTTATGTTTTTGTTCAGACTATCCATCCAACGCTGATTTAACGGACGGAAGGGACGAACGTTTTCCAAACAACAAGCCACCATTCAGTTTTGAATTATTCGATAGAGATAGTCAAGAAGATGTCCTCACCAACGAAAATATAATAACAAAAGCGCTTCCAAACATTCCCCCGAGCGAAGATTTAGTGGATATAGAAGTTAATTACGTTTCTACTAGCAAAGAGAAGGTCATCAATGACTCCGGGAGAAATAAAATAACGCTACCCAATTATTTTTTTGAAAAACGCAAATCTACTTAAATTTGTTTGATTGGTGAAATTAAGTGTAATTCACTCAATTATTTCCAGTTAATTGCACCCACTATATCAATTTTAAAAAGTAATAGCCAACATGTATCTTTCAAAATCTTATTTTAATTATGTATCTTTTTTGTCTTCTAGTAAGTTAAAATGTATGTTTTACCATTTTCTCTTACTTCAATTTACCAATCTGGTTAGTTAGTTTTGTTAACTAATTTCTCTACCTAGTTAATCATTTCGACTTACTAGTTTGTTTTTAATTACTTAGATCTGAACTAAATTGATTAATACAAATTGTAGGAAATGAATATATTTCAGATCTGTTTAGAAATCGTGATATACTCTCAAAATTGATTAATACAAATTGTAGGAAATGAATATATTTCAGATCTGTTTAGAAATCGTGATATACTCTCAAAACTCATGGATACCGGCATCGAAGATTATCCAGACGAAAATATGAAATGTGTAGTAGTTTGCGGCTCTTGGCTTGTCACCGGCGACAGAGATCGGAAATTCATTGTAGACGTGGAAAGGGTATCTCGGGTCGTCCTACTGAAGATGAGCATGAAGATGAAAGAGCTCGTCGTCCTTGTGATGACAGAGTTTGGTTTGGAATGTGCTTCGAAGTTAAAGCTCAGCTACACTCATTCTCTTACCTTGTCCTTTGTTTGCAATGACATCTCGCCGCCTATCATGGCCACAACAGACTTTGGGCTTTCCTGTTTCCTGGATATTCTGTCATCTAACCGCTCAATGAAGTTATTACTGTCCCTGGGGAAGATAGTTAGGAAAGAAGGCGACTCTGCAAAGAAAAAGGCTTCCAAGCTAGTTCACCGAGGGAGGTTCATGACGCCTAAGAGACTATTTGGTGATGCAACTCCTTCTGGTAGCATAGACTCTATGGTCATGCTTGACGACGACACTATTGAAGCGCTAGACTTGATGTTTCGTTCTTCTTCGCCTCCAGTCAAACGCTCTGATGGATTGATAGTTCCAGGTGTAAGGCCATTCGTTAAACAAGAATTTGTGGATGCAGCTTCAGTTTCTCGAAACCAGTCACCAGTCATATGTGGTATGTTACTCGGTGCCTCATTGTTTTCCAATAACTTCGATCCAAAAAAAAAAACAATTAACCAACAATTTTATGTTTTTGTTCAGACTATCCATCCAACGCTGATTTAACGGACGGAAGGGACGAACGTTTTCCAAACAACAAGCCACCATTCAGTTTTGAATTATTCGATAGAGATAGTCAAGAAGATGTCCTCACCAACGAAAATATAATAACAAAAGCGCTTCCAAACATTCCCCCGAGCGAAGATTTAGTGGATATAGAAGTTAATTACGTTTCTACTAGCAAAGAGAAGGTCATCAATGACTCCGGGAGAAATAAAATAACGCTACCCAATTATTTTTTTGAAAAACGCAAATCTACTTAAATTTGTTTGATTGGTGAAATTAAGTGTAATTCACTCAATTATTTCCAGTTAATTGCACCCACTATATCAATTTTAAAAAGTAATAGCCAACATGTATCTTTCAAAATCTTATTTTAATTATGTATCTTTTTTGTCTTCTAGTAAGTTAAAATGTATGTTTTACCATTTTCTCTTACTTCAATTTACCAATCTGGTTAGTTAGTTTTGTTAACTAATTTCTCTACCTAGTTAATCATTTCGACTTACTAGTTTGTTTTTAATTACTTAGATCTGAACTAAATTGATTAATACAAATTGTAGGAAATGAATATATTTCAGATCTGTTTAGAAATCGTGATATACTCTCAAAATTGATTAATACAAATTGTAGGAAATGAATATATTTCAGATCTGTTTAGAAATCGTGATATACTCTCAAAACTCATGGATACCGGCATCGAAGATTATCCAGACGAAAATATGAAATGTGTAGTAGTTTGCGGCTCTTGGCTTGTCACCGGCGACAGAGATCGGAAATTCATTGTAGACGTGGAAAGGGTATCTCGGGTCGTCCTACTGAAGATGAGCATGAAGATGAAAGAGCTCGTCGTCCTTGTGATGACAGAGTTTGGTTTGGAATGTGCTTCGAAGTTAAAGCTCAGCTACACTCATTCTCTTACCTTGTCCTTTGTTTGCAATGACATCTCGCCGCCTATCATGGCCACAACAGACTTTGGGCTTTCCTGTTTCCTGGATATTCTGTCATCTAACCGCTCAATGAAGTTATTACTGTCCCTGGGGAAGATAGTTAGGAAAGAAGGCGACTCTGCAAAGAAAAAGGCTTCCAAGCTAGTTCACCGAGGGAGGTTCATGACGCCTAAGAGACTATTTGGTGATGCAACTCCTTCTGGTAGCATAGACTCTATGGTCATGCTTGACGACGACACTATTGAAGCGCTAGACTTGATGTTTCGTTCTTCTTCGCCTCCAGTCAAACGCTCTGATGGATTGATAGTTCCAGGTGTAAGGCCATTCGTTAAACAAGAATTTGTGGATGCAGCTTCAGTTTCTCGAAACCAGTCACCAGTCATATGTGGTATGTTACTCGGTGCCTCATTGTTTTCCAATAACTTCGATCCAAAAAAAAAAAACAATTAACCAACAATTTTATGTTTTTGTTCAGACTATCCATCCAACGCTGATTTAACGGACGGAAGGGACGAACGTTTTCCAAACAACAAGCCACCATTCAGTTTTGAATTATTCGATAGAGATAGTCAAGAAGATGTCCTCACCAACGAAAATATAATAACAAAAGCGCTTCCAAACATTCCCCCGAGCGAAGATTTAGTGGATATAGAAGTTAATTATGTTTCTACTAGCAAAGAGAAGGTCATCAATGACTCCGGGAGAAATAAAATAACGCTACCCACCCCCCCCCCCCCAACTCCCATTGCATTAGTGGATAGTTTTGTTGCACACGTTCCAGACAAGACGGCCCCATTCAGTTTCAATTTTCTATATAGCCAAGAAGATGTATCCACGGATAACGAAACTGTTAATCCCCCGGTGTCTGACTATCCAAATTGCGATGCTGATATGGCTGTAGGAGGTGAAGAAGAAAACTGTACGCCAGATAGTGATGAGAATGGATCGTCAGATGAGGTACCCGTGGATGTTGGAAATGTGGATCGTGAGTTTTGGTCCAATGTCATCGATGATGAATATGGAGGCTCCAACGCACTGGATGTGATGTCTGAAATCCCCGTTGGAGTAGGTAATAGATCCAAACGGAAGTCTATTGAATCTTGTCCTGTACAACAAGAATACGTGTACATGTGGCGCGGTACTGAATCTTGTGGCACCTCATACCCTACCGACGAAGAACCAGCTGATATCCCGCCAATGGTGGATGACACCACTTATCAACGAGATCCTGTCCTTGAATTAGATTTAGACTCAATGGGTGATGATCTGTACAAGGGTAAAATTTTCAAGAGCAAAGACGATTGTTTTGTATGGTTAGCAATCCATGCTATAAAGAACAAGTTTCATTACTTAAAACATGTGTCCACTCTTCACAAAGTTGTTATCCATTGCCCGGATAAGACTTGCAACTGGCGTGTTATGGTTCATGAGACGAAAGACACTGGATATTGGGGGGTACGCCAGGCAGAGTTACATCACTCTTGCTGTACGACAAAGGTCATTGCCACTGTTTTCAAAGATAAATATTCAGACCCCGCATCTGGTCCGAAACCAACTGGACTCAAAGCATTATTGATGAAGGAGCTACGTATCGATGCATCGTATAACAAGTGTTGGCGCGCACGGTCGAAGGCACTCACGATGCTACGAGGTACATATGATGGATCGTATAGGAAGTTGCCAGAATTTTTGCATATGCTAAAACTCGCTAACCCTGGCACCATTGCTGATCTTGAAATCGAGGTTGACGCATTAGGCTGTGAGCGGTTTCTATATCTGTTCTTAGCATTTGGCGCATCCATAAAAGGTTTTGCGAAGCTGCGCAGAATGATTATTGTGGATGGTACACATTTGACTGGTAGATACGGGGGATTTCTGCTTACTGCAAGTGGACAGGATGCTAATTTCCAAGTCTTTCCACTGGCGTTCTGTATCGTGGACAAAGAGAATGAGGAGTCCTGGACATATTTCTTTTTCAAGCTTGAAAAGATCATTGCCGACAGCCCCACATTGACATTTATATCGGACATATGCCAGTCAATATACAAAGCAAAGGGTAGGATTTTCCCGCGAGCTCACCATGGAGCATGTCTTGATCACATCCATAGAAATGTTAAAGCCAGGTTTAAATCCGCAGGGCTTGCGCAACTGGTCAAGTTGACGGGGAATGCATACAGGATTGGTGCCTACCGTGAAACATAGAATCGTATACGTAATAACAATGCAGAATGCGCTAAGTATCGTAACAACGTATCTGCTATGTTTTTGAAGGGAATATCCGACTTCATGTACACATACGATGGAAGATTAGAAGCTTTTAGTAAGATTAAAGATTCTGCCATCGCAGGTTGCAAATCTGCTATGTATTGCTTCGAAGTAATCCTCCGATCTATTTACCCATCCTTTGACTCAGGTTCTACTATCCCATTTCTTTCCCTTTTAGCTATCCGTGCTCTTAGGAGGCATGTTAGGAAATTCGAACGCTACTCCTGGCCTATCGGAATAGCCGTCGATCTCGCTTACATAAGGGATGAAACTGATGTAGGAAGTTTAAGGTCTTTCCCTTGCTCCGTTTATAGATATTGGCTTAGTATCACTGACGAGGATGTCAAAGTTTGGGGTATGTGTAATGCTTGTTTTTGGACTATCGAGACAAATGTTTTCTTCCAAAGAATCCCCCAGAATTTCCTTGAATGGCCTGAGCTAGAAGGCAATCCACTCTACGGTGGTTGGTCTGAGATAGAGCACAACGTTGGTGGTTGGGGTCATGATGCAAACGGAGGCGGTTGGGGTCATGGCGCTGTGCACAACGGTTGGGAACAAAACGACGGACAGAAAAACGGCGGACAGGAAAACGCAGACGGCTGGGGAGACGGTGGCGGTGGGGGCAACGTCGCAATGTAAAACGCTGGCGTTTGTATCGTTTGACCGCGTAAATATTTAGATTTATTTTTTTGCCTTAAAATGTTTAATATTATTTATAACTATCATTTTCTATTTTGTTACATAATCCATCAATATATCAAAGTATCCATCCACTATTAATTTATCCTATCCATTATCCACTAAAGTTTCGCGATTTCTTTAAATATTACAAAATCTTACATTAAGCATATTTTAACTTTAGTAAAAAATCTAACTTCAAACCCCTCAACCCAACTTCTCGAAAGACGCACACTTGAACTTCCCATTCTTGTTTGCCGTCAAATTATTGTTACGACTTCCAAGGTGTCATTATGAACGATAACAAATTAATAATATAATTTTTTAACGATGGATACAAATCTTATAGAACAGTGACTATTATCAATCAAATCATCTCACGTCTTCGTAAACAAAATCTCCATAAACGTGTCCTCTCGATTTGTGTTTTTTATTTGCTTTCGTCATGCTCGTTTTTAACACATCAAAATAAATAAAAACATATTGCAACGTAATTATCACAATCCCTCGAGACCCCAACCATTATACCCGTCAGCTGTTTTTAACCATTTTCAAAGTAAGGCCATCATTATGGACAATAACAGGGAAACCAATAAATTAATTCAACCGATAATAAAACAAAACTCTCTTCGCCTAAACTTTCCCAGTCGTGGGTAGTTTTACTGTTACTAATCATTTTTCAATCCATTTGCTTTTGTCCATTTTACACCGTCCATTCCTATCTGATTTTCCCATCCATTCGTTTCCACTTTATAAAATCAACAAACTGTTTATCCATATTTTAAAAACACCTTCCTCGAGGCACTTTATCAGTTCAAATTCTGTCAGACGCTAGCCACAAAGCTTTCTTTGACATATCACCTCCCATCTAATCAATCACTTTAACCCCTACTTCTGTCACTCTGAAGAGTAGCATTAATCTTCCTAGACATGCCCATTAATATTCCTTTGACTAATTAACTATCTATATCTATACCTATTTATCATTTTTAGTCTATCGTCAATTGATTCCTTCATAAATATTGTTTTCGTCCGAATGTACCCATGTACCAATCCATAAACAAATAATTATTCACAAAACAATTATGTATCCATAGACTAACTTCATTTTACCTGTCCACCCAATGCCTATCTTCAATTTGCCTATCCACCCCTAATAGCCATGTACACATATCAAACTAGCAACACCTAATTGATGTTATCACACCGAAACCAAGCAATCGTCAAAGTTCGAAAAGACAACCATTTTCTCATGTCTCAAAGACATAAACACACAATCCATAAAACATACAAGTCATACTGAATAATACAAAGTTCATTCGTAAATTTGTGGGACTATCCAATTCTTATAAATGTCCATGGCATACTCCTGTCGAAACTGGTCCACGAATGCATCTGTCATCGCCTCCATTCCATCTGATCTGGCTAGGGCATACATCTCAAGAAATTTCATTGTCACAGGTCCACAATCGCCTACTCTATCATTCGTGTACACCGTCTTGAAGAGACTCCATGAATAAGGCGGTAAATTCCCTTTCATTTCCTGTTTACCCGCCTTGCTTTGTTCCCTTGGCTTCATACTATTAGTATCAGGGTCCAGCTTGAAAAAGGCTTCCACAATGTAAGGCAACATTTCTACAATTGGTGCCATGTTTTTAGCAGCTTTGGCACCACTGTTATGGATTGGCAACGGGTCTAGTAGTTTGGCAGTCCGAAATTCAAAATTAATAACAACTCCGACCCAGTGATCTCCGTCCCAATTCATGGGAACGTAAGCTGTAGAGACATCTTCAAACCACCTTGCCTTAACTCGTCCGTGCGTCCACTCGCCGTATACATACTCCTTCATGCGTTCGTCCCAATGGTACTCTCGCTTTTCTTTGGATTTCATGAAGCTCCTATGTCTCCCTTGCAAATGGTTTGAAAACCAAGGGCGAAGGAAGACCACCCTCTCCGCTGCGAAGTACCTAGCATTTTTAATGTATATGTACTCTGCAAGTACTTGCATATGCTGAAGTACCCAGATACCATACATGTTAATAATATATGCCATTGCATATAACAAAATTACCAAATACTAACCGTTGTGTTCAAAAATTTCTTCGGCTCTGCAATGTCAAGCAAGAATTTGTTATCGATGGTCACCTCCCCAAATATCAAGTTCTTCAACTCGTATTTTCTACAAATTATGCGGAAATTAGTACATCTAACACATTTCACTTTTGTAAAAGCCCATTTATTTCTTACCTCGTAGGGAAGAGTTTCAGCGTTTCCTGCCAGGCGTTCATATGCTCAATAAACATATCTTCGCTTTCCCTTAACCCTTCAAATACCCGAGCAAGCTCAATCTCGTCATTCGATGGTATAAGTTTAACACGCTTTGGTGGAAGAGAAGAATCGCTTAGATCCACCGGTTCTTCAGTGCTATGAACCAATATTTTCATCTTTCCACGATTCTTTTTACGGCCGTTGTTCTTATTTTTCACCTTGTTCCTTGTTTCGTTAACTTCTTTAAAGGCTACGTCCATTGTTTCCTGTTTGACACATAAAATATGTCATTGAAATGCTGAACTACTATTTAAAAAAAAATATTATTAAATTACCCTGGATTGTTTCTTTTGCGTGTCTCTCTCCTATCCATCTCCCTTTTCATCCTCCTTTAAGGAACTGTCCACTTTACCTTGGCTTGGTATGTCATCAGTTTTTAGTTCACAGAGAACTTCGGACTCACTCTGGCAATTTTTACTACAAAATATATAACTTGCCCATGTCCACCATAATAGGTCGCAATAACAAAGAAAACACACTTCACTTACCGTTGATTGTTTCTCGTTAGACAAATACTTCTGTCCATCCACCATTCCAGCGAGATCCCAGCAGCTGTCCATTCTGCTTTTGATGGATACACCATCTTTATTTCCTTCAACAGGATGTCCAGTATCACTCTGCCAAAAATATTTAAAATTCATTTGTTATTTTCAAATTAAAGTCTTACGTACAACAGGTTTTCTTCACCAATTTCGGAAAACCGTATAAAACCTCTTTTGTAGTACAAAGTTGACCCTCCATGGATAGTTTCTTCCCAGGTACTTCCTCTTCTCCATCTCCCTCGAAATTCTGATTTAAGGAAGTCTCGAGTTTGCTTTGCATATGTCCATCTGTTTGTTTAGGCGCGTCAGAAGTATTACCCATTTGGATTTTCATGGACACACCGTCAACTATTACTTCACTACGAACTTGTCTGTTAACCTGCCCAACATCCATACAAACAATTTGCACTTCTCTACTTAAAACATTTATTTACCAAAAATAGCAAAGAGGATAATACAGCTGTTACTCCAAAGCGTTCAAATGTATCCATAAAATACCTGATGTTGAAGATCCATTTCACTCTCTAAGGGACTCTCCAAGGATACTCTTTTGCCACTCAACCCGTCTTGTCCATCCCCCTCACTCTCCGTAGAAGTATCCAGTTTGCTTTCCATGCGTATGTCATCAGTCTTTACTTGAAATGGAACCTCGGACTCCCTCTTCTCCACATTTATAGATTCCAAAAGTTTATCTTTTTCTTCAACTACTGTATTTTCTTGACTTTGAGACAAAGTCATCTGTCCATCGACCAAATCCGCATGCGTACAACATCTCTCCATCTTCCTTCCTATGGATACGCTATCTTTATTTTCTTCAACAGGATGTCAGAAACCATTCTGGCCAAATTGTAAACAAACAATAACTTATTCCCAATTAATGACTCACCTACATCAGGCTACCTTAACTAGTTGTACCATCTTTTACCGTTATTTGTTTTTCAGCAGCCATGCCTCCATCCTTTTTCTTAGCCTCGTCATAAGCATCATCCATTTCGCTACCTATGGATACCCCGTCTAACTTTGCTTCCTCAGTTTTGTGGATATTTTCCTACCAAAATGGATACATATAATTACGACTTATCTCCTTACAGCATACAAATGTATCCATGTATACTTGATGCTCATCCATTTCACTCTCTTTTGAATGAAAAACTTCACTCTTTGTCAATACATCACATTGATTTTTCTCCACCGGACTGCAGCATTTGGGCTGGCCATGCTAAATTCCAACGCGTTAAGACCAAGGAAAGGCAAACATTATGAACAATCAGTCAAATACCATAACTAATGGATGCAAACTCCCCAAAAAAAACTTTCTAATATATCATCATATCACCTGGTTTGATGGAGGCAACCCCGCACTGTTTACTACCGCCCCCTTTCCAAGGGTTTCTAGGCTTTCAGCTGCATACAAAACATCTTTCGAGTGCCTTTGATCCTCCCCATATGTGATCATTACCACATGCTGCTTGTCCTTACCAACAATTGATTCATCCCTTGTTTTACAAGGATCAATTGTGTCATCCAACTCAGTACAAAAGTTGCCAATGTTAAATTCAGATCCCAGATTTTCTTGATCTAATAATGTTTCATCAACACAGTTGTTAACTTGAGAAATAATAGAATTCACATTATCCCAATTAGTGCCATAGTTGGTGGCTGGACTTCCAAAAGTTTGATGCCCATCTCCAGTCTTAACATTCTCCGCCCCTTCAGAATTACATTTCCCGTTTCCGCCTTCTTTGCTGCCCCTAAGAACATTTTTTCATTCCTGTCAAAGTACACTTCTGAGCTGGGTTGTTTCGTCTTTTACTTACACGCAATCTACAATCGTTTGACGCTTTTCTTCGCTTCAACCATGTCACCTCCTTTTACAAACTTTCGATTTTCTTCTCAACCCAACTCTTGAATTTCTCATAGGCAACATATTCGGCCTCACTGCTGGTACCATATTCAATGGCACGTAACATGAGCTTTCTGTTTTTCTTGTTTTCCCCAACAGCCTTGGGGACGTGTTCAATCCCATCTTCAATAGCAAGTAATAGAGGTTTTCTCTTCTTTTTTTTATTCTCGACAATGGCCTTTGGGACGTATTCAATAAGATTCTGAGAAGAATCTCCACCAGGCCATTCCTCCTTCCTAAAATCGTGATTACTATCCACCAAGTTTTCAAGATAAACCACCTTCTTATCTTTTATCTCGTCTATCCACTCCCCCCCAACCTTCTTCTAATGGCCCCATTGGTTTTAAATAAGGAACCACTTTTACATGTACATAGACAAATGCCAAATCTAAATGAATAACCGGATTTTTTAAAATATTGACGCTACGAATATACTCATACCTCTGTTCCAAACTCTATGTCTAGTACACTCTCACTACTAATCCAGTTGTTTTCCGGGAACCTTTCGAAAGAAGTATCCATGAAGCTCATAGTTGATTCTTGCTCAGGCATCTTCTCCAAGAATCCTGGAATACATCTGAAAACTAGAAGTTGGAATGCAAGTGGGAATCCATACACGACCTTTATTTGCTGTTGCAGCTGCGTTCTGAATGTTTTAACAGGGTCTTCGCCAAGTTTACCCGTTTTAGGGCCAGCTTCATTGAATTAATTGTTTTAAGAAACGACAATCTTCCCCATGGATAGGTCAGAAAATATTCCACATCGCTAAGCATCTCAACAAACTCCGGGGTTGCTTTTGCAACTTGGTTTCTACTAATAAGCACTCCATCAAGAATACATATCAGCGCAAGCTTCAGCCTCTTAGATCCATCCATGTCTGTATCATCAAGCATTTCAAGTATGTCTGAAATCTTAACACCTTGGTCCCCTTTCTTCCGGCTCTTACTCATATGGCCAAATAATTCTTCCCACACAGAAGTGCTTTTCGCCACCACCAAACTCCTCTCTTCTATGTCTTCTTCTTCAGGGAACTCACAACAATTCAAGCCTGTTATCAATCCAAACTCTTCTAAAGAAAATCGCAGAGGTTGCCCCGCAAAAACTGTTGTCAACTCGTACTTATTTTTGGTGATTAGTTGCCTCGCCAGTAGCCCATGTATCATTTTCCCTGAGATTGAACATTGTTTCACTGGGAGCCTGAACAAATCTCCAAAACTAGAATCTCGAATTCTCTCCCACTCTGGTGTATCCTTAATGATCTGCCAAACTTTGTTTAGTATCTCCGGTTTGGAGTATATATTTAGTCGACCATCTGGATATCGATCTGTCTTGTACAATCTACTCGGTAGGTCTTTGTCTACCATTGTCTGCAAAATAAACATCAATTTCATTACTTTTTCGATTGAGAATCACAACACAATATAAGAGTTCTTCAAACTTACCTTACTAATGGTATACGAGTATCAAAATACTAACGAATGTGGGTTCTTCCTTCGGCATTCTAAAATGGAAGAGAGAAGATCGAAAGAGACGACGTCTTTTAGATTTTTTTTTTGACCTAAAATTAATTAGTTCTGTCCCATTATTAAAATACCCAACCACAATTTTCCTAGTTAGCAAATAAGTAATTGGTCAGTTCATTTAGTCTGAGGGTATTAAGACTTTTCAATGTCTCTCTCATCATCAAAAGATACAAAATTGAACAAACATTTAAGAAGATACCAAATTGCAAGGAAAATATTAAAAAGATACACTCAGTGCAATTGACCCCAATTATTTCCCGCATTTGACAATACGCGTCTCCCATTCACAACATAAATAAAATCCTTTTGCGGAATTTAAATAGTGAAGATAGTCCAACAAAAAGATTAATCACTTGATACAAAAAAACCCATCTGTAATATTTTCCACATTTGATAACCAGCGGTATTATATGAATTATGCAGCAAAGTTTTTGTTGTATATAAAGTAAAATATATATTTAAGCGGATCTATTTATTAGGAATAGTTTACATGATTTTACTGAATGTTAACTTTTTAATAAAATAAATATGCACTCTTTTTATTAATATAAAAAGTTGAAAATGGTTAACATAGTTGGTACACATGCACATAAAAACCGAGAGCCGAATAACCAAATTGAACCGAACCGAAAGAATTGTAACCCAAACTGATCCGACTGCGTAAAAACCCGAATGATTCTTAAATTTTATATACGAAATAATCGAATAAGAACGTAAAATAACCGAATTTTAGTTCAGTTCCGATTTGGTTCATGTTCGTTCGATACATAGGATAAACTTTTGGTTTTAAACTGGTTCAAGTATTTAGGTTTTGAATAGCAGTTTTATATCCGAAATCTAACTAAAATACAAGAAATGACCAGAAAATATTCGAATCGAAACCAGAATTCTTAATAAATTACCAAAAATGTCATTAAATATCTGAAGTAACAAAAAATACAGGAATCATAACCCAAAATATCAACAAATTATCTATAATACTAATAAAATACATGAAATACCGATAAAATTTTCGATAATACTTTTTATTGTATTGTATATATTTTATGATATAGTATTTTACTTGATTTAGTTATTTATATGTTAAAATATTAAAAATTTTACTATAAATTAGGTATTATGATATAGGAACATACTTTTTCATTAACACTATTTTAGTTTACAAATATATTTGTTTATAATAGTTTTTAATAATCAAATCCGCTCTGCTTGTTGTCTTTTTCAACATTCGAACTTTATTATGTATGTATAAATCACACTTATCCCGCAAATATTTTCTCCGCACGTACTGTAGTTGAACTGTACTGCACTCGGAAACCCGTTTTCTAAATTTCATATCCATAAATAGATTTGTAACTATTTGTGGAAGCATCCACAAATTATATCGTGACTATTTCATAACATTATCAATGATTATATTCGTGACTATTTGTGGTTTTTATAGCCTTAAAATGAAGTTGTGGATATTCGTGGCTAATAGCCATAAATATAGACGTAGCCATACAATAGAAATTTTGTCACAAATAGCCACGTTTAAATGATATCTATGAGTTCATAGTTACAAATAGAACCACAATTAATTTTTCTTTTTTTGTGGCTATTTGTGACTATCGCTAAAATAGCCACAAATTTTGTATTATAGCCATAAAATAATCGATAGCTATATAATTTTTTTGTAGTGACATAATTGTATTCTACATACTAAATATAACTAAATGACAATCAAACGAACAAATTTATATAATAGATACTTCATTTTTCTGAATGAATGTAAAAACAATTTCAGTTAATAAACTGTTTTTGTTACTTTTTGAGTTTATATCCTAGCTTAGCCAAAGAATAATCACATCGTAATGTTTAATAAAAAAAATGAACCAAACAAAGAATCATATTTCCTAATGAGCTGAGGTTGGTAATCTAGTACCAAGCCAGATTTGCACATCCTAAGTTTTTGGACCCTTCCTCTCTGATTGAGAACAAATTGTTTCGAACTTTTTTGTCGATGAAATGCGCGATTGTTTTGTTGCCACGGCCTGACTTACATATTTGCGTGAATTTCTTTCCTTTCATATTGTGTGAACAGAGGCTTGGAGAACATACTTTAGCAGGAACATTGATATTAAGTTTTGGGAGTTATTAGTTGCCAAGCTAATGATTTGCTCCCAGTCGGAGGTGTAGTTTTGCCGAAGGATACCATGGACCAGAAGATTCCAGATTTCCTTTGTGTAGCTACACTAAAAAATTAGGTGCTTCCTTGTTTCTAATTGATCGCTGCAAAGTACACAATTGGTGTCAGTGTTTGGTGACCACATTTGTGTCCTATCCCCAGTTAACAGTCTGTTGTGCATAAGAGAGAATTTAGGAGTGCTATGGCGGAACCACACCACTGCTGTCTGCTCCATTCGCGTTGAATGTGAGAATTCTGGACAAGGTTTCAAGTATCTTTCGAGGAGAAGATAGTTATGAATATGTTCTTCTTTTCCATCCATAAAGCTATATCAGCACCTTCTATTCGTTTACACATGAAAGTGTCTATACATAATTATTTCTGTAATAAATTTATAATTTATAATAAAAGTTTTTAGTATCTGGATTACTTTTGTATAATAAAAGGATTACTTTTGCATTGTAAAAGGATTAATCTAGTTTTGGTATAATGCAATTTATAATTAGGTATAATAAAAAGTTATTGGTAGATGAATTTCAAATGATTGTTAAAATTTTCAAAATCTATTGTTATTGGTTTATGAATCCTAACATTCTTATTAAAATCTATTGTTATTGGTTTGATGATTTTGAAAATCCATACAAATTGTTATCCAAAAACTTTAGTTTTTAATGATTAAATGATTCTATCAAAATTTTGTGTTATTGGGACATAGATTTTAAACAATTTAATTCATAGACCAAGATTTTAAAAATACTATGTATATCCCTAAGATTCTCAAAATCAATATAGTAATAAATATTTTGATATTATCTAAATATACAAACTCTTACCAAATCTAATAAAACTCTTTAAAAAAAGTAACAAATCTCTCAACTTTTCAAATCAACCAACTCTACATAAATTCATCTAGGAATAACCCCCCTTAAGCATGATTTGTTACTAAAAGGGAAAATGTCTTCATAAATTGATTTTATTGGGTTGGCCCATATAAAAGCTAATCTTATTCCTTGATGTTTAACACGATCTTTTTAGTTTTCTCAGCGAATATGATCATCGACGATGAACCACCGCAAGAAATTAAGAACACCAATCCCCCATTGCCGCTTCCACCGCTCAATCCAACACCTCATTTGTTTTCTTCACTTCCAGATGAAATCGTAGAGAACATTCTTGCTCGTGTTTCTAAATGGTATTACCGTAATGTCTCTCTCGTCTCCAAGAGATTCCGGTCTTTCCTCTTTTCTCCTGAACTCTACAAGACACGATCTCGCCTCGGAACCACAGAGCCATACATCTATATATGCTTAGAAAATTCTGAAGACCAACCTCCTAGATTGTTCGCTCTTTTTTTGAAACCCCCCGATGAAACACTAACTGAAGACGATGATCTTCCGCATGACGACTATTCGTTGGTTCCCTTTCCAGTACCTTCTCCTGAACAATTTATGAGTTTCAATTCCATTGTAGCAGTTGGTTCGGAAATCTACTTAATCGGCCAGGACTTCTGTCTGCTGCCTACTTCAGATGTTCGTATTCTTGATTGTAAGAGTAACACGTGGCGTGATGGCCCTAGCATGTTGGTGGCTCGGAAGTCCCCTTATGCGGTCTTTCTCGATGATAAAATATATGTAATGGGCGGTTGCGGGGAAGACAATACTTGGATGGAAGTATTGGACATAAAGACTAAGACTTGGAGTCCCTTAATGAGACATAGAGGTAATGTGTTCGAAATCGGATGGTTTAAACGGATGATTGTACTTGATGGAATGATTCACTCTATTGGTCACATAAACTCCTATGCTTATGACACGAAAGAAGGTACATGGGAAGTTGTGGAAACGAATCGTAGCTTCGGTTTTATTGTTTCTTGGTGTGTGATAGGGGATGTAACGTATGGTTATAATATAATATCCGGTTATATTGTTTGGTATGATTCCAAAAGTAAAAATTGGATACATATCAAGGGCTTGGATATGGGTAAGCGTATAATAGATAACTTATCAGAGGGGTGCGTTTTTGAATTACTTAACTACGGTGGGAAACTTTTAGTTATGAGGGTCCCCAGTTTTACGTTAGTTAAATGGAAAATGAGAATTTGGTGTGCGATAATCGCATTAGAGAAACACCATGGAAATGAGGTTTGGGGTAAGATAGAACGGCATAGTAGTGTGATGACAGTCTCCAAGTCGTATAGGCGATCCAAATGTGTAGGCATTTCGATTTGATAATTCATGAAAGATGTATGTTGTAACAACTTCATGAAATCTTTGTAGTGTCGTTGTTTCTTCTGCAGTAAAATGTTGATTGTATGGTCTCTCATTTTTAGTTCCATAATGTTATTTAAATGCATAATTATTTGTCACTATATTAAGTTGGAATGATTTTATAGATTTTCGTATCAACATTGTTAGCTTAAATTATAGATCCAATTATAATGTCATTGGCGTAGTTGTGGTGAATTGATTTGAGTCATGAGCAGCCGGTGTTCGAAAGTCAAAGCCACATTGACATATCAAAACATTGGGTCCAAAGCTGATACATATGTCCAAAACCTATCTTGGTTCGTGACGATAAAGAAATAATGATATCATAGATTTAAACTCAATTGTTTAAAGTTTTATAATCTTCAAGATTTAAAAATTTGGTATTAGTTTTAAGTATTAATGTGTGGATTTTAAAATCTTTGCAATGTATCTTATATTTTGTATTAAATAATTTACTCATGATTTTCCATCGGAAATCATTTCAAATAACTTTAAATACATAGATTTTAGAAGCTTTTTTAGTTCGAATAACACTGGATTTTAAAAGTGTATTTAAAATATTAATCTAATAACATCAAATTTTAAAAACTTTTAAGTATGATTTACAAATATGGGATTCAATAAAATTGGATTTTAAAGCATGATTTAAAATCATTAATTGAATAGTAATGGATTACAAATTAACTTTAAAGCACTTATTGAATAACAATAACTTAGTTTTTTAATCACTTTGTGTATTCATTAAAAGTCTAAGAAGAAACGTTAAATTAAAAGACATCAATTTATTTTTTTGAAAAATCTGTCTTGTCTTTTGTTTTTACCACATTATGAGTAATTATATCTTAAATAAATCTAATAAATCTTTAATTCTTTTTTTTTAGAAAGAGAAGTTCCACTTATGGTTTTCGTTTCTACTTTAAATTACTTAGAAAAAAATATAAAAAATTAGCCAATTTTATAACTTTCAAATCTGCATTATTTTCCTTTTCCTCTTTTAATGTTTTGACATTTCCCTTAACTTAGTATTTTCAGATTTTACGACGTCGAATGATCTCTAAAAAAGCTTCGATGTGGAGACGTTAATGGCGATTGGCGAGCATAGTTTTGCGCAGAGCAAGTGAACGCTTCGAGACGGTAACAGCGACGACCCCTGTCGATTCACCGGCGAGAGATTAATAGGGCGGAGCTTGATCCGGACTCGACTTCTAGCTTCGAGATCTTCGAGCTTTCGTTTGTCATCAGTTTGCGGAGATTCTTCTAAGAGCTGATTTGGTTGGGATTTCTGCAGATTTACAAGCACGGGTTTGTTTGAATTTAGTTCCTAGGGTTTGATTTTGTGAAATCAGGATCGAAGAGTCTTTATCTTCTTGGACTCGATCTGAGTGTTGGTTTGCGCTGATTCAAGAGCTCCACGCCTCTCCCAGGTCTCATCTTTCGTTTTTTTCTCGGAAAAATCTATTGAATCCAGGCATTGGGTGTTTCCTTTGACAAATCTAGTGGTATCCTCCCGTTATTGATGTGTTCCTGGAGAATTGGCGAGTAACAGTGGCATCGGAGGCTGAGTCTAGTAGGATTCTTTCGAACCTCAAGCTCTGTGGCTTCAGCAATCAAAATATCTGTTGAATCAGTCTATAAAAGTTGATTATCTGAGTAGTTTTTGGTGTTCATAGAGGTTCCCCAACCTCAATTCTTTCAAAGGCAAAGGGAGGAAACCAATCCGGGTAGGTACGCGGTCGATCCAATAGGTTTTCTTAGCTGGAATTGTCAAGGGCTCGGGAACCCCTGGACAATTCGACAACTCAAGGAGATGCGACGAAAGCATTTCCCTGATATTATGTTCCTGATGGAGACTAAGAATAGCTGGAAGTTTGTGTCGGAGATTCATGTTAGTTTAGGATACAAGTGGTTTCGAACAGTGGAACCTAAAGGAATGAGTGGCGGATTGGCTATCTTTTGGAAGGAGACAGTGGATGTTGTTTTTCTTCATGAAGATAAGAACTTGTTGGATATGAAAATAATTTGTGGCTCACGCACTTGGTACTTATCATGTGTCTATGGACACCCGATACCCAAACTGAGATATCAAGGATGGGAGAGATTGATGAGGATAGGAGTAACTAGGAAGGAACCATGGTGCATGGTAGGAGACTTTAATGACATTCTGTCAAATGCGGAGAAGAAGGGTGGTGTTAGCCGACAGTGTTCAACGTTTAGGCCGTTCCAGACGTTATTGAATGCTTGTGATATGACTGAATTGGGAAGCACAGGGGATAAGTTTACTTGGAGAGGAGTCCGGAACAAGCAGACGATCTTCTGTTGCCTGGATAGATGTGTTGCTAACCCGGCATGGCTAAATCTGTTCCCTAATGCCCATCAGTGGTTCCTTGACAGAGATGGCTCCGATCATAGGCCCGTGTTAGTTAAATTCGTGGGGGATCAGGAACCTTTCCGAGGGCAGTTCCGATTTGACAAAAGGTGGGCGGAGGATCCTTCTTTCAAGGAAGTTGTGAAACAGGCGTGGAACGGAAGCAACTCGAGAGCTGTCAACTCGAGTATAGCTCGAATCTCCAACTGTCGGCGCTTGATCAATCAGTGGAAACAGAGAAACCCGGTCAATTCGGCAACCCGCATCAAACAACTAAGTGAAGCTTTGGAGAGAGAGGAATATGAAAGGTACCCTCGCTGTGAAAAAATACGAGAAATCAAGAGTGATTTGTATGTAGCTCTGAGAGATGAGGAGAAATTTTGGAGGCAAAAGAGCTATGATAAATGGCTGGTCTGTGGAGATAAGAATACAAAGTTCTTTCAAGGATCAGTCAAGTCAAGGAGAGCAAAGAATTCGTTACAATTCCTTCGAGATGGGGATGGCAGGGAGCGGGAAAGCGGTAATGGGAAAGCGGATATCGCTATCAGGTATTTCACTGATCTCTTTAGATCGACGCATCCAGGACCTTTCAGCACCTTTTTGAGGGGTTCCAGTCGCGGGTGATTTTTTACAAGAAGTACTGGGATATTGTGAAAAACCAGCTGGTGCATGATGTAAGAGGTTTTTTCACTTCGGGCGTGCTACCGGAGGAATGGAATCACACGCACATAACTATAATCCCCAAGATTACAAAACCAGTTGAGATCAAAGACCTAAGGCCGATTAGCCTATGCACAGTCCTGTATAAGATTGTGTCGAAAGTCATTGTCAACAGATTGAAGCAGCTCTTACCGAGGATTGTGTCACCGTCTCAATCAGCATTTGTATCAGAAAGGTTGATTTCCGATAATATTCTAGTGGCGCATGAGGTGGTGCATAGCTTGCACTCTCATCAATACATATCGGAGAACTTTATGGCTATTAAGACGGACATGTCGAAGGCTTACGATAGAGTTGAGTGGAGCTTCTTATCAGCTATTTTATTGGCTCTTGGTTTTGAAGCAAGATGGGTATCTCTGGTGATGAGCTGTGTGCAATCGGTTTCTTATTCGGTTTTGATAAATTGGCAACCATTTGGGCATTTCAAGCCGGAGTGTGGTTTGAGACAAGGAGATCCATTTTCTCCTTTTCTCTTCGTGTTGTGCACAGAGGCCCTGATTCACCGGATCAATCGAGCAGAGCGAGAGCATAAGATAACAGGGGTACGCTTCCATCCCTTAGGTCCTTCGGTTACTCATATGCTATTCGCCGATGATAGCCTCTTTATGTGCCATGTTTCAAAGGATCAATGCGTGGAATTTCTACGGTGTCTCGCTGACTATGAAGAGGTTTCAGGGCAACAGATAAACATTGATAAGTCTGCCATCACCTTTGGGGTGAAGGTAGCAGCAGAACATAAGCAGTGGATCAAGGACAAAACCGGGATACACATGGAAGGTGGGACTGGAAAATACCTCGGGTTACCTGAGTGCTTAAGTGGGTCGAAACAACAACTGCTAGGGTACCTGAAAGATAAATGTAATTGGACTCTTACTAATTGGTATGCCAAGCAATTATCCCAAGGGGGAAAGGAGATACTGATAAAATCAGTAGCGCTAGCGATGCTTGTGTATACAATGAGTTGTTTCAAGCTTCCTGTGGACCTGTGCAAGAAGTTAACTAGCGCATTGTTGGATTTCTGGTGGAACTCAGAAGAAGGAAAACAGAAGATTCATTGGATCAGTGCTGATAAATTGACACTCCCAAAGGAACTGGGTGGCATGGGATTTAAGGATTTGCAATGCCACAATCAGGCTCTATTGGCTAAACAGGCATGGAGACTCTTAAATAATCCTGACACTTTGTTTAGTCGCTTTTTTAAGAGCAGGTACTATGCTGATAGAGAGTTTCTTATGGCCTCACGAGGAACTCGCGCTTCATACGCGTGGAGATCGATTCTTTTTGGCAGGGAGCTACTCGAGAAAGGCCTGAGGAGGAGGATTGGGAATGGCCGTAACACTTTGGTATGGATTGATAACTGGTTATGCAATGGGAAATCATCGCGTCCAGGAGGAAGGCAGACGATTATGAACATTAATTTACGTGTCTCTGATCTGATTGACCCGAATACCAACCAATGGAAGGAACATATGCTAAATGATTTATTCACTACGGATGACATTGCTCTGATCAGAGCACACAAACCTATTGTGTCAAAGGAAGACAGCTTTGTGTGGTCTGCAACCAGGTCTGGTGTTTACTCGGTGAAAACAGGGTATGAACTGAGCTCTAAACTCCGTCACGCGGATCTATTTCGTAAAGCAGAAGAGCAGCCCTCGGTTAATCCCTTGTTTGAACGGTGCTGGAAGCTGCAGACAGTCCCAAAAATTATGCATTTCGTATGGCGAGCATTACATGGGGCAGTTGCGGTGGCTGACAGGTTGAGTACCCGAGGGGTTAAAGGAGTTCAGGGATGCCAGCTTTGTACAAATGAGACAGAATCTGTTAACCACATTCTCTTTGAATGCCCTATGGCACGACAGGTATGGGCTTTGTCTAATGTTCCTCATCCGGACAGGGGTTATGGGAGTTCAATCTTTGAGAACTTATATCATGTGATGATGGTAGTCCCTAAGTTAGCAATACCTGAAGAGATTAAGTTAGTTCCACCCTGGATAGTATGGATCTTGTGGAAGAACAGAAATAAGATGCTTTTTGAAGGGATTTCTTTCCCGCCGAATGAAGTTGTGGAAAAGGCTCTGGATGATGCCAGACAGTGGGTAAGGGTTCAGACCAAGGAGAAAGAAGGAGAGGTGGGAATACACGACACGGAGAAGAGATGGGTACCTCCGGAAATAGATCGTTTCAAATGCAATATAGGTTTTGCCTGGTCAAAATCAACAAAGATCTCAGGAGCATCTTGGATGCTACGAGATGGAGCAGGAAACGTTCTTCACCATAGCAGACGGGCTTATACAGGGGTGACTTATACACTTGAAGCCAAGTTTAAAAGCTGGGAATGGGCCTTGGAGAGTATGAAGAGTTTACATATATCTAATGTCACATTTGCAGCGTCGACAATGGAAGTGATCAAAGGTCTGCATAAGCCGTTGGAGTGGCCCTCTTTTGAGGGACATATTACAGGTTTATTGGCACTAACCCACAATCAAGTAGGATGGGATGTAAGCTTTGAAGAGACCAAAAGTAACCAAGGAGCAATGGAGATTGCAAAAAGTGTCATCGCTTACCTTAAGCTTCAATCATATGTGGCAAGTGGAAGTCCGAGATGGCTCCAAGCTTTGTTTGACCGGGAGAAACAGTCTACCATGGTGTAGAATGAGACCTGAGCTCAGACTTTGTAGGAGTTCGATTTATTTGGTTTTTGTTTTTTCGTCTGGTGTTTCTGGAAATCAGGGGCTTTGTTGCCTCTTGCACACGTTCTTCCTTTGGCTGTACTACAACTTTGTTAAAAATGCAATGATCTTTTAGTGAAAAAAAAAAAAGTATTTCAGATTTTATATTTTGGATTTATTCGGCTAGTTGTAATTACTATTTTTTATTTAATAAATGTAAAATTTATTCATCAATTTTTTTTTAATATATCAAATGCATCAGTGTTTTTAAGATTTTATAAAGCTTTATACATATTATCTTGTGGCAAATCAAAATATGATAAGGTTTTCATATTTCTTCTTGTAAGTTTTCCCAAGAGGTTGAGCTTGTTTCTGACATTTTTTGTCAACAATCTTCTTCAAAGCTTCAAACATTTCTGTTCTACCTTTTTTTTTTACTGAAAATTTACTTCATTAGATAGTAAGAAAAACACATACATAGGGATAATTCCCAGAACGATGACCACTTGCAACATAAGATTGAAGCAATCCATTCCTATTGACACTTTGAACGATGATAAAGGCTCCTCTGTTCAAATTCGCTGGTTCTACCATACACTTCCAAAAAGAGAAACGATTCAAAACATCAGATAAGAGTAAAACCTGGTAAAGGAAAGAAGGCCATGCAGCAGGTCTGTTAATCGCCTTGATCAGGTCTGCAAAATCTCTTGTGAATACTATCCTGTCAAGTCTTAGGCTCTGAACACTAATCACCATTCAAATACCACCAGTTTAGCTTCATCTCGAGTTTGAACTCCCGTAAAGCAATCCTTGCTGTTAAACAACACCTCCCCCACATCATCTCTAATGACCCACGAAGCACCTACTACTCCAGTTTATTATTCCAGTCACAACCAATATTCCTCTTTAGCCAATTGGTTGGTGGTTTAGTCAACACCATACGACAATGCCAGTTAGAGTTCTCCTCTGCCCTATCAAATTCTTGATCCACTTGTTGAGCCATGAACCACATCTCTGTCTCTTCTTGAATCTTCTTAAAGACATCATCTGTTGAGAAAGACTTTCCTTCAAAAATTAGAAGGTTTCTGTTCTTCCAAATAATCCATAACAGCCACGACCAAACCTTGGAAATTTCTTTCATAAATGATCTTTTTTTAGCAAGTAAGAAGAGAAACTGGAAGTTAACGAACAAGGACGAAGGGTGAAAACCGTTCTGAAGATAAGATATATTAGACACCGCCCACACCAATCTTGCTATTGGACATGTAAAGAGTACATGGTTGATAGATTCCCCTTCAAAACCACAACCTTGACACTTATTATCGACCTTCATACCTATATTGTTGATGAGATCAGCCACCGGCAAGGCATCCGACAGAGCTTTCCAAAGAAATGTCTTAATCTTTGGAGCCGTGGTTAAAGACCAAACATTCACCTTAAGATCATTGATGGAAGGCAAGCTTTCGGCTTCTAGGACACAAGGAGATTTGTCCAATTGTGTGCATAACCAGTAAGCCGATTTACCGGAAAACAAACCGCTTTTGTTGAACTTTCATGATGAGTAATCATTCTTCTCCACAACCGGTTGATTCTTCATCATTATTGACACGTCTGATGTAACAAATATGTCCTCCAATGCTCTTTGATTCCATCTTTTAGTACTCAAATCAATTAAGCTATAGGCCATCAGGTTGCTCTCATCGTTTCTCCATCATCAAACCATCGTGTTGGAATTATGTCCAGTAATCTCTGTACTGTCTCTAGAAAGTAAGAGTATGTCAATGATCAGACATAAGTCATATAATACTAGGGGTCATGATGGCTTGCTAGAGTCTGCTCATGATCTATAAGTCTTGGATTTATTGCCTTTATTATATGATCCCATATGGGTCACACGCCTAAGCTAACAGGAAACTATGAGGGAACGGTTCAGCAGGAGTACGGTAAAAGTGCTAGGCATTTACTATACTTAGAGAGATTAAAGGGCCTGATTAAATCTAAGGGATTTAATCAGACTGGGAATTGGGCCCAAAAGCCCAACAGAACTAGACAAGGGTTTTATAATTAAAACTTGACCTAGCTCTCTTTTTCCCTAACTCTCTCTGCGCCTCTCATCTCTCTCTTTGCGCCTCCCTCCCTCTGGTCTAGCAGCCATTCTTCCTGTTAGTGTGCGTGTGTGAGCCTTTGGAGGAACAACCTCTTGGTGGTTCTGCTGATCTCTGACTCATACCTGATTCTTCCGCTGCAAAACAAGGTATTTCGAGATCCCCTTATGATTCTGCAAGAGAACCTAGATCCAATATGTTTAGTAGAGTTTAATCTGACAGAATTAAACCAGGACAAACACTAAACAATCCTTCAGTGGTATCAGAGCCAGGTTCTATTAGGATTTCTTGTTAGAATCATGTTTAGGTTGTTTAGAAGTGTTTGAATCAATCTATGCTTGAAATTGATAAGTAAAACACTTAAGAAACAAAAGCTTAAACCCTAAACTAAAACCGCATGAACCGATCCAATTGGATTGGTATGCGTCGGAGTGTTGATCATGGATCACACGTCCGGATCGGTACATGACGCACGGACCGATCATGGATCGTGTTGCGTCGTCGGTCCGATCGGCGTTAAGGCGCGAGAGATGGACCGATCGGCCGAGCGGATCGCATGGATCGATCACTAGGATCGATAGCATGGATCGACAGCGATCGCGTCCCGCATCTCTCGGCCCGAGCCGTCCCGTCCCGTCCCGCCTCTCGTCCCGATCGTGTCCCGTCTCTCGATCGCGTGAAGCTTGCGACTCGGTCGTGATCGGTTCACGTGACCAATCGGTCGGTTCGGTTTGGTTAACGGTTCGGTTTAAAATAATTAAAAATCTAATCGTTACGGTTTACAGACTTAATAATATTTATTAAATCTGGTTAAACCGTGATAAGAAATCCAATGTCGTTTAAAATTGGATTTAGTGCCTAAACCAGTGGTTTTCTAATTTGATTTGGTTGGACCAAATAAATTGAGAAAATCCGGTTTAGTAAATAACCGGTTAACAATTGTGGTTATCGTAGTAATTAATCTTGGTTAGACCAATTTTAATGAACCAGACCGGTTATGTCATTTAATTGGGCAATTGGGTTATGTCTTGGACATAGACCAATTCTTGGGCCTTGGGCCAAGAAGTTAAAACAATTGGGCCAGTTATTTGAGTCTCTTCTTCAGATTTAATTTAAAATTCATTTAATAATTAAAATTTGATTTTAAAATTAATCAGTTTCCAAAATTTCAAATTAGAAAGTTTCTTAGAATAGAAATTTCTAGATTTGCATGTTTTGGATATTTAGGAAATTTCTATAGTTAGAAAGTTTCCAAATTTAGGAAGTTTCCAATTATAAAAGTTTCCAAAACAGTAGGTTTCCAAAAATGGAAAGTTTCCAAAAATAGTAATCTTCTATTTTGGAATGAAATTTTAAGAAAACCTATAAACCTCAAATAATATCAAGCGTTGGATGTCTTGTCCAGTCTATGTCAGCTGTTGAAACCCATTCAATCGTACACATGGCCTTACAGTGTGAGGGTGTCTATCTTTTGCGTGGGTAAGACAGTTTGTGATTCATTAATGTTATTGGGAGTCCCAGACATTAGTGATTACATGACTGTATAGTCTGGTTTTCTTGACTAGGCCATCGGGAGTCCCGGGCCTTGAGACATCAGAGTGGATTGGGCCTCGGGCCCAGATTCACAACCAAGAGTTATATCACGGATATAATTAGCCGAAATAGGGCTTACCGATATAAGCTAAGGTTGGGTAACGGCCAGTGGCCCACTTTGATCTTAGTTATATGTGGATCTTGGAATCATTATATTCTTTTGAGGGTAACTAATGTTATTAAATATAATGCGAGTTTACTCATATTGAACATATAAACTAAAATCCTTTTTATCTTAAATTCAGCAATGACTACAACAAGCACACAAAACACATTCTCAATCCGGTCTGTTCTCGACAAGGAGAAGCTGACTGGAACGAACTTCCTGACGTGGTCAAGGAACTTGAGGCTGGTCCTCAAGAAGGAGAAGAAGGAATATGTCCTTCGTGATCCCCTCCCCGAGAGGCCTCCAAACAATGCCGCCAGGAATCTGCACAATGCTTGGGAAAAGCATTCGTCAGATGAAAATGATGTCTATTGCCTGATGTTGGCAACCATGACTCCTGAATTGCAAATGCAGTTCGAGAGTGTGCTGTCGCCCATCGAGATAATGGCAAGCCTGAAATCGCTTTTTCAGGAGCAGGCAAGAACTGAGAGGTTCCAGACTGTTAAGAACCCCTTAGACTGCAAAATGGCTGCAAGTGTGGCAGTGAGTCCTCATGTCTTGAAGATGATGGGTTATCTCGATCATCTTCAGAAACTCGACTGCCCTATCAGCCAGGAACTTGCCTGCGACATCGTTCTGCAGTCTTTACCTGCAAGCTATGATCAGTTCATCCTGAACTTCAATATGCATGGCTTGAGTAAGACATTGCCTGAGCTTCACGGAATGCTCAAGACTGCATAGCCCAACTTGAGGAAAGCCAAGGACCCCAACGTGCTTATGGTGCAAAAGGGCAAGGGCTTTAAGAAATCCTCTGCCAAGGACAAGGGAAAGGCTAAGGTTGTTCAAGTCTCGGACAAGGACACGTCAAAGCCCAAGCCCAAGTCCAAGGCTGGGCCTACTGACATCTGCAGGTTCTGCAAAGAACCAGGGCATTGGAGGAGAGAATGTAAGAAATTCCTGGAAGGTCTAAAGGAATTGAAGAAGAAGACTCTGGAGACTTCTTCATCAGGTATTTTTGTTATAGAAGTTAATACAACTACTTCTGATAATACCTCATGGGTTATGGATACTGGTTGTGGGGCTCATATTTGTACTAATATGCAGGCACTCAGCAACAGTAGGAGGCTGAAGCAAGGACAAGTGGAGCTACGAGTTGGGAATGGAGCGAAAGTTCCTGCACTAGCTGTAGGCACATACTTGTTGTCTTTACCTTCGGGATTGGTTTTAGAACTTAATAACTGCTATTTTGTACCTGCGATAAGCAGAAATATTATTTCAGTTTCTTTGTTGGATTTGGAAGGTTATGATTTTTCAGTTAAGAATAAATTATGTTCCTTCAATCGCAATAATTTGTTCTATGGTTGTGCCCCTCTTACGAATGGGCTTTACATACTTGATCAATCCGCACCAATTTATAACATTAATACCAAACGGTTCAAACCTAATGAGGAGAACCGAACGTTTAAATGGCATTGTCGTTTAGGGCACATCAGTGAGAAACGCATTAAGAGGCTCCATTCGAATGGACTTCTTGGCTCATTTGACTTTGAGTCATGTGAGAAATGCGAATCCTGCCTGATGGGCAAAATGACGCGGGCCCCCTTTAATAAACCCAACGAGAGGGCCAGTGACTTATTGGGCCTGATACACACTGATGTGTGTGGCCCAATGTCCACAAATGCAAGAGGAAACTATCAGTACTTCATTACCTTCACTGATGATTTCAGCAGGTATGGATATGTTTATTTAATGAAACATAAGTCTGAATCGTTTGAGAGATTCAGAGAATTCCAAAATGAAGTACAGAACCAACTTGGCAAAAGCATTAAAGCTCTTCGGTCCGACCGAGGAGGAGAATACTTGAGCCAAGAGTTCAGTGATCATCTGAGAGAGTGTGGGATAGTTTCCCAACTCACTCCTCCTGGAACACCTCAATGGAATGGTGTGTCTGAGAGGAGGAATCGGACCTTATTGGATATGGTTCGGTCTATGATGAGTCACACAGACCTTCCAATATCCCTTTGGGGATATGCTCTGCTAACAGCAGTGTTCACTCTAAATAGAGCGCCATCAAAAGCAGTAGCTAAGACACCATATGAATTATGGACTGGAGAAACTCCAGTGCTGTCTTATCTTAGAATTTGGGGTTGTGAAGCCTATGTCAAGAGATTAATCTCTGACAAGCTTACACCAAAGTCTGATAAATGCTACTTCATTGGTTATCCGAAGGAGACCAAGGCTTATTACTTCTACCTACGATCCGAGAACAAGATTTTTGTTGCCCGGGATTGTAATTTTCTTGAGAGGGAGTTTCTCTCTAAGAAAAACAGTGGGAGTAAGGTACTGCTTGAAGAAATTCAAGATGAACAGGATACTGCTCAACCTAATGAGGAAGAGCAGCAGGAGGACCTACAAGAAATTGTAGAGCCTGAACCTGTGGTACCTGAAGTTCGAAGATCCGGGAGGATCCGTCACGAACCCGAGAGATATCAAGGATTCCTCGTGACTAACTGTCATGATCTTCTGATCATTGATGGTGATGAGCCATCGAACTTCAATCAAGCCATGATGGGCCCAGATTCCTCTAAGTGGCGTAAGGCCACTGATTCCGAAATGGACTCCATGTCGGTCAACCAAGTGTTTTCGTTGGTTGACTTACCCGCTGGTGTAAAAGCCATCGAGTGCAAATGGATCTTCAAGAAGAAGATTGACGTGGATGGAAATGTCCAGATTTATAAAGCCAGGTTGGTGGCAAAAGGTTTCAGGCAAGTTCACGGTGTGGATTATGATGAAACCTATTCCCCAGTGGCTATGATGAAATCTATTCGGATTCTACTAGCAACTGCAGCTTTTCATGATTATGAAATTTGGCAGATGGACGTGAAAACCGCCTTCCTGAATGGAATTCTGGAAGAGGATGTGTATATGACACAACCTGACGGTTACATAGATCCAAAGAATGCTGGGAAAGTATGCAAGCTTCATAAATCCATTTATGGATTGAAGCAAGCATCGAGGAGCTGGAATCTTCGTTTTGATGAAGCGATCAAGCAATTTGACTTCATCAGAAACGAAGAAGAACAATGCGTGTATAAGAAGACTAGTGGGAGCAAGATAGTATTTCTTATTCTGTATGTCGATGACATACTGCTTCTCGGAAATGACGTACCAATGTTGCGGTCGGTAAAGGACTGGCTTGGAAGTTGTTTCTCCATGAAAGACATGGGTGAAGCCGCATACGTTCTTGGAATCCGGATCTACCGGGATAGATCTAAAAGGCTGATAGGCTTGTGTCAAGATTCATACATTGACAAAGTCCTGCATAGATTCAGCATGGCAGATTCCAAGAAGGGCTTCACACCAATGGTACATGGCACAACGCTAAGCAAGAAGCAGAGCCCAACGACGGCTGCTGAGCTTGAGCGCATGAAGAATATTCCTTATGCATCTGCAATAGGATCTATTATGTATGCCATGATCTGTACTCGTCCTGATGTTGCTTATGCATTGAGCATGACGAGTAGATACCAGTCAAATCCAGGTGAAAACCACTGGATTGCCTTCAAGAATATCCCGAAGTATCTGAGACATACTAAGGATAAGTTCTTGGTGTACGGCGGAAGTAATGTGCTTAAAGTCAGTGGATTCACGGACGCAAGTTTCCAGACAGACCAAGATGATTTCCGGTCACAGTCCGGTTATATCTTTTGTCTGAATGGCGGTGCAATTAGTTGGAGAAGCTCCAAGCAAGACACCGTTGCTGATTCCACTACAGAAGCTGAATATGTCGCCGCCTCAGAAGCAGCGAAGGAAGCTGTTTGGATACGAAAGTTTATTATTGAACTAGGTGTGATACCGAATGCAGCTGAGCCTCTGGCACTGTTTTGTGATAACAATGGTGCTATAGCTCAGGCAAAGGAACCAAGATCACACCAGAAATCCAAGCATATACTAAGAAGATTTCACTTGATACGTGATATCATTAATAGAAAGGAAGTCAAGATCAGCCGAGTTCCGACAGATGATAATGTCGCTGATCCATTGACAAAGCCACTCCCAAGGCCTAAGCTCGAGTACCTGACTGAAGCTGTAGGCATTAGAGACATTGAAATGTAATCTAGATTTGAGTGGGAGTTTGAGGGCTTTATTTAGTTATTGATATGTTCTTGTAAAACATTTGAGATGTTTAATAATAAAATTATTTTTCAAGATTATTTTAACTGTGATGAAATAATCGTTCCAAAATGATATGAACCATTTTATAGGTCATCGAAGTAAGTGACTTGATCTTGAGTCATCAAAGTCATTTAGCTTGATCATGAGACCCTATATTTGATAGATGGCTTATATCATCCTGTCCCTAGTCGAAGGTTGTTGAAATTGGAACACCAACAACCGCGTGAGACTAGATTGGTATGTGACTTATGACAAAGTATCAGGATGTCATAGATGCACGGCATCAAAGTCAGTACATAGGTGTATGTTGGGGTACATACGACCGGACATGACCCGCTTATAAGAACTCTTCAGGATATTTATATCTGTGTCATAAGAGATTCTTACTACGACTATAGAGTATAGTCCTTAGACCTGAGTTCGCATGCATGTGACTGCACATCAACTGATGCGCTTTGATCATTGTCTAACGCTGTCGTTAAGCGATAGTTATAAGGACCTTGTTTGGGTGTATTATGAAATGAGTAGTTTACAGTGATGGAACAAGACGGGATTTGTCCCTCCAATATAAATGGAGTGAATATCTCTAGGCCAATCGGAGATTTGAATACTGGAAAATGCATGGCCATGCTCAAACGGACTGTCCCGAGTCGTTTGGATTGTCAGTATCAAATCAGAGTCCGATGAACATGATTAGGCTTTATAAGGATGACACTCATCTTGCCTTATGACTAATCGAGATATTGAGACAAAAGGAATATGAATACAGAGATTCCAGTACAAGTGGGAGATTGTTGGAATTATGTCCAGTAATCTCTGTACTGTCTCTAGAAAGTAAGAGTATGTCAATGATCAGACATAAGTCATATAATACTGGGGGTCATGATGGCTTGCTAGAGTCCGCTCATGATCTATAAGTCTTGGATTTATTGCCTTTATTATATGATCCCATATGGGTCACACGCCTAAGCTAACAGGAAACTATGAGGGAACGGTTCAGCAGAAGTACGGTAAAAGTGCTAGGCATTTACTATACTTAGAGAGATTAAAGGGCCTGATTAAATCTAAGGGATTTAATCAGACTGGGAATTGGGCCCAAAAGCCCAACAGAACTAGACAAGGGTTTTATAATTAAAACTTGACCTAGCTCTCTTTTTCCCTAACTCTCTCTGCGCCTCTCATCTCTCTCTCTGCGCCTCCCTCCCTCTGGTCTAGCAGCCATTCTTCCTGTTAGTGTGCGTGTGTGAGCCTTTGGAGGAACAACCTCTTGGTGGTTCTGCTGATCTCTGACTCATACCTGATTCTTCCGCTGCAAAACAAGGTATTTCGAGATCCCCTTATGATTCTGCAAGAGAACCTAGATCCAATATGTTTAGTAGAGTTTAATCTGACAGAATTAAACCAGGACAAACACTAAACAATCCTTCACATCGGTATATCCAAACCTTAGTGTTTAAACCATTCCTGACGCGATGTATTAAACGTTTTCTTTCAAAAATTAAACATCTTGACCTTTGAACCATTGAAACACTCCGGAAGCCCGAGATATTTTCCCACACCATATTCTGCTTCAATTCCCATGATCTCTCGTATATGGGACTTGGCCTCATCATCCACTTTTGATCCGAAAGTAATAGCAGATTTATAGTTTGACCAGTGGCCTCACCATAAATCTTTAATACATTCTGAAGCTGGACACACTGAAAAACAGACGCCTTACACATGAATAGGATGTTGTCTGCGAAAAGGAGGTGGTGTAGGGACGGTCATGATCCTTGAGTTTCGGCTTGGTTGAGCATATGAGTGAGCCCCTCCGTACATAAGGCAAACAAGAAGGGCGAAAAGGGTCACCTTGCCTTAAACCGCGTTGAGGAGAGATCAGTCCGTGAGGTTGATCATTTATTAGAACCCAGAAGGTGACCGTAGAAACACACTTCATAACAAGGTCTACCCATCTGATGTGAAAACCGAAAGCCGTCAAAACTCATCTTATGTAGCACAATTTCAACTTATCATAAGCCTTTGACATGTCCGTTTTGACCGCCATGTACTCCTCTGAGATCCGATGATGAGTTCTTAATGCATGAATTGCTTCATGGGCCATCAATATATTATTCGTGATAAGTCTATCGGTCACAAAAGCTGTTTGGTTAACAAATGTGATATGAGGAAGAATCGGCTGCAGTCTTCTAACCATGATCTTCGAGATGATTTTATATATAACCACACATAGACTTATTGGCCTTAAGTTTCCAATCTCATCCGGAGCAGCAACTTTAGGGAGAAGACATAGATAAGTGTAATTCCATTCAGAAGGAAAAACACCATTCTCAGAGAATTCCTTTACTTCCTTTGACACTTGAGGACCAATTTCAGACCAGTATTGTTGAAAACAATAGTCTTGACATCCCATCTGGGCCAGCTGCGCTAGCTGATTTCACCGAGAATACGGCTTCTTGGATCTCCCCATCTGAAACCGCTTGTGTAAGAGACTCGTTCATTTCTGGTGAAACACGAGGCCTCATTCTGGTAAACCATTCAGCAAAATCCGTCGGGTTGAATGATTTAAACAGAGTATTGAAGTACTCTGATGCCACTTCTCCTTTGGCAGCTTATGTCCATTTCTCGTTCCCATCCTTGTCTTTAAGCTTGTCAATATGAAGTCTAGCTCGATTGGTGGAAAAACTTTGTGCTCTTATCACCGCTCTTTAATCCTCTAGCACGTTTTTTTGTCTCCAAAAAAGCTCTTCGTCCTTGTAAGCTTGACAAAGATCTTTCCTCAAAGAGTTTATCCTGGCAGTGCAAAAGAAAGATTGAGATTGAGCCCATTCTAGTTGTCTACAGCAAAGAAAACTTATCTTTGGCATTAAAATCACGTGTCTTTTTCCATCGACTTAAAGCTATATGGAAATCTTTGAGCCGCTCACTAACATATGCATTTCTACCGCTTGCATTCCCTTTACAGGCCTTCTTTATCTCCTGCCTTACCGAGGGTTGATAGAGGAAGCACTTATCAAACCTGAAATGCCCTTTATACACATCTTGAGAAGCAGAAAACTTAACCAGGATGAGACGATGATCTGATCCACGTTTCTTCAACATGTTTTGATTTGAACCAGGGAACATCTTGTTCCATTCCTTGTTGTCAATGCATCTATACAAGCAGCATTGAATCCAGGATGTACCCCTCATGCCTCCCCAAGAAAACTTGTTCCCATAAGAAGAAAGTTCAGAGAAACCACAAACCTCCAACATGTCATTGAATGGTTTGAAAGAAGCGACATATCTTCTAGGTCCACCCAATTTTTCATTGTTGTTGCAAATTTCATTAAAATCACCAATAATGCACCAACTACTTTTCCTATTAAGTCTAATTCGACACAATCTTTCCCAAATAACACCTTTACCATTATGAGAATGTTCTCCATAGATACAAGTCAAGAAAAGTGAGAATTCTCCAAACTGAACTTGACAATCTATCATATTTTTATCCGCATAGAGTTAAATCGCCACTGAATCTTCTAGGTTCAATTGTATATACGCGGTCATAACCAAGCTATTTTTGCGTACCTACAATACTATCCCTACTACTTTTAGTCTCCATAAAAACATCATCTCTCGAAAGTGCTTGCCACACATCTCTCTTAGGCGCTGAACTGTCAGATCTTGTACACGGTCCAAACTCTGGCAGTTCCAACTCATGATGCTCATTAAGCTTTGGACAATCCCTCATTTGGGATCACCTTTAGGCTTTTTGATTTCAGCAAATCTTGAGCTTCATAATCCTCTCCCTATGCCTTTCTCTTACTCCTTTTGATTTCCCCTTTTTCTTTTCTTTTATCTGAACTCATCTCCACAGACCTGGATATCTCTGTCCTTGGCTTGCGCTTAACGGTTTACATTTCTGTTCTACTTATGTTAATAAAAATATTATTCAGCCAAACAAAAATATTACTTTGTATCTTGTGCCTCCTCATTAGTTGTGATGGGCAAAGAGATGCGCTCTTCGCGGACTAGGGATTCGGAATAGAGTATTCTAGTATAGAGAACTGATCCCCTTTTATTTTTCAGAGTTTTCAAGTATACTATACTACTATCTAGCTCCATTATAATATGATATACCGTTCTTTTTATAAACAGGTCGAACCAAATTAATCCAAAAAAGAAAGCAGAACAATTTTTCAACGCCTTAAGCCGAAATTGCGGGTGTAATAGCAAAATTATGTACCTAAATTATAGTCAAAAATTGATAGCGACGACAACAACAAAATTTATCGTCAGAAAACTCACGTGTTGTTGCTTTACCGGACACCGACTGACCGACACGTCGGCATCATCTTCAAACCGTATTTTAGCAGCAGTGTCGGTGAACCGGTCCGGTTCAGCATTCTCACGTTGTTTCAAGTTTCCACCAAAACAAAAAAGCACATCATAGCATGAGATTTTAACTGAAAAACCTTCTCTTGCAGTCATAACTTATAAACCTACCAATCAAAAAACGAAAACAAATCCTCCAAAAGTGTAAGTAAATTTAATTTTCAATTAACTTTTGGAAATCTGAAACAATTTAAGTAATATATCAAGCGAGTGATTAATGGCACATTTATGTTGTTAGATTGAATAAGAAGAAAAAAAAAAGTTATTTGCTTTTATACACCAAAGATACCAAATTTTCATATTGTATCTCTTGCATTCATAACTCATAAACGAAAACAAATCCTCCAAAAGTGTTGAGTAAATTTAACAGATCTCCCAAGTTCCTCTACCTCGCTTCATCTTCTCCGGCTCTCATCTCTGGCGCCAAGTCAGTCTCTCTCTCTCTCTCTCTCTCTCTCTCTCTCTCTCTCTCTCTCTCTCTCTCTCTCTCTCTCTCTCTCTCCTGCTGAACTTTCCGATTTTCTGCAATTTATAGAAGAATTTGGTTCCTTTTTTCACTGTATTTCTGGGTTTTGCTTGTTCGTAATCTAGCTTCGTGGAGGATTGCGTTTCGTCTCCATAAAACATTCTGATCTAATAAAGACCCCAAATTTATTCCCTTTAAACAACAAAGTCCCCAAATTTTCATTGTATCTCTAAAAATTTGCAGATTTTGCAGGTAAAATGTTCTGAATGGTCTCTCCTGAGGCATCGCATTTCCAATCATCTCCAATGGCAAAATACGCCGGTGCAAGAACCAGACCGGTCATCTGTTTCTCCGACGTCGTTCTCTTCCTCGGCGGGGCTTTCATGTCTCTTATTCTAGTCTGGTCTTTCTTTTCCTTCTCCTCAAATTCCCCAAATCTCACCTTCTCTGCCGTCAAAACCGACGAATCTACCAAATGTTCTCGTGGAATCGATATGCGGTACGATCCAATCGACCCGGTTTTCTACGACGAACCGGATCTAACCTATACAATCGAAAAACCAGTTAAAGGCTGGGACGAGAAGCGAAGACGGTGGTTAGAGCTACATCCGTCGTTCATACCTGGATCGGAGAACCGGACGGTTATGGTAACCGGATCACAATCTGGGCCATGTAAAAACCCGATCGGAGACCATTTATTGCTACGATTCTTCAAAAACAAAGTCGACTACTGTCGAATCCATGGCCACGACATCTTCTACAGCAACGCGCTTCTTCATCCGAAAATGAACTCGTATTGGGCCAAACTTCCGGCGGTTAAAGCAGCGATGATTGCTCATCCGGAGGCGGAATGGATCTGGTGGGTTGACTCCGATGCTCTTTTCACCGACATGGATTTTACTCCGCCGTTTCACCGCTACCGTAACCATAACCTCGTCGTTCACGGCTGGCCTGGAGTTGTTTACAATGATCGGAGCTGGACGGCGTTAAACGCCGGCGTTTTCCTAATCAGAAACTGTCAGTGGTCTATGGAGCTGATTGACACGTGGACTAATATGGGGCCCGTGAGTCCTGAGTATGTTAAGTGGGGACAGATCCAACGGTCGATATTTAAAGATAAGTTGTTTCCAGAGTCAGATGATCAGACTGCTCTGATTTATTTGCTGTTTAAACACAGAGAGGTGTATTATCCTAAGATATACCTCGAAGGAGAGTATTATTTTGAAGGGTATTGGTTAGAGATCGTACCCGGTTTATCCAACATAACGGAGCGGTATCTGGAGATGGAACGAGAGGACGCCACGTTGCGTAGGAGACACGCGGAGAAAGTGAGCGAGCGATACGGTGCGTTTAGAGAGGAGAGGTTTTTGCGAGGAGAAAGAGGCGGGAAAGGGAGTCGACGGAGACCGTTTGTGACGCATTTCACGGGATGTCAGCCTTGTAGTGGAGATCATAATAAGATGTACGATGGTGACACGTGTTGGAATGGGATGATCAAAGCCATTAATTTCGCTGATAATCAAGTGATGCGTAGGTATGGTTTCGTACACTCGGATCTAGGCAAGACTTCCCCTCTTCAACCTGTACCGTTCGATTATCCTGATGAGCCCTGGTGATTTTTTAAATTTTTTAAGTTTTCTCCCAATGTGGCTCTTGTGTGTTTTATTTTATTTTTGCCGTCTTTAACTCTTTAGATGATGCTTTTATAATTTTAAATGAGTTTATTATTATAATCCATGATTTGAGAGGTTTATAATGCGGAATATTTTTGAGTAATTTATTGTTTATTGTAGGGCGTATGAGATAAAGAAAACAGTATCTTTTGCTGTTTTTAACTCTTTAGATGGTTCTTTTATATATGAGTTTATTATTATATCCCTATGATATGAGAGGTTCATAATGCGGAATCTTTCGAGTAATTTAATGATTATTGTAGGGCGTATTTAAAATAAAGACGACAGTATCTTAGTTGTACGTCCTTTTCCTTTTCCTCTTCCATAGAGTAAGTCATGATGAGTAGTGGGATTCTCAGATTTGTTGTCTTCTATCACTTTCTCCGTATTTTAAATTGCACTTGATTTCTCAATCACCCACCAGTAGTCTTTTTAAACCCAAACATACAGTATAAACATATCATATGTTGCACGTTGCAAATAATATTGGGCCTACGAAATCTTGGCCCAATATAGTGTTCTCCAGGCTCCAGCCATTCACACTTCATTTGTCATTAGGACATTTTCATTTTTGATTGCCAGATCAATTTTCATACTTTTTTCTCCCGCCAAACTTTTATTATTAAACCGAAAAATACAAAATCATTAGAGAATTTCGGAAACAAATTATTACATAAGCAGATATATGCGCCATATGCTGAAGACAGTTAAAACAAAACAAGTGAATTATCGATGTTTTTAATCGAAGTCTTACTCGCAAACGGATTATTAATCCGTTACATTCTTTGCAAGAAACTAATCTCCTTATCCGAAAATTGTGCTTGGTCTTTTTTTCATAGACACTTCTTCTTGCACATCGTATTACAAAACCCATTGACTCCGTTGAAAATTCCGAAGAGTAGACAAATTGATACCAATCATTTCGTACCAATGTCATTTGAGAAAATTTTGACTTTGATATTCTAAGCAATTGATGTAACAATGACCAGAACTCGGATATTGTTTCATAAAACCGATACCTCCGTAGTGATGCTTTGATGTAATCATAAAACCGATACCTCGTTGGTTGGTATGTAATCTTGGTATCTCCACTCATTTGTAACACCATTAGCCATGATTTTTTGAAGCCTACGAAGATGAATCCACCTTTATGAAATTATCTCTTTGTTGGCAACACCAATCCATATCTCAGGAGTCGTCTCACCATGGTAAAGTTGAACTCACATTCTTCTTTATTTATCACAAACCATGATCGAAACTTGACATAAACTGCCGCATAGTAATTAATCAATGACCGCTCCATCAATAGTAGAAACAATGGGAATTCAATTAGAAACCCATCTTTCTCCAATTGGTGGAGAAAAGAAAAACACCGGATATCATATTTGCGGAACATGAAGATTCCAAACACTGTATCTACCGGTAGAAAGCCACTGATAACTATTAGGATAAACCATCAATTGTTATAGAGTGGAAGACACCTTTTCTTGTGAGAGGACAAACCCAAGACGTTGCCATCAAAGGAAACAGAGACTATCATCCATATAGACAACATGAGATAGAGATCGCTCAAATTCGTTAGCCAAATCCAAGAATATACAAGTATTCTCATAACTTTAGATCGGATTCTTCGGAGACACCGTATGAATGAAAATGAGGAGGCATGCAACTGCAAAGAAGCTCCACCTTCATGGATTCATTCCAATTGCAAATTTCTCTCACTGATTTTGATTTCAGTATCCCAAAAACTTCTATCCAAGTTTTATTGAAAATCTAAATTGCAAAGAAAAGAAAATAATTAGAAGTACGACCGACGTCCTAGTCGATGCCGGCCGGCGGAGACCGTGAATAAGACGAAAGTTGCAGAGCGGTTAAGGAATTGCATAGGGAGAAAAGTCGCCTTTTGTGTTTCTTAAGACTTATTTTTCATACTTTTTCACTCAACTTATAACATTAAAAGTTTGAAAGATACATAGACAGATACAAGGTTGATAGTTTGTAATGTATGTGTCGATATTTTGGAAAAAAGAATGAGCACGACACTTATATTTCTATATTGAGCAAAACCAATCGGTTAGCGGAATTCTATAGGAAACCGCATAACCGACTAACTTTAATCTTATTAATAAATATAGTTGAAAAAACAATAGATACAAGGTAGAAAACCAAACCGGCTGAAGAAAATAGTCGAAAAATAAGTGGCCTAAAATAAGACAAGTTTTCCCGCAGACACATCCCTTAAAGATGTTGGAAGACTTAACTTTATTAGAAGAGTATGAATACATATTTATACATACGGAAGCTCTATTAGGGTAAATCTAAGTACTAGTATTTATAATAGTGGTCCCTAATGATATACATAATTATATATTTGATACGCCCCCTCAAGATGGAGGGGATCTTGTCACTCCAATCTTGATACAAACATTCTGAAATCTCGTCCGAGCTAAAGGTTTTGTCAATGTGTCAGCCAGTTGATTGTGTGTTGAGACATGAGAAACCCGGAGAGCGGGTGACTGAACTAAGTTGCGTATGAAGTGATAATCCATCGCTAGATGTTTCATTCTCGAGTGCAAGACGGGGTTGGCCGATAGATATGTTGCGCCAACATTATCACAGTAAATAACATGTGCAGATGGTAGGAAGAGTTCCATTTCGGACATGAGCGATCAGAGCCATTGAACCTCTGATGCGGTATTGGGGACGAATCTGTACTTTGCTTCAGTTGAAGAACGAGGCACACCTCTCTATTTTTGTGATGACCATGAGATCGGGTTGCGGCCAAGGTAGATTATATATGCATTTGTAGAGACGAAATCGTCAGTGTCCCCAGCCCAATCTTTCGGAGAAAGCATGTAATGTAAACGGTGAGTCCTTATGGAAGAAAATACCATGAGTTGGAGTGCCGAAGAGATAACGCAGAATATGCTTGGCTGCTTGCAATGCTCTCTGGTCGGCTGATGCATGAACTGTGACAATCTGTTAACTGCGTATGAGATATCCGGTCGCGTGAAAGCCAAGTATTGGAGGGAGCCTACAACCGATCGATATTGGGATCAATTGGATAGCTTCGTACCAGATTATAGCGTGAGTCTCGAATAGGCGGGAAGAGGCGTATATACCGGTTTCGAGTCAGTCATATATGTCTTTACAAGCAGGTCTTGAATGTACTTATGTTGCATCATATGGAGGCCCTTGTTATTGCGGATTACTTCAATTATGAGAAAGAAGGGATGGTCGATAGGGTTTTTTTATTATAGAGAATCGTTGTGAAAAACTAGAGAGGACAAGGTTAACAAAAGCCATGTCTTGACCAGTGACGATGATGTCGTCAACGTAAACAAGTACATAAGTTAGAGATGTACCCCATGTATGGATGAATAACGAAGCATCGGACATGGAGTTTTGGAAACCAGATTGTATAAGGTGCTGTTTCAGAGACATATACCAGGAGCGTGGTGCTTGCTTGAGACCGTAGATAGGTTTACAGAGTCGGCATACATACTCAGGGTGATCGAAATCGATGTATCCAGGTGGCTGAGACATATATATATCTTCAGTGAGTTCGCCTTGAAGAAAGGCATTGTTGACGTCAAGTTGTTTGATCGGCCATGACTTTGTAGTGGTGACTTGAAGAACCAGTCTGATTGTTGTTATCTTGATGACTGGGCTAAATGTTTCCGAGTAATCAATTATGTATTGTTGGGTAAACCCCTTTGCAACGATACATGCTTTGAATCGATCAATGTTCCCATTATAAAATACTTCGTTGTGTATAACCATTTGCAGACGCCTATGTTATGACCCGGTTGTTGTGGTTGAAGATCCCAAGTGTGATTCACAGTGAGTGCATCGAATTCTTGGGTTATGGCTGTCCTCCATTTCTGATCCTTTAAGGCTTAACCAACAGTACATGGTTCCAGCATCAGAGATGGTGTTTTGGTGACTGTGAGAGTGAGCTTCTTGATCGGTTTTGTGATGTTGTTTTTGAGTCGGTTTTGCATTTTATGGTTATTTTGTGGCTTTGTAACGATCGAATTTTCTGGTTCAATGGCTACAAACATGGATGGTAGGGTAGGGACTATTGTGTTTTGTTGTGAAGGCTGGATCACGGGTTCTGATCCATTTTCGCTATGATCAGTGGGTTCAGGGGAAGTATTGGTGAACTGGGTCGGGTTTCAGAACCATAATGAGCAGTGGGCTCAGAGGGAGAAGAAGATCGAGTTTGAGTTAAGGGAGACGATACATGAGATTCGGTTGACATCTATTGAGATGATGGTGATGACGGTGGGTGAAGGATTGGTGACGGGGAGCTTCTAATGTTGGGTGTAGTCCACGTTACTGGAATTCTGGTGATGGGAGCTTCTAATGTTGGTATTGTTGTTGAATCTGTTTTAGTTGTAGAACTACTGTCGTGCGTGGGTAGAGCGAATGGGAACTCATTCTCGACAAATTGAATGTGGCATGAGACGTAGAGTCGAGCCGTGGGAACGTGCAAACAGATGTTAGCACTCTGTGTCATAGAATATCCCAAGAAGACACACCTGAGTGAGCGGTTGTCTAGCTTGTGGCGACTGTACGGTCTGAGACACGGGAAGCACAAACAACCGAAGATCTTTAATTTGTGGTAATTAGGAGGCGTTGTGAACAGCTTCTGGATTGGAGTATCCATGGAGAGAACAGTTTTTGGGAGTCTGTTGATCAAGTATACGGCAGTGGCAAAGGTCCAATACTTCACCAGTACAGAGGTTGTGGAGAGAAGCGTGAGGCCTGTCTTGACTATATGCCGATGCTTTCTCTCGAATAGACCGTTGTGTTCAGGTGTGTGCGGTGGGGAGATCAAATGAACAATCCCATGTGTGGCAAGGTAGCTCCGTAAGGCGATGAACTCGCCACAGTTATTTGAGAATAAAGTTCCAATTTTTTTGTCAGAAATTGGTTCTCAATAAGCTCTTTGAATGCTGTGAATACTGGCTTAACTTGCGAATATGTGATAGCGGATAGAGCCATGTATAACGTGAGTAGTGGTAATGAGAACCAGGTAGTATTTATGTTTATCGGCTAATATTACTGGAGATGACCAGACATCCGTAAAGATATATTGAAGTGGACGGTTCGAATGAATTATTGTGTTTGAGAAAGGTAGTTTATGGCTCTTATTAAGTAAGCAATTGGAACAAGGTAAAATTTGAGAAACGGATGATGAAACGGGTAGAGAAAATTTGGAAATAACAGTGTTTAAAACAGAAAAAGAAGGGTGGCCGAGCCGAGAGTGCCACGAGTTGATAGAAGTTTTCGGATTTGTTGACGACAGAAGGGCTGCACCGTTTTGAGCAGAAGCCGGTCATTCATAGAGTTGTTTTCTATCTTTGCCTTGGAGTAACAGGACCCCCGTGGTAAGATCCTTCACCTGAAAAGACGAAGGGAAAAATTCGATGGAGACATCATTAGTGTTGCACAAACGATAGACATATATTTTAAGTTTTTATCAGTTGCAGGCACACAGAGGACATTTTGTAATTCAAAATTCTGTTTAGAAGAGGGTAGAATAATTGAACCAGTCTTGGAGATTTGGAGGCTCGAACCATCTGCAATGGTTAGGTCATCAACTCATTGGTAAGGTTGGTATAGCTAGAGGTTGTGCAGGTCGGAAGTGATGTGGTGTGTGGCACCGGAATCGAGTAACCATTGCTGAGAGCCGTACGGTGAAGCAGCATCCATGTTCGCACGCGGTTTCCAGGGACGGAAGAACTGATGTGTGGTGTGTTGACCATCGAATTTTTCTGGAACTGTGGGCAGCGACGCGCACTGTGACCCTGAGTGCGGCAGATCTGACATTTTCCCAAATACGGGCGAAATGGCCGAGATTCAGATGAGTTTGGTATGAAGCCAAATTGACGGTTATTTTTGTTGGTGTTATTGGTGTTGTCTCGGTTGTTTGAGTAAGACCAGGCATTGTTGTTATTGGAGTAGGATCGATTGTTGCTCTGACGGTGCTGGACATTGTTGGCAGAGGCAGGAACAACAAAAGATATGACCGAGACGGCAGAGAGTAGTTTAGCTTCATGATTCAGGAGGCGCTCATAAACTTCTGTGATGCTTGGTGGAGTATCCTTGCCTTCAATTTGATCCACGACCGACTTGTATTCTTCGGGAAGACCATCGAGTATCAATTCAATCTGATCTTCATGATCATATGGCTTACCAAGTATGGCTAATTGATCAAGTTTTGTGGTGATACCCTTAAGGTATTCGTCGATTGTTGAGTTGTCGGATATGGCCACGACTTGGATTTGCGTAGGTGGAAGAAAGCTTATCCTAGATCTCTGCGGCTGTGGTAGCGCGAGACACGATTGGTTGGATCGGCGTTGATACATCACCGAGGAGAGCACTGTAAATTAGATGGTCTTGACGTTTCCACCAGATGAATTCATGATTGTCAGAGATAGCATCATTGACAGTGATTGTTGCTGATGGAATAACCATAGTTCCATCAATATGTCCAAGAAAACCATAGCCTTCAAGTAAGGCTTGGACTTGTAAGTCCCCCATGAGGTAATTGGAGCTGGTAAGTTTAGAAACACTTGACACGTTGATTAAGAGAACCGAGGTTGTTGCGATAGGGATAACATCATTGGGATTGGAGGTCAAGTTTGTGTTTGTGGAAGAAAAGTTGGTGGGATCAACCATGGCGGCTAGTTTGAGGTTTTGAAAAAAAACAATTAGGTCTTTAAGGAGCGTTATGCTCTGATACCATAAAGATGTTGGAAGACTTAACTTTATTAGAAGAGTACGAGTACATATTTATATAGTTGTATTAGGGTAAAGCTAAGTACTAGTATTTACAATAGTAGTCCCTAATGATATACATAATTATATCCTTGATATCCCTAACATAGGGAAGCAATTAAATAGAAAATATAACATCAGAAACAACAACGAAGGGAGATTGAGACCCTCAAACTAAAGCAATAAACCAACACTTTAATACAACATAAATGTTCATACCAAAACCCACAACACCACTTTACTTCTTGTGATCCTTTCAACTAAAGTTACAAAGCAATAACACATACTTCCTATAGTGAATAAGCCTTTCCAATCAAAGTAGATTTCCTTAGCTTCTCAACCCGGCAAGACCGAACCACTAGAAATTCCTTAACCTTCCTTCCGTATACGGTGAGGTCGGTTGAGAAGCGACCTTGATACGCCTAGATAAAAGCAACGCATCTCGATTAGATCTCTAAATAATAGACAATGTGTGAGTCGATCGACATCGGACAAAACCAGTCTCGAGAGAACAAAACAGAAAGAAGATCGAACCGGAGAAAATCCAAAGAGAATACCAAAGAAGAGAAGGAGTACGCATCTTTGGAGATGAACAAATACGAAAAAGCTAAGTCTCTGCACAAGAAGGGACCAACCCAAACATGAAAAAATTGCATGCTAGTGAGAAAGTAATCCAACATGAACCGGAGAGAGATAGCCAATTCGAAGTATGCTAGTCTCTGTGAAACGCTCATAACCACCACATCACACCGGGAAAACAGTGGACTACTCCGAATCAGAAAAAGAGGCGATCCGCCAACCAGATCTAAAACAAGATATACAAAACCAGAGGTGTTTGTGGGCTAACCACACCGTCAATCTTGCAGATCCGAAACCTCCAATCACATAGCAGGCTAGATCTTGGCCTGATCGGTCTTTAAGCCACTTTCAATCTAATTTCAATCTTAAATCTTCAACCCCTTGTGCCACCATAAACATAAGACTGACCAACCCATATCTAACAAGTAATAAGCATGTAAGAAACAAGAAGGAAACATCCAGCCTTCTTGTTGTAGAAGCCACCATCCTCTAACACTAAAAAATTAAATGTGTTAGACCATCTCCAATGTATTATCTTATTTTTACCTCTAAAATAGAGAAACTCTATAATAATTTCTCTCTAATGTATTTTTTGTATTTTTCCTTAAAAAATGAATATTCTCTCTAATATTCCTTTTCATTTCACTATTAGTACATTTTTTATTCTCTTTTGATTTTACAAATTTTTTTACAAAACTATAAGATGTTTTAGAAAGCAACAAAGAAATTACATACATACATAAAATTATTTGCAATTTTTAATTATGTTATAAACTTTTAAAAGTTTAAAAGATCTATGCAAATAAAAAAGTTTAATTTTTAAATAAAAAAAAAAATAATTTTATATATTTTAGTTATAATTATAAAATATAAAATTTAAATTAAATAATTATTGTCTGAATTAATTTTTCGACTCAATTATATAGGAAGAAATAACATTCTTCTATATATATGAAAAATAGCAATCTCTATTCTAACGCAATATATAAATGTGAGTTATAGGGGTTTTCTTCTATTATAATATTTAGAGGAAAATAATATCAAAGAGTTGGATACTCTTAGAAAGAAGCTAGGAAAAAAAGAAGAAATGATTTTATATCAATTTTCATAATTTATTTGTCAAAATAATGTTTTACTAGGTGATTTCCGGAAAATACTTAGGTTCACCCCTAGAGGTGAACCCATTTGTTCACCTCCTTTTTTTTAACCAATAAACATATGTCATGTAATATTATTTTTAAATAAAATTATAAAATTAAAATTAAGAAATTAAAGACATTCAAATATTTTAAGGACCCTTTGAATGTAAACCTTTGAAGTTTAAGGTTTAGGGATTAGGGTTTATGGTATAGAGTTTAAGCTCTTTGAGTTTAGGGTTTAAGCTCTTTGGATTATGGTTTAGGGTTTAGGGATTAGGGTTTAGTTTTTTATTTTTTAAAATTTACATGTTGGGTTTAGGGATTAGGGTTTATGGTATAGGGTTTAAGCTCTTTGGGTTTAGAGTTTATGGATTAGGGTTTAAGCTCTTTGGATTAGGGTTTAGGGTTTAGGGATTAGGGTTTAGGGATTAGGGTTTAGTTTTTTATTTTTTAAGATTTACATATTGGATTTAGGGATTAGGATTTAGTTTTTATTTTAATATTTTAGGTTCAAATTATCGTTTAGGGTTTAGGGTTTAGAATTTAGGGTTTATAGATTAAGATTTAGGTTTTAGTATTTTTTATAAAAAAATTATTTTTAAGTTTTGTCCGAAATAATATATATTTTCTTTTCTTTTATTTTCGTTTTTTATTTATTTTTATTCTTAAAACATTTTTAAAATTTTAGTTATTTTTAATATTAGATTATGTGGAATTATTTGATTGGTTAGAAAAGGTGGAGGTGAACAAAAGGGTTCACCTCTAGGGGTGAACCCAAGTATTACTCGTGATTTCCCTGCACTTTATGTGGGATGCTAATTAATATTTAAATTATGCTTTTATGTGAAGGTGTTAATTAATATTTAAATAATATTATTAAATTTAATACTTAATATGATTTATTTAAATTTAAATTAAATGTGTAAAGTAAGAGAATGTTTTGAAAGGATATAACAAATTTAAGAATATATATGAAATATTACAATTTATCTTTGGATTGGAAAATTTACTTAATACGTAATTTGAAAACCATGAAAACAGAAACTTAAATTAAAATATATATATATATATATATATATATTTTCTCAAAGTAAAATATTCATAGATGCTCGCATATATCTACATATATAAATTCAGTTTATCTCTAAATAGGTAAATTTACTAAAAAACATATTTTGTAAGACATATAAATCTAAATCTTATTTAAATAGTTATATTTTTAAAGTGAAATTTTCATTCATATATATCTACATATATAAGCCAATTAAAACTAAAGTTCCTTATTTAATTTTTGAACAAAATACATATATTTATTAAAATAAAATATTCATAGATGTTCGTATATATCTACATATAAAAGAAAATCACCCAATCTATTTATTTAAACTGTCTACTTATTTAATTTCATTGGAAATTAGTTTTAGGTTCTAAACATTCAAAACTATGAAAACATTACCATCTCATCTTGCAACCGTTCAATTTATAGTTTATGGTAAGAACAAAGAAAATATTCGCTCAAACAATTCTAAATTTATAGCATGGATGTATGCTAATCAGATGTTTCCCGAAGCTCGAAAACTTCTTTAATATTCTAAATTCCTATTAAAATGGACTTGGCATGCATATATAATAAAATGGTTGCTGCCTAAAAGAAAGAGGAGTGTTTGGCATGGTGTTGTTATAACAAATGGTCCATTACATGCTGGTGAAATATATTATTTGAGGATTTCTTAGGTGTTGTTAGAGGTCCAATGTGTTTTGAGGATATTATGAAAATAGAAGGTGTTGTTTATCCTATTTTTGTTTGTGTATGCTTTGCATTGGTTTTTGTTGATCAACGTAATGAAGAGGATTAGTTTAATTTTATGACAGGTTATTGTCATTAGTTATTAGTATTGGCTTTTTAATATCAAATTTTCCTTTTAAAACATTTTTATGTGTGCAATTCTATATTTTGTTTTCATTAATAGAATATGAATGATTTTGTTTTTGTTAATAAAATATGAATGATACGAAATTTTCTTTTGAAACCAAATTTATTATCCAGCATAACAAAATTGCATGAATTTAATAATAAAAACTCTTTAAGCTTTGAAAATTTGTTACTAAAGTTACAGGATATATGCCCAAAAGGTGTATTTGGGATGTTGACGGGCATGTTCGTGGGTCAAATCTGGGTAACAATAAATCCCAGTTCGACTTTAACTGAAGAAGATCAGCTGAAGGTGTTACAGAGGAGGCCATGCCATTTTAATAAATAAAGTTTCTCTGTGGAACGTTGGATCCCATATATTAGGGAGGATTTTCTAAATGCATTGATGGTTTGGGTATGTATTTATGGAATTCCAATCTATTACAAGAAGGATGAGACTTTCCACAACATTGGAAAAGCGCTAGGTATTGTTAACAAGGTAAATGTGAATGGTGGAAGAGTAAGGGTTGCTGTGAATGGGGACGATCCACTCAAATTTGAAAGGCGAGCTGAATTTGACAATGGGGATTTGGTGAAAGTTAAACTGGTTTATGAAGACTTGCACATGAATTGTTATTGTGAGGATGAGAACTTGTTGTCAAGCAAATGCAGGTCGAAAGTAACACAACCGGGTGTGTCTGTGTAAGACAAGGTCAAGTTGCTTTTGGGACCACAAGAGGAGCCTCTCCAATTTGTCCTCTTGTGTGTTAGGTTAGTGGTGTCTCCACTATAAAAGGAAGCCCTAGGCGTGAGAGAGAAGAAGAGCCACACATAGAGCTAGCCGCAATGTAGCTAGATGGGTGAGAGAAGCCATTGTTGAAGGCATAAACCTTTAGCAATATCTCATGTATACATAGAGGGTTACACAGAGAGTGTTCATTAGTGAGTTGATGAGGGAAACACTTGTATCTGTGTATCTATGTATGTTCTTCTAGTGGATTCCGAGCAGAGAGTCTCGGGGAGATGTAGCGACCCTCGTTAATGGGCGTGAACTCCTTAAATCTTGTGTGTGCTCCCTCCTTCTTTCGTTCTTCTGTTTATGTTTCTCTGCAACTTTCGGTTTTACACAGACTGACGCACTGTGTTACTCTGTTTCTGGTTTTGACATCAAACTACTTCTATCTTGGGTGTGGAGAGTCATGCTCTTGGTTAAAGGTGACGCCTTTAGAGCCTGTGATTTCTCTACAAGTGGTATCAGAGCATTGGTTCTTTGGTCAGTGGTTCTCTCATGTCAAGAACCATGTTTGTCAAGAAGGGAAGTGGAAGGTTTGAAGGTCATGGGCTGTGTTATTGCAGTGAAAGCTGATGGCTTATGAGGAGTTTCTAGGCCTGGGTGAAGCTTTGTGGATGGTTGAGATTTCAGTAGAGAAAGTCTCAGATCCAAGAGAAACAGAGGGAGGAAAGTGAGAAAGAAGAATCTGATCTAAAGGAAGCTAGATCTAGAGGAAGAAGGAGAGTGAAGAGAAGTGAAAAGGTTGGATCTTTGGTGCATCCAAGTTCTTCTCTTTGGCGAGCTGGTTGTGGAGAGACAAGTTTATGTCTCAGGAGAAGCAACAAGGCAGTAGCTCGTGGTCAGTGGTGCATAAGAGAGGAAGAAGCCATAAGACTCTTTCTTGGTTAAGCATCATGGTGATTCTCGGTTTAGAGAATGGTTATGGAGACAAGAGTGTCTCTTGCTGAAAGACAGGGTTTTGTCTTGGTAATCAGCACATATCTGAGGAGAAGGAGTTATAAGACTCGTTCTGGTGTCTCAGGAAGCATCTCAATCACAGCATCTCAAAGGTTAAGAAGAGCCAAGAAGTTTCAGGTGTTCTGTTGCACGTGTTGGGTGTCTGTGCAACTACAGGGTTTCTGGGAAAGTTGCAGGTTTAGTGACACAGCAGGGTTTTCTGTGCAACAACATGGAAGCTTCGGTAAGATGTTATTTCAGCTTGGTACAAGATCGGGTTAGATCTTAGGTGGAGTAACAGAAGGTTCTTGGGAAGCTTAAGCAGTTGAGAATGTGGTTAGCTCATGTTATGGTTTGTAACTGAGTGTGATAGGGAGATGCGATCAAGGTGTACCTTCAGGAATGATTCATGGTAGAAGAGTGGATCAAGTGAGGTGATTTCATGGGTCATGAGATCAGGTTGCCTCTGAGGTACATGGATGTACAACATTGTGAGAAGGTAGATCACTCACGGGTTGATGTTGTGCAAGCACAAGAAGAAATCAGAGATAGAAGCAGGAGGCATATGATTGAAGATGGATGTTCTTGATCAGTGCTAAGAAGCCGGTTGAAGGTTGGTGTAAGCTGAAGGTCTTTCACAAGAATCAGCTGGGTGTGATTCTGTTACACACGAGTTCAGGTTGTGTGACTCAAGGGTGTTGTCAGAATCAGAACATCAACTTCAAGACTCAAGTTCAGGGAGACTTTAAAGTCTGGTTCCGCTGCAGTCACAAGGTGTTTGTGATGCTCTGAAGGGAAGTCTCAAGATTGCTGAAGTTCTGCATTGGATTGGAATTGGAAGCTGGTTGTAACACCAAGGTTCTGCGCAGGTTTTGCAAAGGGTTTGGCCAGGATTCTGTGTTGGGTTTTCCAGGTTACACAGAGGTTGAACAGTGTTAAGACAGCTGCAGGTGGTGTTCATGCTTTGATGTTTTCCAGCCCGGTATCTCACAGAAATTCAGGGAACTAGGGGACGCCTTAAAGCCTTGGATTTGGTGGGTGGTTTATGACTGTTAGAGTATCAGTAAGGGTATTCTGGGTTCAGTCTAAAGGGTGGTTGCAGAACGGTTATGAAGCAAGTCAGAGTTTCTGTCTGGTCAAGGACAGAAACGGGTCTGATGTTTGAGTGACTTCGGGGAGTCTTGGAAGGGGTTTCTGCTGCAGGTTCTATCTCAGGGTTTGTTCATGTGGGTAGCTGGTAGTTCTTGGTAACATGAGAGCCAGGAGGTGGCTTGTCATTAGAGAACGTGGAGCTACAAGGTTGTTTCAGAGGGATGCAATGAAGGTGTTTTGTTGCAGTCTGAAATGTTCTTCTGTGTAAGCAGAAGGGGAAACACTCAACTTCATTGCTAGTTTAAAAGAGAATGCAGTGAAGGTTGTGCTCTTGTGAGCTGGAGTGTTTGGGTCTTGTTAAGAAGTGTAAGCTCTTGACAAGATGGCAGTAGCAAGATTCAGGTTTCGCACAGGTGTGTGTTGTGTGCAACACAGGGAGATTGTGCAGGTTTTGAATCTTAAAGAACCAAGAGTTCTTGTCTCAGGTGGAGCAAGGTTTTCTCAGAGGACATCTTGTATTGGTTCAGATCTTCACAAGGAAGCATCTGATGGTCTAGTAGCTGAAGGCATTGGAGACATCATTGGAGGGTTATTCCACGATGTCATTATGCAAAGGGATACTACAATCTGGTATCGATAGTCTTCCTAGCAAGAGGTGTTAGGCGGCGTGTCCTGTTGTTCAACAGCGGTACCGGAAAAGGATTGGATGTATGTTGGCTACAAGAGAGTACAAGATTTCTGGTTTATGGGATGAAGGCATGGTTTGATGGTGTATCAGCCTAAGTTGTGCATTATCAAAACATGGAGAATGCTCTAAGGAAGGAGACGGTGCTACTGGAAAGAAGAAGTGTTCTTGCTAATTTTCTGGAATTGCAAATGGATCAGTTGAGGTGGTTGCACAGAGAAAGGGGATGTGTTACATGTTTTGGCACACTTTCTGAAGCAGGAAGCCATGGTTACTCAGTCTGATCTATAAGAACGTGGGAGTGAATCAGGATACAGTGGAGATAGTTTTGACTCTGAAAGGTGAAGCTGATGTTACAGAGGCACGGTAGATCCGAGTGGTAATGGTTCTAGGTGGAGTATTGTTGGTACTTCAATCCGGGTGGAGCTATTCTTGGAGGTTGTCTCAGGTGGTTAGCTGAAAAGGGAAGAGTTAAAGGGAAGCATATCTCAGAGTTGTATCAGATTCATGGATGTTCGGTATGCAAAGAAGATGGGAAGTCAAGAACATGTGGTATCAACAGGTGTTCAGTTGAACAGGGAATAATCTGTGTAACAGGCAGTTTACAGATTTGTTGAAGCTGATTGTTGATATGGATTCTCAGAAACGAGTTGCAAGTTTCTGGAGAATGGTTGCGGGTTTTCTGAAGGTTTCAGAGAAGGCACAGGTTGGCTGAGATGGGGTCATTGGAGTGGTTCAGTAGGTTTTACTGAAGGGAGGCAAGTGCTGAAGATGCATGGGTTTGTCTCAAGGTTGTTCACTTCAAGGATGTGACAGTGTTGTGCATCAAGTCTGATAAACAACACATCTCAAGCTGGTGTTAGCAACGGAAAAGGAGTCCTTCAAAGGATGCAAATGCAGAGAAGCAAGCTGCATTTGGGAGACTAACTCAGGATTATGAGTTGTCTTGGCTGCACAAGTGAGGAGCTTATGTAAGTAACTTCTCAGGGAACGACTATTGCAGGTCATTCAGGTGAAGTATCTTCAGGTATCAGGTGATGATAAGAAGATCAAGGCTTTGGTTTAAGTCTGGGTATTGAATGAAGCAAGGTTCAAGTCGTTTGGTGGAGCTTGCACAGAAGCAAGTGTTGTGCAGGGCGCTGTTACAGCAGGAATCACATCACAGGTTCAAGTGTTGATGTGTAAGCTGTTCAGGGACGTGTCTCAGGGACATCAGAAGGTTTTTTCTGATAGGAGGCGTGTCAAAAGGTTGCTGGTAGTTGGTTCAAGCTGCTGGTGTGTTCTGTTTGAGCAAGATGGTTGAGCATGGGTTATGTTCTGGGCTTTCTTGTGTTAGACAGGATGTTGGAGGTGAATCTCAGATGGTATAAGCTGTTGTGAGGTTGATCCAAGGTTGAATCAAAGGAGCTTCGGGTCAGAGGCTGATATGATTCTGGTTTTCTGCATAAGATTTCAAGGAATTTGATTCAAGACTCAGTGCACATGAGGAGAATCAAATGGTCGACAAGGGAAATCTGGTTTTGCAGAGGTGTCTCAGTCACTGCAACAGGTCTGTGGAATGGGCAGAAGCCACAGAGGATACTGTGTGATTGGAGAAGTCATAAGTGGTGAAGCTTATGGGAATTTCTGTTGTGTTAACAAGCTGGAGGTGTTTCAACTTGTTAATGTTGAGCGGTTACATCAGGTATTCAGGTGTTGAATGCATCAGGGAGTGTCACAGGAGAGTTGAGCTTGATACAAGTTTGTATTGATGCTGGTTTTCACAACTCAAGTGATCTGAAGATGCGCTGATGGCTCAGGTTCAGTTCGTGTGTAAGCACAACTGAGGTGCATTGAACAGTATGTGAAATGCAGGATGATGCAGCAGATATATGGTGCTTAATCTGCAAGGTATCAAGGCTGAGTAAGGATACTCAGGAACCGAGACTGGAATCCGGGAACTAGAAGAAGGAACTCTCTCTCAAGGGTGTGCAGGTTGCTTGGGATGATCAACATGTTCTCAGGTGGAGATTTGTGAGGATGAGAACTTGTTGTCAAGCAAATGCAGGTCGAAAGTAACACAACCGGGTGTGTCTGTGTAAGACAAGGTCAAGTTGCTTTTGGGACCACAAGAGGAGCCTCTCCAATTTGTCCTCTTGTGTGTTAGGTTAGTGGTGTCTCCACTATAAAAGGAAGCCCTAGGCGTGAGAGAGAAGAAGAGCCACACAGAGAGCTAGCCGCAATGTAGCTAGATGGGTGAGAGAAGCCATTGTTGAAGGCATAAACCTTTAGCAATATCTCATGTATACATAGAGGGTTACACAGAGAGTGTTCATTAGTGAGTTGATGAGGGAAACACTTGTATCTGTGTATCTATGTATGTTCTTCTAGTGGATTCCGAGCAGAGAGTCTCGGGGAGATGTAGCGACCCTCGTTAATGGGCGTGAACTCCTTAAATCTTGTGTGTGCTCCCTCCTTCTTTCGTTCTTCTGTTTATGTTTCTTTGCAACTTTCGGTTTTACACAGACTGACGCACTGTGTTACTCTGTTTCTGGTTTTGACATCAAACTACTTCTATCTTGGGTGTGGAGAGTCATGCTCTTGGTTAAAGGTGACGCCTTTAGAGCCTGTGATTTCTCTACAGTTATATGTGCAACATAATCTCCCACGAAGAGGGGATGTGTCCGGAGCTCTCTGCTTCTCAACGAGAAGTAAACCGTCTTGTTCGCCTGGAACAAAAGAAGAAGGAATAGATCGCTGCGAGAGAGGCCTTGTCATCACTCCATGAGCAAAACACTATCCCTAAAGCAACGAGAGAAGTACCCTACCAGCCTGCTATTAAGAATCTGTCGCTCCAAAGATATGGGGAAGCTAAGCACATTGACATGAGAAATGCAATCTTGGAGAAGAACAACAAGAAGTAAGGAAGTTTGGAACCGTTTGTATGACATAGCTTTGTCGTCGAATCTCCGAGATCGGGAGAAGTACCACCCTTACAAGAGAGACCATAGAGATGAACATCGATCTAGGTATGGAGATTGTATTCATCATCCTATAGGTGATCGCCATCTTCCTGAAGACCAAAGGAAACTGGACACAACAAGATGGATGACAAAAGAGAAGGTCGCGACTCATACCGTAACGCTATGGATCTTGTTAGGAACTCGGGCTGAGCATCCCCTGACTCCCAAAGAACTGTATCTGACCGAGTGGTGACTTATAGAGAGAGAGAGAGAGGAAGGAGTGACAAGAAACTCATGGACCATCATATCCGCAACAATCATATGGAATTAAGACCGGTGGAGAGAAATTTGATAGTCCAAAAGATCAAAATCCTCGTGCCAAGACAGAGACTTGCACGGTCACTGAAACAGAGGAAGAAAGAATGAGAAGAATCAAAGGCAAAGTGATCGTAACCGAGAATCCAAAACAAAGGAAAGAGAGACTGATGATTGAGGCAGTCATGGCTAGCTCAGCTAGACCTTCCAAGCTATTGATTATAGACTCATCAGCTGGCCATCTCGATGTCAAAGCGAGAGCAGAGGACGAGACAACAAAGGTCAATGAAGTGGCTTTGGGAGCTCTCTCAAGTCCTAAAGCCAGTATAACCACTGAGAAGACTCAGAATGATAATGGCATTGTCCCATCTTCCGCTAACAATTCACCAACCCACCATGAGGCAGAAGAGGCTTTATCGCCATATACAGAGGAATTTGAAAGAATGGTGGAGCAGTATGCAAACATGGATGGTGTTCTGAGTGAGAATGATGACTTACTTGGAGAGGAACTTATTGATCGGGCGGATGCAGAAGGACAAATTGAGGCTATATCCCATCTGACGTCGGAGAACAAAGGATCAAAGCAAAAGTTTAAGACTGGGAAAGAAGTTGTGGTACTGAATAGCCGATAGAATGCACGTATCTCAAGGACAAAGCCCCGGAACACTCTTTCAAATAAAAGAATGCATAGAAGCCCATATTTCAGAGGTATAATGGCTTCAAGGAAGTTGACTACTCGCGGTTGAAGCTCACCGCTAAGAAAGCTACCTACTCACATGAGAGGACTGCTGAAGAAGAAGGCGCCATCTCATCATCTCTCTCCTTCTGAGGTGTTTCCATCTGCGAAAAGCAGTACTCTTGCTAAAAAACTAGGTTCGGTGGGGTTCCAGAAACCACCCGTTCTCGAATATGAGTGCAATCGCATGGAATTGTCAGGGTGTAGGAGCTTATTTGACCAAGCAACACCTCCGAGCGTTGTATCGCTGCCTTAATTTTTATTTTATTTTTTTTTCAGTAACAAAAATAACTTTTTTTTTTATGCAAGTTTTTCAAGTTGAGTTTGGTTATGATATATTGTTCACCGTCGAATATGAAAAAGCGGTGGACTAGCTTTATTTACATGGACGACTTTGAAGTTACTATTCTATTCTCGAATGAGCGTATGTAGAAGCACATATATAAGGACACAAGGTGTTTATCACCTTTGTGTATGGTGATCCGGTTGTTGAAATGCCGTGGAGATGTATGAGAAAGACTGACTAGAATTGGTATCCAAAGAACTGGTACTTGGATGATGTTAGGAGACTTTAAAGAAATAGTAAGCAGTGACGAAAAGAAGGGAGGTAGGAATCGTTCAGAAGCATCTTTTATACCCTTCAAGACGATGTTAATGAATTGTGGTATGATGTACATTCCGTTCAAGGGAAACTCCTTCTCTTGGGCTGGACGAAGAAAAGCAAGTAGGATTTAGTGTTGATTGGATTGTATAGTTGGAAATGAGGAATGAAACCATATATTTTTCCACACTGATGTGGAGTATTTTCTGCGATGGGGTCAGATCATCGACTTATTATTTTTCGTTTCAAAAACCATGAAGGCCGACGAAAAAAAGAATTTAAATTGACAAACGGTGGCTGAGTAAAAAAGGCTCTACAGAGATCATCAAACACGGATGGGGTGCAGATGAAGTCTTGGGACCAAATGATTGAATGTCAAAGATTGGAAAGTGCAGAAAGGTGATCTCAACATGGAGACGATCCAATCATACAAACAATGAAGCCCTTATTAAAAAAATTAAAAGCGAGGCTGGATTCGGCGCATGAGGATGACCATATCTCCTCCGAAGAAGAATTGAAGATCAAATGGATATTGTGCGAAGCCTACGGAGATGAGGAACTATTCTGGAGACAAAAGAGTCGAGCGATGTACCAAAGAGAAGGGGATATGAACATAAAATTCTTTCAAGCAATCACAAAGTAGAGATGGGCTCGAAACATGATTATTAAACTGCAAAAATCCCAGAACCTATGGGTCGAGTCAGAAGAGGGGATTGAGAAGCTGGCCTCGGAGTATTTCCAAAACTTATTCACAACTTCCGGCCCCACAAATATTGATGCAGCCCTCCGGTACATTACCGAGTCCGTTACGGGAGAGATGAAATTGGGCCTTACTCGACAACCATCACATGATGAAATTCATGATGCGGCCTTTGCGATTAATCCGGACAAATTTCCAGGCCCCGATGGAATGACCAGCTTGTTCTACCAGAGATGCTGGAAAACTATTGGGAAGGTGATATATCATGGTTTTTACTAGTTTTAGGCCATGATATAAGTATGTTTTTAGTGTCTTTTGTGTTATTTTAGAGTCTTTTACAGGTATAATCAGGTTGGGAGCTAAATTGGAGATTATGGAGCATTTTGGAGATTTTTGGAGTGATTGGCCGAGAGATAGAGTTCACTGTCCGAAACAGAGAAAGGTGTCGATCGTTGCACTCTAGCAACGATCGTTGCACCAGCGAGATGGGCCAAAAACTCGGCGGTTTAGAAGAATCAAGATATTGCACTTTGATCCAGAAGTTCCTGATATTTACAAAGAAGCCCCTGGCCGAGATTATGCCTATATAATAGAGTTTTTAGAGTTTTTATTAGATATACTTATAATTAAGAGCAGAGGATTTTTAGAGCTTTTGGGGGCTGATCTGAACCTGATTCATCATCTGTATTTGGAGAAGATTTCGAACCCCTTTTACTCTTATTCTTTTATGCAATTTACTTATCATATGATCATGTTTTCATTATCTATGTCTGAGTAGATTCCTAGTTAGACTTAGGGTTTCTCACATAGGATTTCATGACTTGCTAGACTTGTTCAATTTCAGTTAAGGATTCAAACTATATCTGTTCTTCAATTTAATTGTGCTTAAAGCTAGTTCTAACCTGATCAATTAGAATCTAGATCTTAGGTTGCTAAATACGTCACGGAAGTGGGGTTTAGGAACCAGAACTAATTAAATTGGGCAATTAAACTTTGCGCAAACGGAAGTTTGGTTTAGGATAATTGTGAACATATCAAACTCGAACTTATTGCTAGTTTAATCTGTTAGTTCTCGCAAACGGAAGTTTGGTTTGCTGCACTTAGACTTAGAGAATTATCGCAAAGGAATTTGGTTAATTCTATATCTGTGTTTTGAGTTCTAGAACTGTGCTTAATTAGATCCTTGCTGAATGAACTGTCTGCTAGTCTGATTTCCTGAGAATACCCTAGGTTTGACGCTTTTAATTACTTGCTTTCACAACCGATAATCTCTGCTACTGATTTACTTTCTTGCACTGTTTTCAATACAAACATATTGCTTATTTCTAGTATTCATTCCCTACAGTTTGATTCTCTTGAGACCAAGTGTCCCTGTGGATTCGATAACCCTATATACTACTTTGACATTGCTGTACACTTGCAGTTTAGTATAGGGATTAATTCTTGACCTATCAAGTTTTTGGCGCCGTTGCCGGGGACTCTTAGAGTCTTCGATAGGACCGAACTTAGGGTTTTACTAGAAATTTTTCGTTTTTCGTTTTTGTTTTTCGTTTTTTATTTTATTTATTTTATTTTGCTGATTTTTCTCTGTTTCTCTCTGTCGCAGGTACGAATTTCGCCTTGCGTCGATCGTTGCACCCTTGCATCGATCGTCACTGAGCGATTTGAGATTGAATCGATCGTTGCACTGATAGCATCGATCGTTGCTGGACGATTACAGACAGTTTATGCCAACGCAGAACACTCGAAGTAATCCGAACTCGAGCTTAGTTAATCTCAATCTAGAGGAACTTGGACGTCTAGAGAGGACTATCAGAAGAGAAAAGAGAGAGAGAATGGTTCGAGAACGTCTGATCTTGATACCAGATGCTGAAGGTACCCTGAGGGACCGAGATAACAACCCGTACAATGCTGCTGGGCATCGGGTTGATGCTGAGGGAAATGTAATCCCTGACCCCCCTGAACCTGAGCAACAACCGCAAGATCAAGCTCAAGGTAGAGAGATGGTAGTTCATGAGAGGACGCTAGCTGATTACAATAGACCTGATGAGTTTCATGCAAACCGAGCAGCTCTAGTGCTTCCTGCTTTCGAGAGGAATGATTTTGAGGTAAAAACCATCTACTACCAACTGATGAGGCAGATTGCTTTTCATGGTCTTCAATCAGAGCAGCCTATGGATCACATTGACAAGTTTGAGGACATAGTCACTGGCATGAAGTATGAAGGAGTATGCCCGGACTATCTGTTCCTTAAGCTATTTCCGCACAGTCTTGCTGGAGACGCTAGTGCATGGCTGAGACAACTGGCACCTGGTCAGTATACTACTTGGACAGCCTTAAAGAGTGAGTTCCTGCGTCACTTCTACGACGCTGCGCGCTCAGATCAGTCCAGACAGGACATACTCACTTTCTCCCAAGGAGCTGTGGAGCCTTTGACAACCGCATGGATGAGATTTAAGCAATATCAGCATGATTGTCCACACCATGGATTCACAGAAGTACAGCTGATTGGTATTTTCTTCAGAGGCATAGATCTCCCTTATCAGACCGCGCTAGATAATTCCAGTGATGCCAATTTCAACACCAGAACTCCTACACAAGCTAAACGGTTGATAGAGAACCTGATTGGCAGCTACAGTTGCAAGTCTATGGATGAGATGAGGAAGAAATATGGTGTAAGTACAGAGGACCCTAACATGACTGAGATTAGATCTAGGCTGGACACAGTTTACAATCTCTTGGCAAGTAAGAAAGATGTCCACCTTGCCCAAAATGTAGATGTAATTCAGACTGAGGAGGACACTCAGGAAGAAGAAGTGAATTACATGGGAGGTTCTGGTTTCCAAGGCAATAGATTTAGAAATCAGCAGGGAAACAGATTTTCAAATGGAGTTCAGCAAAGTGGTTTTAAGAAAGCCAATGAGCCTGATAGTAAGATAGAGATGATGCTAAGACAGCTGATGGAGAATCAGACTAAGTACGCAGCAGATTCTGACGCAAAGATGGATACAATCTACAGGGAGCTGAATGGGAAGTTTGAAGGTTTGAACACGCACATAAAAGAGCTTGATGCAAGAGTTGCAAGAACTGCTGGGCATGCTCAAAGGGAAGAGGGATATCTCCCGGGAAGGACTGATGCCAATCCTAAGTACCAATGCAATGCCGTTACGTTAAGAAGTGGTAAAGAGCTGTCATCTGGCCAGAAAAAGCAGTTAAGCGTTGAGGAACTCGTAGAAATTGAAGAGTTGGAAGATGAGATACGCGATATTCGCCGCGCATCGATCGATGCATCCAAGCAACGATCGTTGCCACGCGAAACCAAGGAACCGGAGATCGTAACGAAGTCGCCTAGCATCGATCGGTGCAACAAGGGCAACGATCGACACAAGGTAACTACAGAAAGTTCGGGTGCTGAAAACCCAAAACAGCCAGCTGAAAGGGTATACAAGCCTAGGATACCTTATCCCAAGAATCCCAGAAAAGCTAGGAATGATAGGCAATATGCAAAATGGAAGGAGTTCATAAAAAAGGTGAAGGTTGAAGTACCTTTGTTGGATTCTATTGAAACCTCCCCCATGATGAAGAGATGCCTTAAGGATGCAATTTCTGGTAAATGGTCTGATGAAGAAAGCATAATGATGCTAAATGAGGTATGTAGTGCAGTGGTTCAAGGTAGAATTCCAGAGAAATTGAAAGATCCAGGCAGCTTCGTATTAGATTGTGCTATCTACAAGGAGAGGTTCGAAAGGTCCCTATGTGATCTTGGCTCTAGTGTAAATCTGATGCCCCTCTCGGTTGCTAAAAGACTAGGGATGACAGACTTTATACCAACTAGGATATCGCTAGTTTTGGCAGACAGATCAGTCAGGATTCCTGAAGGAGTAATAGAGGATGTGCCTATAACTGTTGGCAAGTGTGTGATTCCAACTGATTTTGTGGTTCTACAATATGGACAGGAGCCAAAAGACCCATTAATTCTAGGCAGGTCTTTCTTAGCAACAGCTGGTGCAATGATTGACTGTCAAGGAGGTAAGATAATTCTGAATGTGGGTGATCTGAAGATGAGTTTTGACATGAACAAGCTGGTAAAGAGACCAACCATTGACGGGCAGACCTTCTATGTGGACACATTAGGTGATTTGGCTGCAGAGTACTTCCATCAATCACATGCTGAGGACCCACTAGAAAGAGCCTTACTGAGTTCTATTTTGGAGTTGGAATACCTACAGGACGAGCCTGCAATGTGCTATACAAGATTGATGGATTCTATCGAGGTTGCAATGCAAGTCGAAGTATCTGACGCGGAACTGCAACGATCGATACCAACTAAGCAACGATCGTTGCACGACGACCTGGACTGGGCAGAGGAAAAAGCTCCGAAAATAGATCTGAAACAACTTCCATCCGGGCTAAGGTACGCATTTCTTGGACCAAATTCAACTTATCCAGTGATTGTCAACGCTAGTTTGAACAACGCAGAGCTCACTTTACTGCTAAGCAAGCTGCGCAAGCATCGCAAAGCTCTTGGCTATTCCCTTAATGACATTTCAGGTATCTCACCAGAGCTGTGCATGCATCGGATACATCTCGAGGATGAGTCCAAGACATCAATCGAACATCAGAGGAGACTTAATCCTAATCTGCAGGAAGTAGTCAAAAAGGAGATTATGAAACTCCTGGATGCTGGGATCATCTATCCTATTTCGGACAGTGATTGGGTAAGTCCAGTCCATGTAGTACCTAAGAAAGGTGGAGTTACAGTTGTTAAGAATGAGAAGAACGAGCTGATACCTACTAGGACTGTGACGGGACACAGGATGTGCATAGACTACAGGAAACTGAATGCTGCGACTAGAAAAGATCACTTTCCCTTACCTTTTATTGATCAGATGCTCGAAAGGTTAGCAAATCATCCTTACTACTGCTTTTTAGATGGATACTCAGGTTTCTTTCAGATCCCCATCCATCCAGAGGATCAAGGAAAGACCACTTTCACTTGTCCATATGGGACATTCGCCTACCGTAGGATGCCCTTTGGACTCTGCAATGCACCAGCCACTTTCCAGAGATGCATGATGTCCATATTCACAGACATGATTGAGGATTTTATGGAGGTATTTATGGATGATTTCTCAGTATATGGATCATCCTATAATGAGTGCTTAGATAACTTGTGCAAGGTTCTGACAAGATGCGAAGAGAAACACTTAGTTCTCAACTGGGAAAAATGTCATTTCATGGTTAAAGATGGCATTGTTCTTGGACATAAAGTGTCAGAGGCTGGAATAGAAGTAGACCGCGCCAAGATTGAGGTAATGACCAACCTGCAGGCACCTGATTCTGTTAAGTCTATTAGAAGCTTTCTTGGACATGCTGGTTTCTATAGACGGTTCATCAAGGATTTCAGTAAGATTGCTAGGCCATTAACTGCTTTGCTGTGTAAAGACACCAAGTTTGAGTTCACTGCAGATTGTCAAACCGCATTTGAACAGATCAAGCAGGCCTTAGTAAGTGCTCCCATAGTTCAGCCACCGGATTGGGATTTGCCTTTCGAAGTAATGTGTGATGCAAGTGACTATGCTGTAGGAGCTGTTCTTGGACAAAGGAAAAATAGAAAGCTTCATGCTATCTATTATGCCAGTAGGACACTGGATGATGCGCAAAGGAACTATGCCACTACAGAGAAAGAGCTGCTAGCAGTTGTCTTTGCATTTGAGAAATTTCGCTCTTATCTTGTTGGCTCCAAGGTAATTGTACACACTGATCATTCCGCCCTGAAGTATCTGATGCAGAAGAAGGATGCTAAGCCAAGACTGTTGAGATGGATCTTGTTGCTCCAGGAATTTGATATTGAAGTAAGAGATAAGAAAGGAGTTGAGAATGGAGTTGCTGATCATCTTTCTAGGATGCTGATAGAAGACGACGTGCCAATCAATGACTATTTGCCTGAGGAAAACGTCAATATGGTTGGGACAATCTGTGAGACAGATTTGGACAGAGATCTGCAAAACTATCGGATTAATCGCACTGCGTCGATCGATGCAACATCAGCATCGATCGATGCATCTATCGGGGCGGTAGCGATCGATACATCTGGCTGTGACGATCGTTGCAGCGCGAACACAGACCCAGAGATTTTTACGGTACGGATTGGAAAACATGAGGTCGAGATTTATGCTGTCTCAACAAATGATCAACCATGGTATGCAGACATAGCCAATTATCTAGCTGCAGAGGCTGAACCAGATAATCTAAAAGGATATGAGAAGAAGAGGTTTTTCAGAGAACTTAGGAGGTACTATTGGGATGAACCTTACCTCTATAAGCACTGTTCGGATGGCCTTTATAGGAGATGTGTTGCTGAATCAGAGGTTCCAGATATCCTGTTCCACTGCCACGGATCAGATTATGCAGGACATTTTGCTACTTTCAAGACTGTATCTAAGGTTTTGCAGGCAGGTTTCTGGTGGCCTACAATGTTCGCTGATACTCACTCTTTTATTTCTCATTGTGATGCCTGCCAAAGGAGAGGGAAAATCAGCAGAAAGCATGAGATGCCTCAGAATTTCATTCTTGAGGTTGAGGTTTTTGATTGCTGGGGCATAGATTTTATGGGTCCCTTTCCCTCATCTTATGGGAATAAGTTCATATTAGTTGCTGTGGATTATGTATCTAAGTGGGTAGAAGCAATAGCTAGTCCAACCAATGATTCTTCAGTAGTCATTAAGCTGTTCAAATCCATCATATTCCCTAGATTTGGAGTACCTCGGATAGTAATTAGTGATGGAGGGTCTCACTTTATTAATAAGGTATTTGAGAAGCTCTTGAAGAAGCATGGGGTGCATCACCGAGTTGCTACTCCTTATCACCCACAGACTAGTGGACAGGTAGAAGTTTCCAACAGACAAATCAAGGAGATCTTGGAGAAAACAGTTGGGAAGACAAGAAAAGATTGGGCAGCTAAGCTTGATGATGCTTTATGGGCTTACAGGACTGCATTCAAAACACCATTGGGGACTACTCCATTTCACTTGTTGTATGGAAAAGCATGCCATCTGCCTGTGGAACTTGAGCACAAAGCAGCGTGGGCTGTAAAGCAGATGAACTTTGACCTTAAACCAGCTGCTGAAAGAAGGTTGATACAACTTAATGAGTTGGATGAGATTAGGCATCTTGCCTATGAGAACTCAAAGCTGTACAAGGAGAGGACAAAGGCTTATCATGATAAAAAGATTGTTTCTAGACGGTTTGAGCCTAATGACCAGGTACTTCTATACAATTCTCGTCTACACTTGTTTCCAGGAAAGCTGAAATCAAGATGGTCCGGTCCTTACACAATAAAAGAAGTGCGTCCGTATGGAGCTGTCATACTAATAGGCAAGGAAGGTAATGAGTTTGCTGTAAATGGGCAGAGGGTAAAACACTATTGGGCTAAGGCCGAGATTCCCAGGGGACAGATTTTGCCTCTGGATGCTGCACCCTCTACCTGAAAAACCCTTGCGCGTCCGGTCAAGCTATTGACCTTAAACAAGCGCTGGGTGGGAGGCAACCCACCATTAGGTACTAGTGTTTTTCTTTTTAATTTTTGGTGTTTTTGTTAGGATTTTACGTTTGTTTTTGTTTCTGGTGCAGTCATGTTTGCAGGTCTCGGATTAAATCGCAGTGCAGCGATCGATGCATTTCTGCATCGATCGTCACAACACGAAAGGAATCGCATTGCAGCGATCGTTGCGGTCCTGAGCAACGATCGACCATACACGAAAAATCGCCAAGTAACGGTCGATGCACATAGTGCAACGGTCGTTGCTCGTGCGACAGAGGTAACCCGACAGACATAAACTCACCTTTTCAATTTTTTTTTATTATTTTCTTTTTACCGATCCTTCGCTGGACACTACTGGGGACAGTGTGTCTTAAGTGTGGGGGAGGTGCTACTGACGTTTATCTTTCTGTTTTCTTAAGAGTCAGTCCGTTTTTCAAATTTTTTTTTGTTTTATTGAGTCAAAATTGTTTAAGTAAGAAACTATGATTTTCTGAGGAGATTTACAAGACTTGCAGGAACTTAAGTAACCATTGGGATGAAGTTGCAGGATCTATCTCTGACTATTAGAAAACCCCATCACAGATCAACCTACTGGGAACACCCACATCACTTCAGGTATCAGAGGATCCTTTTACTGACTTCACCCCTAATACTGACTTAGATTTTCTCACCTAAGGGCTTGGTATACTTTATGTCGGATTCCCTGTTAGTTCTGACACAGCCTGTAAACCTGTCCTATTTAGTCCCCTTCTCCCCTTCTATAAAGTAAAAAAAAAAAAAAAAAGATAATAAACTGAGGATGAGTTAGTAACTCCGAAGTGGTCATGGGAGTGGTAGCTAAAACTATTACCTCCGGTGCATCCATGGAATGTGTCCAAAGTACACCCCATAACGGGAAGAACACTGATAAAAAAAATAAAATGATACCCAGTGGGGAAAAATCAGTTGTTAAAGAAGGGAAAGAGAAGAAAGGGACTAGAGAAAGATAGTATGGTGGTCTAGAGCTGATTAGGTAAGAATCCATGTGCCTTTAGATCGATACTCCTTAGGTGAGACCGCACTTAAATACTTGCAGAAGTCAGTAGGGAGAATTTGAATGCTTGAATGTGATTGTGGAGTTTACCTAGGACAGTTGCTAAGTGTGGGGGAAGTACATGTTGGTCTTGATATCCTGTGATTGATTCTTTCAGTGGTTTACTAAGGGGAATCTGAGTATTGTAGCTTCTAAGATGAAATGAGTTTCTGAAGAGTTTTCAAACCTCTTCACCATGTTTTAGTTCTATGTTTTGCTTGAGGGCAAGCAAAGGCTAAGTGTGGGGGAGTTGATATATCATGGTTTTTACTAGTTTTAGGCCATGATATAAGTATGTTTTTAGTGTCTTTTGTGTTATTTTAGAGTCTTTTACAGGTATAATCAGGTTGGGAGCTAAATTGGAGATTATGGAGCATTTTGGAGATTTTTGGAGTGATTGGCCGAGAGATAGAGTTCACTGTCCGAAACAGAGAAAGGTGTCGATCGTTGCACTCTAGCAACGATCGTTGCACCAGCGAGATGGGCCAAAAACTCGGCGGTTTAGAAGAATCAAGATATTGCACTTTGATCCAGAAGTTCCTGATATTTACAAAGAAGCCCCTGGCCGAGATTATGCCTATATAATAGAGTTTTTAGAGTTTTTATTAGATATACTTATAATTAAGAGCAGAGGATTTTTAGAGCTTTTGGGGGCTGATCTGAACCTGATTCATCATCTGTATTTGGAGAAGATTTCGAACCCCTTTTACTCTTATTCTTTTATGCAATTTACTTATCATATGATCATGTTTTCATTATCTATGTCTGAGTAGATTCCTAGTTAGACTTAGGGTTTCTCACATAGGATTTCATGACTTGCTAGACTTGTTCAATTTCAGTTAAGGATTCAAACTATATCTGTTCTTCAATTTAATTGTGCTTAAAGCTAGTTCTAACCTGATCAATTAGAATCTAGATCTTAGGTTGCTAAATACGTCACGGAAGTGGGGTTTAGGAACCAGAACTAATTAAATTGGGCAATTAAACTTTGCGCAAACGGAAGTTTGGTTTAGGATAATTGTGAACATATCAAACTCGAACTTATTGCTAGTTTAATCTGTTAGTTCTCGCAAACGGAAGTTTGGTTTGCTGCACTTAGACTTAGAGAATTATCGCAAAGGAATTTGGTTAATTCTATATCTGTGTTTTGAGTTCTAGAACTGTGCTTAATTAGATCCTTGCTGAATGAACTGTCTGCTAGTCTGATTTCCTGAGAATACCCTAGGTTTGACGCTTTTAATTACTTGCTTTCACAACCGATAATCTCTGCTACTGATTTACTTTCTTGCACTGTTTTCAATACAAACATATTGCTTATTTCTAGTATTCATTCCCTACAGTTTGATTCTCTTGAGACCAAGTGTCCCTGTGGATTCGATAACCCTATATACTACTTTGACATTGCTGTACACTTGCAGTTTAGTATAGGGATTAATTCTTGACCTATCAGAAGGACGTGATAAGGACTGTGAAAATGTTCTTCGAGACGGGCGAACTAGACGAGAGGATAAACCAAATGAATATATAACAGAGTTCCGTCCGATCAGCCTCTGCAACGTCAGTTAAAAAATCATTTCAAAAATATTAGCATCACAGTTGCAGAAGATCCTCCCGGATATTATATCGTAAACTCAATCAGCCTTTGTGGCTAGATGTCTGATTTTTAGACAATATTTTGGTAGCTAGCCCAGGAAATGTTCCATGCACTTAGGAGCAATCCAAGATGTAAATCTAAGTACGTGGCGATAAAAAGGATATTAATAGGCGTACGACAGAGTAGAATGGAGCCTCATGGAGGCTTCAATGCTTAAGATGGGGTTCGATGAGAAATGGTTCTCGTGGATTATGCAATGTAGGTATCGTACAAGATTTTAATAAATGGAGAAGCAAAAGGGAATGTCTCACCATCCGGGGATCCTATCTCCTCTTTCTTATTTATTTTATGTACGGAAGTTTTAATCTCACATATTTGAGAAGCGGAGAAGGCTAAAAAGATTACTAGCTGAAGATAGCTCAAACTTGCCCCTCAGTTTCCCACCTCCTCTTCGCGGATGATAGTCTCTTCTTTTGTAAAGCATAGAAAATTCAATGTGAGGAATTGATGTGAATCATAGACGTTTACGGTAACGCCTCAGGACAACAACTGAATAAAGCAAAATCTTCAGTTCTGTTCGGTTCTAAGGTCGTAACGTCCCTAAAAATGATATGAAAAGATTGCTGGAGATTCATAAAGAAGGTGGGATGAAGATGTACCTAGGGATGCCAGAGAAAATTTGTGGCTCAAAGAAACAAGTATTTGCCTTTGTCCAAGATAAGCTGAACATAAAAATTAACTCGTGGTCAAGGAAACTGTTGTCATAAGGGGGGGGGGGGGAGTTCAAATTAATACAGTGGCCCAGGTGACACCAACATATGTAATGTCTTGATTTCTCCTTCCGCAAGAAGTAACTAAAAAGCTCTCGAGCGCAGTTGCTCATTTCTGATGGAGCACAAGAGATAATAATAGAGGGTACACTGGGTTGCACGAGACAAGATATGCATACCGTTGGATCAAGGAGGACTTGGTTTTAATTTTTTTTATAGATTTCAATTTGGCTCTCCGAGCTAAACAGCTCTGGAGGCTGTTAATCTATCCAAACTCTTTCTTGGATAGAATAAGGAAAGGAAGGTATTATCGTCACTATAACCTGATCTTAGTCGAGAAAGCCAGCAACCCATCGTTTGGATGGAGAAGCATTCTTGCTGCAAAATCGATCATCAACGCTGGTCTAAGGAAAACTGTAGGGAATGGATCGACGATAAGAGTGTGGGACGATTTCTGGATTCCTACATCCCCAGCGAGACCAGCCCAACGAAAAGAAGGCGTATCAGACACAGACTTATGGGTCCACCATTGATTTTAAGTCTAAAGAATGGAATCTGAATTTCATTTAGGAGGTAATTGCAGAGGAATATATCCCATTCAATTTGTCCTTGAAACCGAGTATAACCAACAAGGAATATAGCTACGTTGGAAACTTCACAAGACTGGACGGTATACTGCTCGAGCAGGTTACTATGTGGCAAATGATCTCCGGAAATCGGAGAACTTGCAGGCAGTATCTGAACCAAGCACAACCCAATTGAAACGTTAGGTCTGGAAGCTGCACACATCTAGAAAGATCAAATACTTCCTTTGGCAGGCGGTTTCCGGCTATATTGCCGCAGCTGGTAGTCTTGTTGATAGACATTGCGGAACGGACAGATCTTGAAAAAGATGAAGAGTAGTGGAGGAGAGCATCAATCACATCCTATTCGAGTGTCCCCCTGCCATTCGGTGCTGGGCACTCGAACATACCATCAAATCCGGGTGTATTCCTGAGTTCATCACTGTATTGTAATTTTGATCACTTCCTACTGAGAGCATCGAAACAGGGTGTACCGGCGATGTATTCCCATGTCTCATGTGGTATATCTTGAAAGCCCGGAATGCAAAAAGACTTTCAAGAACTAGAGGTCTCCCCATTGGATACAATCGAACTAGCCCTACATGAATCAAAATCTTGGAAAATTGCGCAGGTACTTCCGGAGATAGAGATCGAGGAAGAGACAGAGGACATTCGTCCTCGTAAAGCGAACGCGATCAGACAAAGATGGCGATGTCAGGTCGACACCTCATGGATCAGCAGAGACGAAGTAACTGGGTTTGGGTTTGTCCTTCTTTAAGACCAGATTCTGCGCTTGCAAGGTTTGCGAGCTTGTTCTGGACCTTCTTCTCCCCTCCAGTCAGAGTTCAGTTCTCTCCTTTAGGCGATGGAGTCATTGGTCCAACATCAGATTATGGAGATCAGTATGGAATCTGATTGTTAGCAGTTGGTGAAGCTAATTGAGAAGGAAGATATATGGCCCTCCCTAGAAGCAGAAATGAATGAATTCATCTTCCTTAAATCTAAGTTTCATGAGCGGTTGAGGTAGTCCAAGTGGTAGACGGGTCCGAGGTGGCAAACACCACCCGGGTTCGACTTCAGGCGGAAACAAAAATGCCTTCTCTGCTCACAACGCGGGCACTGGGCCTAAGGCCCAGGGAAAACCCTCCCAGGTGAAGCTGGCCTGCGGCCTAACTGGGCCCAGGGAGATTAGTCTGGACCTTGGTCTGGGATCCTCCCTGGATTATCAAAAAAAAAAAAAAAAATCTAAGTTTCATAAGTTTGATCGTACCTTCATGACTAGACTCTCGAATATCTGTGCAGATAGCCTTGCTAAAGGTGCACGATCACGCGATCATACCTTCTCTTTTGTAGAAACAGATCCTTAGACATAGTTAGCCTCAAAAACTACCCGTTTAGCCGTTTAGAAATAAAAGTTATATTGATGCCAAAAAAATTTAAGGTGTACATATGACTTCCATCTTAGCCCAAATAAAAAAGTTCACAGGCATTTTTAGTTTAATTAATTAAGAAATATATGTGGATTTTATCTTAGTCCAAATAAAAAAGTCTATATGATCGTTTTAAAAAAAAAAAAAATTTCATTAAGGGTAATTAATAAATATATTATAATCTGAAAGTGAATGAAAGAACTTTATTTCTTTAAAATTACTTGTATAAATTATTAGTACTGGCTTTTTAATATCAAAATTTTCCTTTAAAATGGTTTTTATCTGTACAATTCTAGATTTTGTTTTTATTAATATAATATGGTTTTTTAAATATAATATGAATGATACATAATTTTATTTTGAAACCAAACTTATTGTTCATCATAAAAAAATACATAAATTTAATAATAAACATTTTTAAGCTTTTGAAGTTTGTTACTAAAGTTACGTGATATTACATGCAGACATAATTGGTAAAGTTCGTAAAACGCCTTAAGATTTTTGAACATGATTTTGATTATTTTATGAAAACCAAAAACTATTATTCCATTTATTACTCCGTTTAATTAACTAGTGAAGTACATGCGGAATAGTTTAATTAATATGGACATATAGCTTTCATTTTAGGCTTTGAATCATAACCGCAATCAAGACGGATTAGTCCATAAATAGTCTAGACCGTTTTTATTAACTATGCACAGTTTTTAGTCCACAACGATCTTTAAAAAATAAAGAAAATTTGTGGACCAATTGCGGTCAATTTTTGTGAACAAAAAAATATTGATCCGCATCGAATTGTATCTGTCCAAAAACAAAGTTGTTTAATCCGCAAATAATTTATTCTACTATGATCGCCGCTACCATTCAAAGCCTTAGTCCAAATAAAAAAGCACATATACTTTTAGTTTAATTAATTAAGGAGTATATATGTGGATTTTTTCTTAATCCAAATAATAAGTGTGTGTGATCAATTTTCTAAAATAAATTCATTAAAGATATTAAAGACATTTTAATCTAAAAGTCAATGAAAGAGTTTTATATCCTCAAAATCATTTTCTAAATAATAGTATATATAGCATATGATTTTATGTCACATAATGTAAGATAAACACTGTTAAGAAATCATATAAATGGCCAATAAATGTCAAATGTCATATTATACTCATAATGGCAATTTAGAAATTTTAAGTCGAGTTTGTTACCTTAGATAATTAATTACAAATATTAAAAATAGTATTCATTTTTTTGGCAATTTTATTAAAAGCCCAATGGGCAAGTGGTACAAATAATTTCAAAGAAATACACAAAGAATATGGGCTGAAACAACGATGGACTAAAGCTTATCGGTTACATGAAGATAAAACGTGGCAGTGCACAACAAGCGGAAAACTCTACGTGTCACCCATATATGGACACCGACATGCAGGTCGCTGGTAGACTTTGAGGAAAACATATCCACCACCGCAAGTCCAACTCTTCGATCTAAACCTCCATAGAAATTCACCGCAAAAGTTATCCCATAAGAAGAGAAGAGAAGCTTCAAAATCACATTAGAAAACTATTGACCATGGAGGCTACGGTGCCAACCAAGACGCTCATCCTCCTTGAGAAAGTGTGTAACGTCCATGTTCCGTTTTGACCTTAGTCAACCGATGATCAACAAAAAAAACAACATGATCACCGTTTTTTTTTAGTCGGGACCAGAACCGTCACATTTTTACCGTGTTTGATTAAATCGGCTTAGCTTAACAACTTTCGTCATCAAACCAAACCAATTTATTCAATTACATGTTTCCCAAATTTTGATTAGGACTTTGCTACCATGATAAAATTTGGTAGTTATATTAGACTAGACTAATCTAATATAAAAAACATGCTTCACAAATATAAAACATTATTTATAATATGAAATGTGCGTAAATACATATAGCTCCATGAACAATTTTTATTTAAATTATATTACATATATTACTTTATAATTATCATTGCGAAAGAGACGTCGACACTACACCGGCTGGCCTAACGTCCTGCGAGTAGCTATCTTACGAGTTACCTTAAAAAGATGTAAAAGAGAGGGGTGAGTGATCTATTATCGACCCAGTGATTTGAGATTTCTCAACTAACAAATTAACTTTCCTTCTACCCAACCCAACCACAAATAATGACGGAAAGTTAAACAAGCAATATAACAAATAAATAGCTGAAGCACAATAACAATAAAATAAACTATATGCATGCTATGAGCCCTTACAATATCGTCCTTGCCTCGGAATATATATCCCGCCATATAGGCCAACGGTAGTAATCCCACGACTCTTACTCATAAACACAGACTAATACAACTAAGACACATTCTCCGTCCATTGATACGCGATGACTCGAGCTACCCCTAGATAGCCAAAATTTCCATGCAATCCGGACCAAGGACGTGACCCCGTATTCTCCGGACTACACACCTACCGGCGTCACCCAATAGGTTAACACCTGTCAGAACCATGATCCGAGAGTACGTGAACTGACCAAAAGCTCCCGAGGATCCATCGCGGAGGGATGTCGATATGCCCACTATAACACCATGTCACTAATACATTAATCAAACCGTTAATCATATCACATCACAACAATCATATCCCTAATATATCATCAATCAATGGTAGTCTCAAAACTCATGATCAAACATTCATCATCTCATCAATTCTAAATAAATTTCCATATTTTAATAATTCGTTCATTACTCGGTTATTAATTAAAAGTGCGTTATAACATAAACAACAAAAACCAACATCAATATAACCCAAAACTCAAACTGAGTATAATCATAACAACAATATCACTCATAACTATTTGATAATCAAACCGACACTAGTATAATCAGCCCACTGGATCATAACTTAGTGTCGGGAACTTGCGTAATAACACGTTAGTCAAGCAATTAACCCCAACTCACCCTTTACTTTGTCGCGGTTGACCCTGGTAATTCGATAGTTTCTCCATATGATCCTCCGGGCCGTTCTCAACTAACGAACCCTACAACAAACCGCCTATAACAAAAAAGAAAGTCGATACGTGAGATGAACGTTGAAAATCTCTGCTTTCGTAAATATTTCATTGTTCTTCCGTCACCATCCCATCTCTCTCTCTCTCTCTCTCTCTCTCTCTCTCTCTCTCTCTCTCTCTCTCTCTCTCTCTCTCTCTCTCTCTCTCTCTCTCTCTCTCTCTCTCTCTCTCTCTCTCTCTCTCTCCGTATCCTTCTTCTTCTTGTTCCTCCTCCTTATTCTTCTTCTTCCTCCCTCCGGCTTCTTCTTCTTCCTTCCTTCCTCCCTCCTACTTCTTCTTCTTTCTCCCTTCTTCCTCTCTTCTTTCTCTGTTCTTTTACTCTTATGAGTTATGGGGTGAGGAAAATGAGTAGGGGAAGTTCTCCTTTTATAGCAAAAGAGGATTGATCAACACCATACAAGTGTCACACCCATTATCCCATCTCCCTCCACATTTCCTACTACAAAACTCAGCCAAAAACATTTAACTTCTCTTCTTACCCTACACTTGTCTCTCCTCTTCTAGAAACCCCTTGGATGCTTCACACCACACCATCCCAAGTTCAATGAACAATGGTGAGGTGTCCTTAGGTGCATTGAATAAAAAACCAGATACAGTGGATTTAATCTTCTTCAACAATTTCATGTCCCATGATCCTTTTTGGGCTTGGTTTTAAGTCCAATATTACTTAATTCTCCGGCCTAAACTCTTTTGATCCAAGTCCAAGCCCACATATTTATATTTTAAAATTTTTATCACTAATTACTCCTTAATAATCTAAAAATCATAACTTAATTCATGGGTCAAATATTGCCAAATCCTTTAACCATAGCTCATCTATATTTTAATAAATCTGTGGTCAAAATTTATTTTTGGTGGACTTTAGAGGGTTTTCCGACTTCCCTGATTGTTAAAGTAATTTCTCGGTAAAAACCACTTATTTATGAAAATTTTCAGGAATTTTCAAAAATAACTCTAATGAATTTCTTAAAAAGATAATTCATTTTATTAGCAATAAAATATCATTACACAAAATACTAATATTTTATTCCTTCCCGAGATCCGGGTATTACAAAGTGGAAGCTCTGAATATATTAATCCACCTAAAAAGTCTCAGATGTAGATTAAGAAGATGACCGGCTTTAACATGAAATAGATGAAGCACAAAGAGGTAGAGATCGAGAAAAGTCTGGATAAACCAGAAGTGAAATCCGATACGAGATCAGAAGAAACACAGAGAGTCTGAAATATGAAGCCGGCGAAAAACAAAAAAGCACATTAAACCCCAATAATTGATAAAGAATGTCCGACCAAAAGAATAAAATTGATCAATTATCTCTCTTTTTTCTCAACAAAAACGCCATATATTAAATTGTTGTTGCTCGGTTTGAGTTATCACTTCAAAGAGTAAACTGATTCGACTCGTCATAATATACATGAGTAAAAAACAAAAATCCCGTGCTCTCGCCTCTTTTGCAAGGGAGTCGGAACATACATTTGCTTTCCTAGGAATTACAATTATAACAAAGAACGAGAAATAAAAATCTCAGGGAGGTGAAGAATTTTAATTATGTCTTAAACTTGGCCAATCTTTCGGATCCTCTGTCATAGCTAATAGGTCCGAGCAGTCCGTCTTGATTATCACCGAGAAGATTCCCCCTTCTAGGATGTAGAACATTTCCCAAAGTAATTCGTCCAGCTCGGCGTGTAGAGGTGATAGGATTCTTCTACATCCTTGTGCTCCTGTGTATTTCCTTCCGGAAGGGTCTTTGAAAAACTATCCTAGACCACTTGTCTCACCATTATCACCCACGAGGCATCAATTTGACGCGTCGGATTAAAGTAGGCATGCTAGTGGGCCGGCGGTTTTCCAAAAGTCACATAAAATTTTCATCCTCCTCTTCTCCTTTCTCTTTCTTGTTTGCATCCCTCCATTCCTCCGCCTCAATGATTGCTAATTGAAGTGTCTATGTAGGGGAACTTCTTTCCCTTCAAAAAACTTACTACTTTGAGCCTTCCAAATATACCACAAACATCCTGAGATTGTCTGCCACATGAAATGTTTGATCTTCCTTGGGGCTTGGGTCTTCCATACTTGGCTTTTCATACAATTAGTACTAGGTTCAAATATTTGCGGATTCAAAACCTCTCGGTTATGAAATCTGATGAGTTTTTATCCCGACTTAACAATGTACTTCCCATATTTTGTAAGATTCCAAGAAAAACCATCTGGCTTAACATCCCGTCTAGGTCGGATCCCTATAATAAGTGGGATATTGTCGGGGTGGAAGAGATCATTGAGGGCTTGTTCGTTCCATTCTTTTGTATCTTGCATTATCAAAGTATGGACGAGAAGTAACGATCTCTATAAGTCGTGTTATCTCGTCCTCTTGGTGGTCTCGCTTGATTCAGAATCCACGGTTCCCACCAGACTCTCGTATTGTGCTCCAAGCCAATAGTTTTGGAGCTCCACCAAAAATTGGAAATGGCACTCTTCAATTTGTTTGTCGTATCCTTGGAGACGAGGTAGCATGACATCGTATAAGTCGGTACTGCTTGTGCCACTGATTTAATTTGAACATATTTCCCTCCTTTGGAAAGGAGTTTTGAATTCCAGTTATTAACCCATTTAGGCGATCTCTGAAAAATGCAAATACCTTTTTCTTCGGTCCGCAAATCTGCTTAGGGAGTCCTAGGTACATGCCCATTCCACCTTCATTTGTGATGTCAATAGTCCTCATAATGTCTCGTCGCGTATTCAAATCTAATTTATCTCCAAAGAAAATTGAGGATTTCAAGTTGTTTAGTCTCTATCCTGACGTTTCTCCGTAAGTCTTGATGATTTTTATTATCTCTGCACATTGCACGACCTCAGCTTTTGCATAAAATGAGGTTTTTATCTGCGAAGACTAGATGAGACACTGTGGGGCTAGCCCGAACTATCCTTAGGCCGGTGATACGATTTTACGCTTCCGCTCCATTGAGAAGGGAGATGAGAACATCCGTACAAAGGATAAACAAAAATGGTGATAAAGGGAATCTGTGTCTAAGTCCTCGTGTAGGTTGAATCCTTCCTCTTGCTTCACCGTTTATTAGGACTTGGTAGAAAACCGAGAAGACACAAAACATCAGGAGTTTAACATATTTCTCCACAAATCCCATCTTCAGTAGCAAGGCTTCAAGGAAGGTCCATTCAATCATATCATAGGCTTTGCTCATATCCGTCTTGATGGCAATGAATTTTGATTTCCACATCGGATTTGTGCGAATGGCGTAAAAATTCTCTTGTGCCAGGAGAATGCTAAATGTAATAAGTCGTCTAGCCACGAAGGCTGACTGAGTCTCCGAAATCAAATCTGAGAGGAGGCTGTTTAGTCGTTTTCAAATTTTTTTGGAAATAATCTTGTAGCTAACGTTGCATAGACTAATTGTTCTGAATTCTGTCATGGCTCGGGATCTGTCCTTCTTGGGAATCAAACAAATGTTGGTTTGATTTAGTGGGGGTCAAATCTCCGGTGGTAAAGAAATCTTTGACTAATCTTATGATATCTGACCCACGATTGGCCAGAATCATTGATAGAATCTAATCGTCATTTCATCCGGTCCAAGGACCTTGTCTAAGTTAATGTCGAAAAGGGATTTTCTAATTTCCTCATTTGAGGGATCTTTCACCAAATTACAGTTAGCCGTCTTTGGAACTTTCTCGGTAATGTACTGGAGCTCGCTAAAACCGATGGGTCAGATGAAGTGAAAAGATCACTAAAGTAGTTGGTAGCGACTTTTTCGATCCCCTTTACGTCCTCCACTCAGTGTCCATTGTTGTCCATGAGTCGTATGATATGGTTCCTAGCTCGTCTCTGTTTGGTAAAGAATGGAAATTTTTTGTATTATTATCCCCGTCTCAGTGTATCTGAACTTTACGTTTTGTGTCCAATAGGTTTCTTCTTTCCTAAAGGTTTTGCAGGGTTGTCTGCTTAAATACTCTATTTCTTTTACCGTTGAATTATCATCATCATGAGCTAGATTAATCTGAGTTTTTAGTTCCTCGATGAATTTTGTTGTATTTGTTGGTAGGTTTTCTTCCATCTGGACATATGGTTCTGATACCTGGTGATTTTTCGTTGAAAATCTAGACGTGAAATTCCTTCGGGTTCACCCATCCAGCTATCACTATTTTTTAAATCTTGGTTTCTAATACATTGAATGTCAAAACGAAAGTTTTTCTTTTTCTTTTGGGGGTAACTTAGACATTAGCTAACACTGATATATAGTCTAATCTCCAAATTTTCAAATACTCCATCCACAATAGTGCGGAAAGTATCTCTCTAAAAGATAGAAATTTATGAAGAGAAATAAGGTCTGGCAGGAAGATTAACAAAAAGATGGAGCAAGTTAGAGAGAATTTTCCCTCTCTAGGTTAGTAGAAATTTTAATAAATATTCGTTTAAATAAATGAAAATAGGTGTTGTCATCACCATTATCGGATATATTATCTTGAAAAAAACACATGTTAAAGCCAAAAATGAATCCCATTGCTTTTCCACCTAACATTCTTTAAGAAAAAAACAAATAATAAGCACACACACGTTGAAAATTCAATTCCATGAATAATCTCGTTCCCAAAACATCACATTATTTTATTATTCCCCTAAAAGTCAAATCCGAATAAGCCGCAAAAGAAGATCAAAAAACGCTTGACCCACGCTGATAAACGTTGACATATATACAACGCGCACACACAAACATATATATAAATACATGTACACACACAAGCCATCATGATCAGACACTTCGCTTCAAATATTGAGCAATCTTTGTGGTGTAAACAAAGAAAGTTCAGACGCTATTTTAATTCGCCATGGAAGCTACTTCACAGCCATGTTTCTCTCAGAATTACCTTAGATCATCAGAAAACTATAACTCCTCGCTCCATTCGACACGAAAGCAACCTACAAAGCCATGGAAAAGACCCGTAACAGCTTCACTTCAACGAATGCATCCAAGAGTTTACAGAGTCGAGCCTGTTAACTTCAAGGAGTTGGTTCAGAGGCTAACCGGTGCACAAGATCATGAGACAGAGTTGTATCAAGTTGAAGCTAAGCAGCCTCTCAAGGCGCAACACGGTCTAGTTGATGAAACAACAGCTAATGAGAATCCATTGGCGTTTGATCTGTCACCTTCATCATCTCGTTTCTGGGAAGCTTTCCCTCTTCTTAGTCCTGCAAATCTTTCAAGATGGTAGCACAAAAACAAAACAAAAAAGCTTTCTTTAATTGCAATTCTTGAAATTTTATATATTAGAAAGATGTATGTATACAAAGAGAGAGAACACAAACTTATAACATTACAAAAACATGTGTCTTTATGGATTTTTAGCGTTCTCTATTGATCCCAGTAGTTTCTTAGTTGTGACATGTGAAGGAGAAGCTCGTCTCTGCCTAAACCAGATACACTACTCGTCAAAATCCAAGGAGGATGTTGTTTATAATTCTCTCTAATAATCTGTTGAAAAGCTTTAATGTTCTCATCAGGTCTTTTCCCTTTCGCCGCTTTCATTTTGTCACATTTCGTAAACACAAAAGTCATCGGTACCTGAAAAGAAAATCATCACAATTACAACAATCAAGAACTCTTCAAAAAGCATACATACTGAGAATTTGTAACACAGACACAAAGAAGTCAAATTTATCATCACATACATTGTTGCGACCAAGCCAATTGGCACAATCAAGATCAATCTTCTGAGGAGGAACACTTGCATCGATTAGAAGAAGCACACAAACAAGTGTATCTCTATTCAAGAAGTAACCTTTAGTAAAGGCAGACCAATCCGTTTTCGCAGCATCTGAAATTTTAGCAAATCTGCAAAGTTTTACATGATAAGTTGTCAATATTCCGACCAAATCATCAATCAAGAACATTGCTTTTGCAAGATTATTATAAACATGCATACCCATAACCAGGTAAATCCACAATGTACCAACTCTTATTCACCAAGAAGTGATTTATAAGTTGAGTCTTTCCTGTTATCCAAATAAATAAATAAAAATCTTACCTTTCCAAGAAAAAAAACTGAGTTTCAAAGAATCAGACCAGGTTTCTTGGAAGTGAGAGCGACTTCCTTCTTACGAACCAAACAATTGATAAGCGAGGATTTTCCGACATTAGAACGACCTAAGATGGCAATCTCAGGACGATCATCTTTAGGACAGTCTCTAGCTCGAGCACTGCTTTTGACGAATTCGACTTGTTTGATTTGGGAATGACCCGCGAAAGGTCCGATTACGATGTTGGAGCCCGGAAGCACCATTTCCTCTGTTAACTCTTCGATTTCAACACCAGGAGGTACGAATAAGACGGAGCGAGCGAATCTAGCTTCATCGGAGATCGAACGGTTCGTAGTATTGTTCGTGGGGAGAGAGGAAGCTGAAATTCGTGGGTCAGAGATGAAATTTGGAGTACGGAAGAATCGGGCTGTGTGGAATTTATGAGACTGAAAGTGTTTAGGACGTAAAGGAGCGAGGTTTATCGTTAAGGATCGATATCGGAGAAGCACCATTTCTTCCGTATTCCGAAAGAAGACAAGGTTTTGAGTTTTAAGATCAGGTAGATCCCTTCTGCTTCGGTTGGAGGCTTTCGTTTTTTTTCCCCTTCTATATTATCAAAAGGAGAAATGATGGATCTAATTCAGGTAAATTAACTAGTATTTTTGTGGGATAGTTATCGGTTAATGAGATTGAAGTAACTTGAAGCTTTTTTAATAATTCTAATATCTATGGAATATCTCCTCTATAATATTTGATAAGTTAAAGAGAAAACTCAAAAATCTGCTTACGTATTGTTATTGGAATGATTTTATGAAGAATAATATTAGGGAATATACTCATATATCTTTAGATATTGTCGAATATGTAAAGATAACAACGAATTGGATATTTTCCTGTTAAAGTTTAGGAAGTTTTCATAGTTATCTCCAGCCATAGTCGGGGCTAGCCTAGCATGTATAAATAGGGCTTTATGATCAATGGAATAAATAAGTTGTTTCGGAATATCAGTTTCTACATGGTATCAGAGCAATCGATCTAAAACACACAAAAAGTTAAGAAAAAGCTTGGTTTGTTGAAACAATGGCCGACGACCAACTAGCTAAGACAAACGAGGGAAAAGATGAGATTCAGTCGAACTCACCTTACCGTTTGTATGCTTCGGATAATCCCAGAGCCTTGATAACTTCGGTTCGATTGAACGGAGAGAACTACAATGAATGGGCTTCAGAGATGCTAAACGCCCTACAAGCAAAACGCAAGTTAGGGTTTATCAAAGGCATTTTGAAGAAACCAGAAGAAAATCATGCCGACTATGAAAACTGGTTAACAGTTAATTCAATGCTCGTTGGTTGGATTCGAACTTCCATAGAACCAAAGGTAAGATCTACTGTTGCATATATAACAGAGGCACATCAACTTTGGGAAGAACTTAGACAGAGATTCTCGGTCGGAAACACGGTTCGGATTCATCAAATCAAAGCGCAGCTGGCCGCATGTAGACAGGAAGGACAATCCGTGTTGGATTACTTCGGGAAACTGTCAACACTGTGGGAAGAATTGCAAGGGTATCAACCCATACACGTTTGTTCATGTGGTGCGGCTTGACGATTCACGGTTTGGAAGTATTTCAACTTCAATCATAGGAAGTGATCCACTTCCCACACTTGGTGAGATATACAACAAAATAGTGCGCGAAGAACAGAGATTGTCTTCGGCTCGTAATCGCGAGCAGCAGCAGGATGCAGTTGGATTTGTAGCTCGACAAGATGGAGCAGCAATTCGACAGAATACAAAATCTGATTCTCAAACCAAAACTGAGAATTCTATTTTGCGTAACCGAGTTCTGTGCTCAAACTGTGGAAAAACAGGGCACGAGAAACAGGATTGCTGGGAACTTATCGGTTATCCGGAATGGTACAATGAGCGAAGCAGTGGACGTGGACAAGCAACACGCGGTAGAGGAGGTCGCGGTTCGAGAGGAAGAGGGCGTGGTCAGGCAAATACTGCACATGCGACCAGCTCAAATTCATCCTCTTTTCCAGAGTTCACAAAGGATCAGTTGCGGATGTTGACTCTAATGATCCAAGAGAAGGCAGGCTCAGACTCAGCCGATAATCTCTCCGGTAAGAAAACACTGGGAGATGTGATACTGGATACAGGAGCGTCTCACCACATGATGGGAGATCGCTCGCTGTTGACCAACTTCGAGAGTATATCGCCATGTTCGGTTGCATTTGCAGACGGCAACAAAGCCGTTTCTATGACAACAGGAACATTCGTACTCTCATCGAAAATAACATTACATGAAGTTTTATACGTTCCAGACTTGAATTGCACTTTGATTGCAGTCTCTAAACTTCTCAAACAGTCAAATTGTTATGCAATTTTCACTGACACAATCTGCATTTTACAAGACCGTTTTTCGAGGACTCTGATTGGAGCCGGTGAGGAGCGTGATGGTGTGTATTACTTCACAGATTTGGTTACGGCAAAAAGTCATCTAACGACCAGAAGGTCAGATCAAACTCTGTGGCATAGGCGTTTGGGACATCCCTCTTTTTCAGTGTTTTCAGATTTGTCTTTTGTTTCTAAAACAACTAGCTCGAGTCCTTGTGACATTTGTTTTCGAGCTAAGCAGACTCGTGAGATTTTTTATGATAGTATGAATAAAACATCGGACTGTTTTTCGCTAATTCATGTTGATGTATGGGGGCCATATCGAGTACCTTCCTCATGTGGTGCAGTATATTTTTTGACAATTGTGGATGATTTTTCTCGAGCTGTTTGGACGTACCTTTTACTGGAAAAATCAGAAGTAGAAGAGGTTCTGAAACGATTCATGGCTTATACTGAACACCAATCTGGAAAAGGGATTCAAATGGTTCGAAGTGATAACGGAACATAGTTCATGGTTCTTTCCTCGTACTTTCGCGATCATGGCATTGTTCACCAGACATCCTGCGTTAACACGCCTCAACAAAACGAACGAGTGGAGCGCAAGCATATACACATACTCAATGTATCGCGAGCTCTCTTGTTCCAGGCAAATATGCCTATCAAATTTTGGGGTGAAGCAGTTTTGACTGCTGCCTACTTAATTAATCGGACTCCCACTGCACTACATAAAGGACGCTCTCCGTACAAACTTCTTCATGGAGCTAAGCCAAACTACAACAACCTTCGTGTGTTCGGCTCAGCATGTTATGTTCATCGAACAACTCGTGACAAGGACAAATTTGGTCAAAGAAGTCGACTGTGCATCTTTGTTGGATATCCGTTTGGTAAGAAAGGATGGAAGGTCTATGATATAGAACGTAATGAATTTACAATATCCCGGGATGTTGTTTTTCATGAGGATTTGTTCCCATACACAAATCCAAGTGCTAACCCGCCACAATCTACATCAGACATAAGGGGGAGTCAATACGATGAAGATTGGCTAGTCAGCCCTGTCAACGACAGGGGGAGTCCGGTTGTACATGCTGAGAGTCAAGTGACTCTTTCAGACGAGCAAACAGAGGATTCGTTAGAAGAACCAACTGATGTAGAAACAGAAATTGAAGCCGAGAATGTTGGTACGCAGGCAGTTGTTGATCAGACCGAAGATCTGGGTCGGGGTTTTCGAAACAAAACTCAGTCCACAACTCTCAGAGATTACGTTCTCTACAATGCTGTCGCTGATACCACTCAAAATACACATCACGCTCAGCTCCGCTCTTCATCAGATTCCTCGACAACAGTCCAAGGTACGTCTTTATACCCTCTCACTGATTACATCTCTGACGCACAGTTTTCAGTAAAACATCAGGCTTTTTTGGCGGCCATTACTGCTGCGACAGAGCCTACAAATTACAAACAGGCGATGAGGGTTAAAGAATGGATCAAGGCAGTCGAAAACGAAATAGTGGCTCTTGAAAACAACAAGACATGGGAGATTACTTCATTACCTTCAAATAAACAAGCTATTGGATGTCAATAGGTTTTAAGCTCAAATACAACGCAGATGGTTCTCTCGAAAGGCATGAGGCCAGATTAATCGTACAAGGCAACAAGCAAGTTGAAGGCAAAGACTACAACGAAACATTCGCACCAGTAGTTAAAATGACAACGATTCGATCTCTTCTCAGACTTGTTGCAGCCAATAATTGGGAAGTTTTTCAGATGGACGTTCATAATGCGTTCCTGCATGGAGATCTACAAGAAGAGGTTTACATGAAGTTACCTCCTGGATTTCGTCACTCGCATCCTGATAAAGTATGCCGTCTTCGGAAATCTCTATACGGACTCAAACAGGCACCGAGATGTTGGTTCAAGAAACTCTCTGATGCTCTGTTTCGATTTGGTTTCGTACAATCATATGAAGACTACTCGCTCTTCTCCTATTCTCTCTTAAAGGTATTGAGCTTCGAGTCTTGATATATGTCGACGATCTCCTCCTTACTGGAAATAATCCATGGATGGTCTCCAAGTTCAAAGAATATTTGAACAAATGTTTTGCAATGAAAGATCTAGGAAAGTTGAAATACTTTCTTGGCATTGAAGTTAGTCGAAGTCCCGAAGGCATTTTCCTTTCACAACGCAAGTATGTGTTAGATATCATTGCAGAGACAGGGAATCTAGGCTGCAAACCAGCTCTTATGCCTCTAGAACAAAACCATCAGCTCGCCAAAGCAGAAGGTCCAAAACTCGACAATCCGACCAGATACAGGAGGCTTATTGGACGCTTAATTTATCTTCTGAATACAAGACCAGAATTGAGTTACTCGGTCCATATTTTGTCCCAGTTTATGAAAGCTCCTCGACAGGAACATTGGCTGGCCGCTCTTCGAGTCGTTCGCTTTCTTAAAGGAGCACCGGGACAGGGAATTCTTCTCAAATCTGACAAAGACATCACTTTAACAGTCTATTGTGATGCAGATTGGGGTGCTTGTCCACTTTCAAGGCGATCTTTGAGTGCGTTCGTTGTTATGCTTGGAGGCTCTCCGATTGCTTGGAAAACCAAGAAGCAAAAGATGGTCTCTCATTCATCCGCAGAAGCAGAATATCAGGCAATGGCTGCAGCACTTCGAGAGACAAAATGGATCATAATTAAGACTTCTCGGAGAATTAGGAGCAATTCAGACCGAAGCTACAAGATTTTTCTGTGATAGTAAGGCTGCAATCCACATAGCTGCAAATCCAGTTTTTCATGAACGTACTAAACATATTGAAAGGGGCTGTCATTCTGTTCGTGATGCTGTACAAGATGGAGTCATCACAACTCGCCATATACGAACTGATTCACAACTTGCGGACATCCTGACAAAAGCACTCGAAAGAGTTCCATTTGAAACTATCACGTCCAAGCTGGATGTGCTCAATCCTCACTCTCCAGCTTGAGGGGGAATATTAGGGAATATACTCATATATCTTTAGATATTGTCGAATATGTAAAGATAACAACGAATTGGATATTTTCCTGTTAAAGTTTAGGAAGTTTTCATAGTTATCTCCAGCCATAGTCGGCTAGCCTAGCATGTATAAATAGGGCTTTATGATCAATGGAATAAACAAGTTGTTTCGGAATATCAGTTTCTACAAATAACATTTGTTTTAGTTGATGATATCAATTCACATAGTCCAATTAATCATACTAGCGAACATGTTCGTTGGATTAAAAAAAAATCTATGAATCGAGCTTCATTTGTATATACTTACTCTTGATATATATACTCGAACTTTCGAGTTTAGGATGTCAAACTTTAATTACGTGATCTTTAACTAGATGTTGTAGCTACAAGTATATAATAATCAGAACCACAACTTTCTTAATGATCTATACGGATGATACAAAAATCATAAACGTGTGTTGATCGTATAATTAATGAGAATATCAAAGATTCTTCTTCTGTTTCTGGGTATAGATGTAATCAACATGAGCAACCAAAGACCTCCTCATTAAGCAATCTTCGTCATCAGCACCACAATTCTCTTCTGCCAGATCCTCCAGTTTTCCTTCTATCTTCTTTTCCTGCCAAAAATAATCATACAAATAGGACATTTCAAACTTTGTTAATTTTAAAAATAGAAGCTCTGATAAATACAATCGTTTTTTCAAACTTTTGTGTTTACGTATAAAAATGGACTCATGACATGTGGGGTCATACTAACCATGTTACATGGGTCGGCTGGAATAATCGTGATAGTGGCGTAAAAGGCTGGGTCGGGACGGGCGGTGCACATTAGCAGGGAGCAAAGGAGGAGAGCTATCGTGAGTAGGGCGGAGAAGTTTGCCATTTTTGTAATGTATTTGTCAGGGGAGAGAGATGCTTAAAAGAGAGAACTTAATTGACGGGTTTGGCTTCTCTGAAACTCAATATTTATAGCCCAATTTGGTCAAATCTATTTTTGTCTTTTGTCATTTAAATTATTCTTTATAGAACCAATCGCACGTTGATAACCTCAAATCATGTTTAGTGGACAAAAAAGAGAGTCTAATTATGGAGTTTGTGTTGACTCATTGGACCGATAAGATTGTGAGTGGAAAGAAAATAATATTCATTCACACTTATGGGTATAGTGTTAGTGGTGAAATGGGACCAAACCCATAAGAAAACAAAACTAAAGATATAGTCGCAGCCGTGTATGAAACGTGGGATATGGTAGAATGATAGTCTTCCTGCCGCCGGCGGCAGGCGGCAAGTTTTTGTTCGTTTGTTTGCCGCCGGCGGCAGCGGCTGGCGGCTGCGATTGGTAGCAGCGGTAAGTTTTTGTTCGTTTACCTGCCGCCAGTCGCCAGCGTCCAATGGCGAACAAATTCCGGACGCTGATTTTTTCGGCGTTCGAAACGGGATTTAGCGGCTGACGCTGACGGCATGCAAACGAACAAAAATCTGTCGCCAGACGCTGCCGCCAGCCGCTGAAGCCGGCGGCAGACAAACGAACATGCCTATTATTCAAAAGTTTGTTACCGCGTCACCTACATATATAACCAAAATATTATTTGATCATAAATAAAAATATATATGGTTTTTAAGAAAAAAACTTACTTTATTCACATTTCTCCCTTAAATAGGCAGTCTAAAATCTAATCTTATATATAAATGTTGACTACATATAACTCCCCCTGAAAATAAGTTTCTAGAAACAAGTTTCTGCTTTGTTCCACCCAAATTCCAAAACTTTTGATTTCTTTCCCCCCCCACCCTTCCAAAGGACAATTGAACCCAATTTTTTTTGCTGCTCAATTCACTAAAATCACATGTTTCCTAACTTCTCTCAAAGCAATCATATTCATTCATCTCTAATGTGTCATGAATCTCACGATTGAGACCAGCTAGAAAGTTTGCCATTGTTGCCTTTGGATCCTCTTCAGCAATAACTTTGATCACGAGTGTCTCCAATTCTTGGAAGTAATCCTCAACACTCTTTGATCTTTGGGTAAGAAGCCTAAGCTTTTTGTGTAGATCCTTATGATAATGACTTCTCACAAACCTCTTTCTCAAGAGTCAGGATTACTCATTCTATGTTGCAATGTGTTTTTCACATGTTCTCCTCTTGTTTATCATAATTTGACCAAACTAATTAATAACATACCTATAAAATTGAGTAGCAGCTAATCTTACTTTCGTAAAATCATAAAAAATCTGACAATCAAAAACTAGTTCTATATTTTTCTCCCACTCAAGGTAAGCATCAGGATCATTCTTTCCATAGAAAGCTGAATTTAAGCTTAAGACCTCCTAGGTTATCGTCTGGTCTTACCCTAAAGGAATTGCTTATGGTTCTAGGCTCACAATCCTCATGGTTCATCCTCGATCTCCTTTGGCTTCCATTAGATGATTGGTTTTAGTAATTATCATCTTCCTTAGTTTGTCTAGCTTCTCTAGGTGAGGTTCTATTTCGCCTGATGGTTTTATATGACTGATCCTTTTGGGTGTTTTCTTGGACTCTATATAGCCTCGAATTAGCCGCATCAAACTCTCCCCTAACTTATGTCCTTATTAGGAGCTTAGACAATTCCGTCTCTTCTCTTTCCTTGGCTGCTTTGAGACATGATTCCTGAAACATTAAGGAAATAATTTAATATAAGTAAATACTCTCTCTCTCTCTCTCTCTCTCTCTTTCTCTCTCTCTCTTTCTCCCCATATCTCTCTCCCAGTGCCTTGTATTTCACTCAAGTGTTTAGACTTCTATCAATGTGTTTTCTCTTTCAATCTCAAACGTTTCTAAGTGAACCAATTCGAGAAGATCCAATGAGTCACTCCAAAGGAGAAGAAGATAAATATATATGTAAATTGCAAGATTTTTGGTGGCTAAGCTGATTGGCCGATACCTTTTATCCGATTGGTATGTCTCAGTTATCAACTAGATAAAGAGAAACTATTGAATGATTGAGAAGAATTTCGAATGAGAAGATGAAGATGAAGAGTTGTTGTGTTGAAAACATTTTGCTTAAGAAGATGAAAGAGGGTGAGAATGGTGATTAGAGGATAATGATACCAAACCTCAGACCTGCTATGATACCATATGATATAACCTTCCCAGGGAATCAACTTAGAGGTTGGATTGGTTTGGATATTCTCAGCACCAAAGGCTACTAACACAATGGTACAAGCATGTGGAGTGTTAGGGTCGCACAACGTTTGTGGATTGCCTTTGATATTCCTAACCTCTTCTTCTGATTGATCCAGAATAGGAGGGTTGAAGATTGGATATGACACCAGACTTCGAAAATATTCAAGAAGAACACAAATGAGATTGAATTTTAAAAATCAAATATCAAAATGAAAGGAAAAAGGTTGATTATTCAAAATCAAAATGTGTTACAAATACTTAGTATTTTGCATGAAGAAATGAGAAAACAACTTAAGAAATAGAAAGACGATACCAAATAGACTAAGACCAAACTTCAAATGGCCTTCGAACTTCTTCTCTTTGGTCTCTTGACCTTCACACGGTTTTGGCTTGGTCTTGTGGACTTCTTTGTTTTGTTTTCAAAATGGGAAACGGGCCAACACATTAGGCATGGTCTTCTTTAAATACTTGGATGCAAATTAGAATGAAATGGACCAGATCTTCATTTTCATGGGCCATCTTATTTTGGGGCTAAGGCAAAAGTGACTGAAATATATTAGTGAACTTTTTGGACTACGATCTTGTTATTGGTCCAGATGGAATGTGGAGATCATACTTTTTTTCCTTCTTGGACCCAAGTCTTCTTATCCTCGGTCATGCTCAGCTCGTCCTCGGCCTGGCTTAGCTCATCATCGGTCATAACCATATCTCCCTTGGCAATGTCCAATTCTTCCTCGATCATCACTCTATTTGCCTTGACCACAAGATGCTCCTCAGGTTCAAGTCTTCCTCATTAGCTCCAAGTCATGGTTCAGTCTCTTCTTTCCTTGACGGATCCATGATCACATCAGTAGCTATATATTTACATTATTTACGTTGAAGATGTGTGGTTTAAGTTTGATTATCCCTTGTGTTTATATATAATTGTTAACTAGATTTTGACCCGCACTTAAGTGCGGGTTTAATTTTCTTTACAAATTTTACTTTTTATTCATTTTGTTAATAGTAGTTTAGATTTTTAATTATGTAATCTAATTTTCATTATAATTGTTTAACCAACATTATAAACAGTGAGTTAGCAATTTAGTTTTTTTTTTAATGAATTATGTGTTATTTGGAGGAGATATATCGTAAGGATTAAGAGATTAAAATAACGATTTCGCATTATATATTTTAATCTGCGTTGTATCGTAAGATCATAGTTTGGAAAAATATATATATGTGAAAACAACTATTGTAAAAGTTATGTGGTATATGTTTAATTGTTATTTTATTTATCTAAAATATTATTTTATAAAATACATGTTGTAGTCGTATATATAATTTGCAAATTTGATGGAACTATCCGTTAAAAACTTCATTCAAACATAAAGCATAATTTGACGCTTCAAATATTTGAATAATATAAGTATGAAATCATTTTATTATTTTATTAATTTTAAAATATATCAGCTGAAATTATTACTATATGCGAATTTTTTTTAGAAAATTTATAATTGAGATTGGCTAATTAAATTTTCAACCCGTTTAATTAATTAAATATTTGTCAGTTTGATGGAAAAACCTGCTAAAAAGTACAATCGTAAAAACATCAATCGTAATATGTGTGTATATATATACATATATTTGAAACAAAATAAAAAGATATTAAAATATATTTCAAATATTTGAATAATATAAGTATGAAATCATTTTAATATTTTATTAATTTTAAAATATATCAGCTGAAATTATTTACTATATGCGAATTTTTTTATAGAAAATTTATAATCGAGATTGGTTAATTAATTTTTCAACCCGTTTAATTAATTAAATATTTTTCAGTTTGATGGAAAAACCTGCTAAAAAGTACAATCGTAAAAACATCAATCGTAATATGTGTATATATATATATATTTTGAAACAAAATAAAAAAGATATTAAAATATATTATAAATATATTCTGAATTAAATCATAAATTAAGATCATAAATTAGAGAATCTTAATTTATATATAATAGTTGATGTATAAATTATTCATTATATTTATCAATTAATTTGTTTTGATTTTAATTAATTAGGAAAGTGGGACCTATTAGATTTTGGTTGTTTGGTTACATGTTTAATAATTGTCTTGTTTGGAAACATGGATTGTAGAGATAATGTTATATTCCCTAATTACCCTTAATGAAAGTTACAAATTCTAATAATATTAAGGGCAAATTTCAGGAACAACATTTATGTACCATGGACAAACTCCAATTTTTTAATAGTATTGATTCTCGTATTTGGGCCTATCTCTCGCAGTCTCCTTTGCATCGGTTTTGTCCGGTTTTGGTTGTAGATCCGTTTAAACATCTTTTATGAACTTTGTAAGTTTTCGCCCTCAGCCCTGGATCATCGAGTCATTAGTTTGGTATTATTGATTTTCTTCTGTTAAAAGAAATTGGTGTTATTGAAATTTAAAAGTTAATGTGGGAAGCATTTGATAAATCTTTATTGATATTAAAGTTTGATTACTATTTTGAACATTTAAAGTTTGATTTAACATGATGATACAAGTTTTCTAAATATATTTATGCTTTGCTTTTTGTTGGTACTCAATTTCCCTCTTCGGGAATCCGGCCCATAAAATATAAAGCCAAAGGCCTGTAATCGCGAGTCCAATATATTAACTGGCAGACGAGTGCGTGAAGGATTATGTTGGTTCATAGGTTTAATTATCAGATTACAACCTATCACATAATCAACTAGGATCTAGGTGATTTGCATATGAATCATAAACGGATCAGAATCATTACCTTGTGATTAGGTGCAGCGGATTGGTGGTAATGAAGAGATCACTGAGAGCTGATGATTACCGGCTCCTCCTAGGTATCCACACGCTTACAAGCTACTGGATCAGGCTGCTAGACCAAGCTGGAAAAACAGAGAGAGAAGAGGACGGCCAGACCTAAAAATCGCAGAAGCCTTGGCTCACTGGCGCCTCCTAGTTCCTTATATGGGCCCAAGTAATTAAACTAATGGCTTATTAGGCTTTTGGGCCCAAGACCCAAATCAGACAAAAGACTGTATTTCGTCTGGCCCAATTCTCTGTACAAATACAGTAAATGCCTTGCATCTTACTGTATTAATTCCTTGTTAACTTTCCCGTTAGCTATGGTGTGTGACCCTTAGGGATCATACAATACTGGTAATAAGTACTTAACTTATAGATCAAGAGCGGGCTCTAGCAAGTCATCATGACCTCCCAGTATTTATGACTTATGTCTGATCTCGACACTTATCATACTTTCTAGAGATAGCACAGTAGATTTCAGGACATTCCCAACAATCTCCCACTTGTACTGGAATCCTACATTCCCTAATCCTTTTGTCTCAATAACTCGATCTGGCATAAGGCAAGATGTGTGTCATCCTTATATAGCCAAGATCATGTTCATCGGACCAGAATTGATACTGACAATGCAAACGACTTGGGCAAGTCCGTTTGGGTGTGGCCACACTCTTACCAGCTATCAAGTCTCCGATTGGCCTAGAGATATTACCTCCATTAACAGGAGGGACAAATCCCATCTTGTTCCATCACTATGAACTACACACTTTGTAATACACCCAACCAAGGTCCTTATAGCTCCCAGTTACGAAACAGCGTTAGACAATGATCAAAGTGCATCAATCCATGTGCAGTCACATCCATGCGAACTCAGGTCTAAGGACTATACTCTATAGTCGTAGATGAGAACCTCTTATGACACAGATATTAATATCTTGTAGAGTTCTCATCAGCGGGTCATGTTCGGTCATATGCTCCCCTACATATACCTATGTGTCGACTTTGATGCCGCGCATCTATGACCCATGAAGCTTGGTCATAAGTCTCAACACACTCTAGTCTCAAGTGGTTGTTGGTGTTCCAATTTCAACAACCTTCGACTATGGACACTCTGATTTATGTCATTTTGTTAAATATAGGGTTTCATGATCAAGTCTTTCTCATGTACTTCGATGGCCTATATATAATGACATGAATCATTTTGGAACGATTATTTATATCACAGTTAAAATAATCAAGAAATCATAAATTTCATAAACATAAAATATTATGTTTACATGAACCTTTCAAAACAACTAAATAAAGCCCTTTACAAACTCCCACTGAAATTAAGACTACATCTTAATTTCACTTATCCTACAGCTACAGTCCGCGACTCGTGCTTAGGCCTAAGGAGTGGCTTTGTTAATAGATTAGCAACGTTCTCATTCGTTGAAACTTGCTGATCTACTTAACACCTCTGTCATTTATCTCACGGAATAGGTTATACCTACCCTTAAGGTGTTTGGACCTCTGATGTGCAGCTAGCCTCAACTATGCTAGGAATCACATCAAGTTCAGTGATGAACTCTTCTTTCCAAACAACCTCTTTCGTCGCTACCCAAGCTGCGAAATGTTCAGCTTAAGTCATGGAGTCAGCAACAGTGCCTTGCACCGCCAGACAGACACAAGATATAACCGGACTGTGACCGGAAATCATCTTTGTCTGTTGGAAACTTGATTTTCAGACTCTTCCGACTTGTAGCACCTCACTTTCTCCGTAAATCAAGAACTTATCCTAAGTATTTTCCAAATACTTGAGGATATTCATTACGTCTATCCAGTGATTCTTTGCTGGATTTGACTGGTCTTTACTTGTCTTGCTTAATATTAAAGCAACATCAAAACAAGTACGTGTCATGGCATACATGATAGATCCAATTGCCGACGCATATGGAATCTCATCCATGCATTCAAGCTCAGCAGATATCGTAGGACACTGTTTCTTGCTTAACGTAATGCCATGTGACATTGGCATAAAACCCTTCTTGGAATGCTGAAAACGTGTAGGACTTTGTCAATATAAGAATCCTGACTTTGTCCTATCAGCACTTTTGGATCTTCATCTTTAGATCCAAAATCCAAGAACATATGTGGCTTTACCCATGTTAATCATAAAAACAACTCCCAAGCCAGTATGTCATCGACATACACTATGAGAAATGCAACATCGCTCCCACTTATCTATTAGTAAACGCACAGTTCCACTTCGTTCATGTTCAAGTCAAAACCTTGACTGCTTCAATATAACGAAGATTCCAACTCCGATATGCTTGCTTCTATCCATGAATGGATCGATGAAGCTAACTTACATACAGTATAATTTTTCGGAGTCCGGGCTCACTTTCGCTTCTGTGAATTTCGCAGGTTCGTCACTTTCAATGATCATCAGATCATGGCAATTAATCACGAGAAATCACTCTTGGATTAGTGACGGATTCATTCAGATCTGCGAACTTCAGGCTCTACAGGTGTAGATTCTACAGAAATCTGTAAATCCATCCGCTGCTCTCCCTCAACAGGTTGAGCAGCCTCCTGTATTTCTCGAATTTCTTCGAGTTATACTTTTACTCCCACTGTTCTTCTTGGAAAGAAACTTTCCTTTTAGAAAACAGAATTCCGAACAACCTAACTTCGTTTTCGGAATGGACGTAAAAAGTAACAAGCCTTGGTTTCCCTAGGACAACCATCGAAGTAGCACAACTACAAATACTTAGTAAAGACGAATTTGGATCATTTCCAGTCCACATTTATGTGGTGTCTTTCAACTGATATTGGTGGAACTATTTCAGCGTAAACTTAGATATTTCTAGAGCGTTATTCTTAAAGAATATCATGGAAGATTCGTGTGACTCATCTTTAATCATTTCTAATAAGATCCGATTCTTTCTCACAGAAACACCTCCAGGTTTTCAGGAGAAATGAACTGTGAAACGACTTCACACTCATTCAAATGATCACACCATCAATGACTTAAGTATTCTCACTCGTGATCTAATCCAGAGTCTCAATACTTCTTTCACTTAGATTCTATACCTCATTCTGGAATTCTTTCGATCATTTCAAAAAATTCCGACTCGTGTCTCATCAAATGAACACAGTCATACTCACTGAAGTAATCAGTAAAGATAATGAAGTACAAGAATTTTTTCACCGGCATTACTGCTCATCGGGCCACATACATGAGTATGTTCAAGGTCCAATAAGCCTTTGGGCCTTTCTCTAGCTCGGCTAAGATGGGCCCTTTGTCTTTTGGTCCAGTAAGCGGAATTCAAGTCTCATAAGATATCCGATCAAATGAGCCCAAAAGTCCATAACTATGGGATTTCTAAATCCGACTCACTCTATGTGACCAAAACATTTTTGCCAAGAAAAATCAGGTTTAATTCATCAGATTTAAACCAATTCGGTATTTATGTTACATTTAGGCACTCTTTGGTTTAAGATATAAAACCCATTCCTTGAATAGGGTGCTACAATTAATATTTCATTAAGATCAAAAGAACAAAACTTGTCTTTTATCAAAATGAAAAACATTCAAATTCTTACAAGAAGATGAAAGACAACTCTGTTTAAAGCAGGTACATTGTAGCAATTATTTAATACAAAACCAAGCCTCAAAGGCATCTACAAGTGAAAACCCTACGGTTGAGGCAGCATCCATAGCTCCTTCCAGACACGCAGTTCCACTTGTCCTTCCTTCAACGTTCTACTGTTGCTTAGGCTCTGCATATTATAACAAATATCAGTGCCACAACCAGTATCCAATACCTATAAGATAGAACTTGAAGTAATAACATGAATACCTGAGGAAGTAGTCTCATACATCACCTTCAACTCCTCATAATCTTCCATGAATTTAATGCAATCTCTCTTCCAATGCCCAGTTTCTTTACAATAGCAGCACTTACCAACGTAAGATGTATCTGACTCGGGCTCAGAAGACACAGGTTTGCCATGATCCAAAATCTGGACAACTTTGTCTTCACCCTTGTCAGCACTAGGTTTAGTAAACCTACCCTTCTCCATTATGAGATTATACAGGGTACTCTTCACGTTTGGCTCAACTGTCTTGAGCATATCATGCAGTTCAGTCAGCGTCTTCGTTAAGCCTTTCTTGATATAGTTCCTTTTGAACTTATCATAGCTTGACGGCAGTGACTGCAGAATGATCTCAGTTGCCAATTCTTGGCTAACTGGATAATCCAGTTTCCTCAGGCTATCAATGTAACCCATCATTTTACTGACATGAGGACTCACTGGATGATCATTTGGTAGCTTGCAGCTAGTGAGAGACTTAACCAACTGGTATCTCTCCACTCTTACCTGCTCCTGAAATTTCAATTTCAGGCTGCTGATCATCTCTATTGGCGACTCCATGTTCTCATATTGCTTCAGCAAATCTGAGTCCATGGTAGCCAATATCAGACCACGCACATCTACCGCATCATTATAATGCTTATTCCAAGCATCATATACTGCATGAGAGGCATTGGACCCGATCCTCTCGGGGAGAGCTCTCTCAAGGACATAGTCCTTTCTCTCCTGCCTGAGGACTAGCCTCAGGTTCCGCGACCAAGTCAAGAAATTTGATCCGTTCAGTTTGTCCATCTCAAGGACAGACCGGATCGAGAAAGTGTTTTGATTGTTTGTGCTATTCATGACTGAAATTTAGAGATAAATAGAGTTTTAGTTATTTAGTTCATAAAAGAGTAATCTTAACAACTTATAAGAAAACTCGCATTGCATTCAAAATTTCTTTGTTTAACCTCATATGAATGCAATGATTCCGAGACCCATGTTCAACTAAAACCAAAATGGGCCACTGGCCGTCACCCAGAATTAGCTTTACTTGGTAAGCATACACACAGCTAGTTATATCCATATAACTCTCGGTTGTGGATTGGGCCCAAGGCCCAATTCACCAGATGTCTCAAGGCCCGGGACTCCCGATGGCCCAGTCAAGGAAACCAATCTCTTACAGCCAAATAATCACTAAAGTCTGGGACTCCCAATGAAATTAGTGACTATATACTACTTTACTTACGCAAAAACAGACACCTCACACTGTAAGCCATATCTGTAATTGAATAAGCGTTAAGTAGCTGACAAGATTGGGCAAGACATCCAAGCTTGATATTAGTTTTGAGGATTTTAGGTTTTCTTTCCAAAAATAGAAGATTACTATTTTGGGAAACTTACTTAATTTAGAAACTTTCTAAATCTAGAAACATGCTAAAAATAGAAATTTCTAATTTAATATTTTATTATTGTTTTCGGTTGGGTCATAAATTATAGGCCCAATTCTTGGCCCAAGACCACAGAATTCCAATTGGCCCAATAATTTGACATAACCGAGTCGGTTCATTAATTCTGGTCCACGACCAAATTAACTACTAAATCCAACTGGTTATTTACTAAACCAGACCAGCTCTAAATTATTTGGTCCAACCAAATCAAACTTAGACCAGCCTTCGGTTTAGGTTAAAATTCAATTTTTGAATTTAAATCCGGTTTAACCAGAAATTAAATAATACCAATTGTATTAAATAATTTCCAGCAAACCGCGATTTGGGTTAACCGCTTGAACCACCAATTAAATTGGATCGGTTCGGTTAAGTCCAAAACCGGGAAGAAACACCTTGTGTTTTAGCCAATTTTGACCTAACTTGCGGTTTAAGCTAAAGCTAACAATGAAACACAATCGGATTGATCGGTTCATTGTCGCGGGTTTGGGAAGAACGAACCGCGAAGCTCGGCTGAACCGATTGGCTACTCGCGGAACGTATGCCTCGCCAGCATATCGATCGATATGACGCTTACACGTCGATCGATACTCGCGAGCATCACCTCGTTGCGATCGGGTCATCGGGACAGCGAGAAGCAATCGATCCGATCGATATCGATCGATATCACGCTCCCTCGTCGATCGATACGGGCGTCCACTTCGCATACCGATGGGTTTCAATCGGATCATGCGATTTAAAAATTAGGTTTTTTAAGTTTTCTAATCAAATTTCTTAACACAAATTCGATTCTAAACATTTAAACAACCAAAATATGATCCAAACAGCAAAAACCTAACGACCTAGGCTCTGATACCACTGAAGGATTATGTTGGTTCATAGGTTTAATTATCAGATTACAACCTATCACATAATCAACTAGGATCTAGGTGATTTGCATATGAATCATAAACGGATCAGAATCATTACCTTGTGATTAGGTGCAGCGGATTGGTGGTAATGAAGAGATCACTGAGAGCTGATGATTACCGGCTCCTCCTAGGTATCCACACGCTTACAAGCTACTGGATCAGGCTGCTAGACCAAGCTGGAACAACAGAGAGAGAAGAGGACGGCCAGACCTAAAAATCGCAGAAGCCTTGGCTCACTGGCGCCTCCTAGTTCCTTATATGGGCCCAAGTAATTAAACTAATGGCTTATTAGGCTTTTGGGCCCAAGACCCAAATCAGACAAAAGACTGTATTTCGTCTGGCCCAATTCTCTGTACAAATACAGTAAATGCCTTGCATCTTACTGTATTAATTCCTTGTTAACTTTCCCGTTAGCTATGGTGTGTGACCCTTAGGGATCATACAATACTGGTAATAAGTACTTAACTTATAGATCAAGAGCGGGCTCTAGCAAGTCATCATGACCTCCCAGTATTTATGACTTATGTCTGATCTCGACACTTATCATACTTTCTAGAGATAGCACAGTAGATTTCAGGACATTCCCAACAGTGCGACCATGGTCCAAGGCCCATTCGATTACGAGTTAACACATGCCCAAGCGGTTCGAGATATCGGATGATCGAGCTCGAGCTCGATAGGAGATGACATCGAGGGAGAACGACTGGGTCGTCGCCAGTCAGAACGACTTCCGTAAATCTAGGAGGTAGTTACTAACGAGAGGCCGAAGGATCGGAACAAGAAGATCGAGGATTCGAAGCTATTTAAAGAAGAGCATAAGATCATTCAGATTCATTCCAACTTCCATAAAGAACACTTCGACTAGAAATAGCTTTAGACCCATTTTTGTATACTTCTTTCAGTTGTATAAATTCGATCTCGACATTCAGTCTTAAACACATCTTTGATTCATAGGAAATTTATACCTTTCATACACAAAGTCCAAATCCACGAAATATAAATCCTTGGCGTGAATCTTCGATCTCACATTTGGCGCCGACTATGGGGACACCATAGACTTTCCTATCTTAAGAATCAGATCTAGGGTTTTGATAAGATCGAGATGAATCCCGACCAACCTGGCTCTCTCAGCGCCACACCACCAGTCGATCAACAGCAAGTGGCCGGCAACATTCCTCAGAACGCCATTGGGGTAAGTATCACGGGTTAGACCGGAGGTGTGTTGACAGGCTCAGCCTCTGTCTCCACGACTTCGGCACCAACCGGCCCGATCGCTCAAACAATCGTGGTGGGCCAGACTCCAACAAACGTTTTGTCAGGAACTGGTTCTGGATGAGGAGAGATTCAACCTCTGCCTCCGCACCAGGAGGCGGACCTGGAACGCTCAGATTCAGCCCGCCACAGCCTCATGTGCCTCCGCGACAAAGTCCGGACGACCTCGCTGAAATCCGTTCGATGCTCAATCTCTTGGTGAGTCGAACAAGGAGCAACGCGGCTAACGCCCGGGCCCAATAAATTGCCAACCGTGCCCTTGCCACCCAGCTCACCGAATAAGAACGGCGCATTAACACCCGTTTCGAAGAGCTCGGTAGTCAGAACCAAGGAGATCGATCAATGCGTGATCAACGATCTCCCATGAGTCCTCCGTCCCGAACACGCTTGGACTTCTCTCAGGTGGTATCGCCTCCTGGAACGTCGAGAAATATCGCCGGCACATCGAATAGCGGTCTTCGCCCTATGATGACCCCTACTGTGTCACCAACCCCATTCAGTTCGAGTTCCATGGCACAAACCCAAACGGATCGAAAAACTGGCCACTACCTGGACCTCCTCCCTTGCTGAACAAGTTAACCACATAGGACCGATCCCAACGATCGATCCAGTTGACCTGACCTTCAGCGGGCAACCGTTGACTCAGCCTCAAACACAGTTCGCGCCCTTAGCAGGTGACGAACATGATATGATCAGGCAGTACATCGAGCAGGCCAACGCTTAATTCATGAGCTTAAGTTCGAAAGTTCATATGGCCACGAGCGCGGCATCCGACATCGATCGAGTGATCGAAGAAACGCGCCAGACGCCATTCACAGATCGAATCGCTTTCGCAAGAATACGTGAAATCAAGAAAGCAAAATTCCCAGAATTCTCGGGGAAGTCGGACCCCAAAGCTCACATAAGGGCATTCAGACTAGCAATGTCTAGGATATATCTGACCGACGAAGAAAGAGAACCTGCTTTCTTTAGACTCTTCGCCGAAAACCTATCGGGCTCGGCCCTAGAATGGTTCGCCGGACTGGAGGAGAAATCCATCGATAACTTCACCCAATTTATGACGGCATTTCTCAAACAATATTCCATCTATATCGAGGTCAAAACAACTGAAGCAGCCCTATTTGGCGTATCTCAACAACTCGACGAAACACTTCGCTTGTACATCGACCGTTTCAAGGAAACAGAATCCAAAATCGCGAACCCAAATGCGAAGTAGCGATAGAGGCACTAAGACGTGGGCTGTGGTACTCAACCAAATTTCGCGAGAAAATAACAGTCCGTGAACCGCTAACACTCGATGATGCCCTTCATCGTGCATCAGCTTTCGCTCACCTCGAGGACGAAACTACGGCCCTCAGAGAGAAACACCAAAAAGAAAAGAACCAATCGGGCTCACAAAACTCAAACGCCAAAAAAGACTCCCGTAAATATGGGACTGTCAACGCAGTCGAGAGCCCAAAGGGTTCGAGAAAATTCAAGTTCGACAAAGACAAATTTTGCGACTTTCACAATAAAAGACCATTCGACGGAAGAGTATTATACTCGAACTAAGGTCGAAGCCCAAAAACTAGAGCCCGAGAACAACCAGGAATACGAAGTCGAAGAGGAAATACCCTCCGACAGAAAGGAAACTAAATCGACCAAAGAGTCGAACACTAAAAAATCCTCCCACAATAAAAGAGAACGATCTAAGGAGGCAGGTTCTCCCAAAGCCCTTCCCCAGGGATCGCGAAAACGGGTTGAGGTTATCCTCGGTGAACTCAGTTTATGCTGTTCTCCAAGAGGGTCAGCATTATCCCCACCTATAGCTTCTATCAAAATTCTACGCCCACGAATTAATCTCCCTCGTCTTTGCCGGGGGGGGGGGGAGGTGGGTGTACGGGCTATACCCCATAAACGAGTTGACTTCATCTTCGGTGTCTCTAAGCTATGCCGAGACTCGATCAATTTGATCAAAGCCCTCCAGAGAAGAGTCAATACCGACAAACGGGAAAGATCCCCAATGCAAGGTCCAGACCATGAGATCAATTTCTACGAAAGCGAGACACTCGACCTTGAGAATCCACATGACGACGCACTCCTCGTGTGCTTAGTAGTCGGGGATGTCAAACTCTCAAGGATAATGATCGACACAAGAAGCTCGGTAGACGCCCTCTTCTACGACGCCTTTAAAAAGATGGAGTTCGAAGACTCCGAAATCGTCGAGGGACAAACACCTCTAGTAGGGTTTGCTGGCGAAACAACGTACTCAATGGGCTTCGTCTTCGCCCCAGTAATAGCTGGAGGAGTTTGAAGAATGACCGAGTTATTCGTAGTAGACTGACCAGCTCCCTACTATGCCATTTTATGTCGACCCTGGATTTACGATATGAAAGCCGTACCGTCAACTTACCATTAGTGCGTGAAATTCCCAACTCCGAAAGGAGTAAACACCATTTACGGAAGCCAAAAGACTTCCAGGAACTGCAACATGAACGGATATAAACAGATTAAAAAATCTCACGCATAGCAATTACAGAAAGACAAGGAGCTTGCCAAAATGCGAACTAAAAAATCTAATGATTCTATTCAAAGAAGAATCCCAAAGGACCTCATGACTCAGGTTTTCATAGACGAAACTCACCCCGAAAGACTTGTTGGCATCGGAATCGACCTATTAGAATCAGTTAAAAACGAACTGCTTTCCTTCCTCAAACTGAACGTCGAATCTTTTGCCTGGTCCTTAGCAGACATGAAGGGAAACGATATCGATGTAAATAGTTACGAGCAGAATGTCGACCCAACTTACAAACTGGTCAGACAAAAGCGTAGCAAACTCGACCCAGAACGAGCCCAAGCCGTCAACGATGAGGTTGACCGTTTACTAAAAATTGGATCGATTAGGGAAGTGAAATACCCCGACTGGCTCGCGAACCCTGTAGTAGTCAATAAAAAGAATGAGAAGTGGAGAGTCTGCGTCGACTTTACAGACCTCAATAAGGCATGTCCAAAAGGCAGCTTTCCACTCCCACACATCGACCGTTTGGTCGTGGCCACCGCTGGCCACCAATGTTATCTTTTATGGATGCCTTTGGTATAATCAGATACTGATGAACCCCGAGGACCAATAAAAGACCTCGTTCATAACTGACCGAGGCACATACTGCTATAAAGTCATGCCTTTCGGACTAAAGAACGCAGGAGCCACCTACCAGCGCCTCGTCAACAAGATGTTCTCAGGACTACTAGGTAAAACCATGGAAGTCTACATCGACGATATGTTGGTCAAATCGTCTAGGTGCGAGGACCACATCCCACAACTGAAAGAATGCTTCATCATTCTCAACAAATACGGAATGAAACTCAACCCGGTGAAGTGCACCTTCGGGGTCCGATCGGGCGAATTCCTGGGTTACTTAGTAACTGAAAGAGAGATCAAAGCGAACCCCAAACAGATCGCGACGTTCCTAGAGATGCAATCTCCCAAGACAACAAGAGAAGTCCAGCGGTTGACTGGCAAAATAGCTGCTTTGAATCGCTTCATATCGAGGTCGACTGAAAAATGTCTTCCCTTCTATCACCTCCTCAAAGCGAACAAAAAGTTCCTTTGAGACGAAAAATGCAAAGAAGCATTCACACGGCTAAAAGCGTACCTGAGCGAGCCACCAATACTAGCGAAGCCGGTAGAAGGGGAACCCCTTTACCTCTACTTAGCAGTCTCTTTGGCAGCAGTAAGCGGAGTCTTGGTTCGTGAAGAGCAAAATGATCAAAGACCAGTCTATTACATCAGTAAGACTCTAATCGATGCCAAAACAAGGTACCCCGGGGTGGAGAAACTTGCACTAGCATTGGTCACATTGGCTCGAAAGCTTCGACCATATTTCCAATCGCACTCGATCATTGTTATGACCTCTCAACCCTTAAGGACTATCCTTCACAGTCCAAGCCATTTAGGTTGACTAGTTAAATGGGCCATCGAACTCAGCGAATATGATATCGAGTTTAAAACCCGAACATGGTTAAAAGCGCAAAGTATTGGCTGACTTCATAATAGAACTCCCACCTACCATTGACCTCGACCCGGCTTCCGCGAAGAGGTGGAAACTTCACGTTGACGCTTCCTCTTCGAGGCAAGGTTCTGGAGTCGGGGTGAAACTGGTATCCCCACAGGGGAAGTATTGAAACAGTCATTTAGACTAGGCTTCACCGCATCAAACAACGAAGAAGAATATGAAGCGTTGATAGTCGGGCTCAGACTAGCAATAGCAATAGGAGCCCGAGAATTGGACGCTTTCAGTGATTCCCAACTGGTCACGAGCCAGTACCACGGCGACTACAAAGACAAAGACGAATGCATGGAAGCGTACTTACGAGTGGTTCGCAGCCTCACCGACCAGATCGATTTCTTCGATCTAACACGAATCCCACAAGGTGAGAACACCGCAGCTGACGCCCTCGCTGCATTGGCATCGACATCCGATCCCAATCTCAAAAGGATCATACCAGTCGAAGGGATTGAGAAACCAAGCATCGACATAGCCTTAATAGCTCTATCCTTAAAAGAGGATGAGCCAACCGACAAAGACGATGTCGATGAGCATGCACTACATGAGAAAACTCATCACGATGTTATCGAGATCGATGACGAAATCGACCCCGGAAATGTTGTTTACGTAGCAAACGTGTCTGACGGACCCATCAAAACCGCATCCACTAGTCAAGGATCCAAGCCTGGTCTGGAAAAGATTGGAGAACTCCGATCATTCAGTACATCACCAACGGCGAGGTCCCCGACGATAAATGAGAAACACAAAAACTCAAAGCACAAAGTGCGAGGTATTGCGTTACAGAAGGAGAACTCTTCAAAAGGAGTCTCTCTGGACCATACCTCAATTTTCTTGATAGTAAGCAATCTCGAACCGTGATCACACATGCTCATGAGGGATCCCTGCGGAAGTCATTCCGAAGGACGAGCTCTGGCCATACAGATCAAAAGGAAAGGCTTATTTTGGCCGACCATGGCTGCTGAATGCAAATATTTTTCCAACAAATGTGACAAGTGCCAAAGGCACGCCCCGATTATCCACCAACCATCGAAGAAACTCTCTTCGATCTCATCGCCTTACCCGTTCATGCGATCGGGGATGGATATCATGGAACCCCAGGTCACATCGGGCAAAAAGAAAGTTATGCACCTGCTAGTCATGACAGACTACTTCACCAAGTGGATCGAAGCATAGTCATACCAAAAAGTCAAAGACGTTCACGTAAAGGAGTTCGTCTGGCGTAACATAATCTGCCGCCATGGATGCCCCATGAGATCATCACCGATAACAGATCCCAGTTCATATCAAATACCTTTCAAACGTTCTGTAGAACTTGGAACATCAAGCTGACTTACTTAACGCCTTGTTACCCCCAAGGGAACGGTCTGGCAGAAGCAGCCAATAAGTCGATCATGAAAAATCTCAAGAAAAGACTCGACGAGTGAAAATCAAGCTGGAGCGATGAACTTCCCGCTGTACTCTGGGCCTACCGGACTACTCCTCCCAAATCAACCGACGAGAATGGTATTGAGGCGGTAGTACCTGCATTCGCCAAAAAGAATGCCCACAGCAGGAGGAACTGAATGATCAGATGATAACAGACGAGTTCGATCTCGTCGACGGAAGGAGAAACCTCGCATTAGCCTGAATCCAGAATTACCAACATGCCGTAACTCGCTACTATGATTCCAGGATTAAAACTCGAAGGTTTCAGGTAGGAGAGCTCGTCTTACGGAAGGTGTTCGACCATAAAAAGGAAGAGCACGCTAGAAATTAGGGGTGAAGCGGGAATGTCCTTACCGGGTCACCGACGTCGTTAAGGATGGAGTCTACTGACTCAAGTCGGTGGAAACCCAAAAACCTGAACTGCGACCTTGGAACATCATCAACCTCAAAAACTGTTTTCACTAAAGATACACCCCATACTCGAACTACGAAATGGCTTGACCCCCCTCAAAAGGGTACGTAGGTAGCTCGACCTCGAGCGCAGCCGCCCCCCAAAAAAAATTCTTATCGAGTTATACAATCTCGAGCAAAGCCAAACAAGCTCACCTTAAGTTTTTATCTCGAGATCGATCTTCATTACCGTTGTAAAGTCAACATTATTTTAATAAAATTATTTGCCTCCTTTTTCTTCAAAACAAGTGATCTGAAATGATCTCTTCAAAACAAATGATCTGAAATGATCTCTTCAAAACAAGCGATCTGAAATGATCCATTCAAATAAGCGACCTGAAATTGTCTCTTCAAAAACAAGATATCTAAAACGTTCTCTTCAATACAAGCGATCTGAAATGATCCCTTCAAAACAAGCGACCTGAAATGGTCTCTTCAAAATCAAGATATCTAAAACGATCTCTTCAAAATAAGCGATCTGAAACGATCTCTTCAAAACAAGCGACCTAAAATGGTCTCTTCAAAATAAGCGACCCGAAATGGTCTCCTCAAAATAAGCGACCTGAAATGGTCTCTTCAAAATAAGCGACCTAAAATGGTCCAAAGATAGTATATGATCTCGAAGTAAAAAAAAGCTTAATTAACTTCAAATTCTTCTAAAACTCTACAGATTAGAAGAACTGGGGGGCACCTCCACCCCATATGCAAAATAACCATTAGCCAATCTCGAGCTAAGTTGTTTGAGATACGATATCCTAAAAACACTTACGCCTCGAGTTAGATTTGTTTAGGACTTATGCATTTATTTTCTAAGGAAAAGACACGTGCAGTTCGATTATTCGAGCTGATCCAAGGAAAATCTCATCTTCCAAAAGCTAAGGCACGACTAAAACAAGTAGACGGTTCTAGTTCGACAGCTGTATACTTGGAAAGCTTTGTCTAAATTTTTAAGGCAGTCAAGCTAACAGTTCGACCGAGCTTGTTAATATCGATCTTCAGAAAGAATAAGGATCAATCATTATATTAGCTCGATCGTTTGAGCTCTCCTAAACTATTTCAAGTTTAAACGACTAAGGCATGAAAGACAAAAACCATCCGATTAATAAAAAAGAGAGAGGACACGATGTACTCAAAATCATAAAATGCCCTTGAAGGGTAACACCAAAAGATTTAAAAGCCCCATTGGGCAACACAAGTCTGAAAAGAAATTTAAAAGCCCTTTCGGGCAACAACAAAACACTTAAAGAAATTTTAAACCGAGACATCAGCTCGGTCTTCCATCTGCTCATCCATCATGGCCGCATCCTCGGCGTTCAGACCCTCGACCTCATCTCTCACTCTCGATCTAATCCCAGCCCCCCTCGGGAGATTCGACCCGTAGTGGTCAAGATGGGGAGCGGCCTGCACCCGAGGATCCGCCAGAATCACCAAGTCTTCAGACATTGCCGGAAAGTTGAACTTGCTGATGCTGAAGTCAGACATCGCCGCGGCATTCATCCCTTCCGTCGCGATCCACTTTTTCTCAGCCAGCTTCAGGACTTCCTGAATCAGGTCCAGCTTGCCGGCGGCTAGCTCGGCGATGAGCTCGATGTTGGCCAAGGCCTCCTGAAGACGAATCTCGGCGCTGGTCTCGACTTTCCTCTTGTCGCTCTTCTCTTTGATCCCATTGAGGATATCCAAGTATTGACCATTCAGTTCCTTCCTTGCCTCGTGGACTGCGGCCTTAAGCTTTATGCTCCGTATCCGCGAGAACCTTCTCTAGGTCACCCCGATCCTGAGCAGCTTGCGCAGATGCAACCCGACTTGACTCTTCGGCAGCAAGAGTTCGAGTCACGGCCACATTAAGCTTATGCATAAGGTCTTCTTCTTGTTTCTCGAGTTGCATCTGTCGAGCCTCCATGTCGGCGAACTCGGCCACCTTTTTCTTCATATCCTCCTAATTAGCCAGGGACTCCTGAAGCCCAGCGTTCAGGTCTCTTACCGCTTTTCGGGCAGCCTCGAGCTCACTAGCTTGTGGTACATCGCGCAGCTCGCGTTCAGACTTGGCCACGAATCTGTTCATGGCCTCCAAAGACTGCATGCATCAAAAATGCTAATTTAAAAACGAAAGCGTAATGCTTTGAGGAAAGAGAAGAAAAATAATAAAATCCTTACCTTCCCGATTGCCGCCATCATCTCAGTATAGGCCTACCTGAGGGCCATATCCCGACAGCCGGGAGCTGAACACCTGCAGGCTTGAAGTACCTTAGCAGGTAGGCCACGCCCTTCGGATCGTCTGCCATCATGCATTCCTTCTGGTTCCTAAAGCGCCAGTTAAAGGTCCAAGAGGACCCAGAAGAGGCATGCCTCACCTCATTTTCTTGGTTCGACCTCCTTGAGCATACCTCTGCGTCAGTCTTTTGGCGCTTCGGATTAGGAGGAAGGGATCCCCCTCGGCTCCTGCCATACGACCCCCTAGAACCGTTTGAATGAGATTTGTGAAGAGAGAGCTCTCGAGAGCGAACTGGAACGATTTCCTGTCCAGTTTGGGGAGGAGGCGAGACCTCGCCTTCCAAAACCACTTCCTCGAGCCTAGGAGCCATAGGAAGGGAGGCCTGAGCCGAAGGAGGAAGAGAACGAGCTGGGGAAGGAGGAGGAACCTGGCCAAGAGCGAAGAGAATGGCGTTGCTCAGATTGTCCGCCATCATCTTGCTCGCCAGGTCAACTGGGTCCTTCCCATTCCGACGGGTGCTTGCTCTGCAAGACATCTTCTCGTGTGGAGGGATGCTGGCGACAGAACTATTGTCTAAAACGGGTTGATCTGCAAAAAGACCAAACTGAATCAGTACGATATAAAAGAATCATAAACAAAAAAAGAAGAGGCTTAACGAGCTACTCACTTTCTCTAGTCCGCTCGACTATGCGTAGCGGAGGCTGAATTACTCGGGATGGAGGGAGCTGGCGAGGGGCTTGCGCCGCTGGCGTACCTTGAAGGAGCTGAGGTAAGTCTGAGCAGGACGTCGAGCTACGGATCCTAAAGCGGCTCGTATACGCTCTGTGGAAAAGTTATTCCAATTAACGTCTCCCCTTCTTAGGCGATCTATCAAACCCTCTGTTATCGGATTCAAAGCAAGGGACTCGGGAGCTTCTACAAAACAAAAAAGAAGTCAGTAGCAGCTCGATATCTGTCGAAGAGCATACCAATTAATGAACCATAAAATCTAACCAACGCTAACAGCCCATCACATTGGGATGACGGATTAGTCGTAGTCTCGTCGAGAACCTTCCCAAAAAGGGAAGAGAGATAATACGTCCCCGGAGGACGGATGTTGTATTTCACTGAGAAAACCCTCATCAGCTCCTTGGCCCCAAACTCGATCCCTTCCTCGGCGGCTCTGACTCCATGTCTGATAATATACCGGACAAAGTTCGGAGTCATCTGGGGAAAGGGTTACTGAAGCTGGGCCAGAACCCAAGACAAGAGGAAGGGGATAGGGAAGAAGAGCCCGCATTTGTCGAAATACGTATAAGAGGAGTAACAATAGCCCTCCCTGGCGTTTTATGGCGACTCCGTCAAGAACGGGATTACCATCTCTACTCCTGGCCGGATCCGACACTTCGTCCTTAGTCGTTGAAGATGCCCCTCATTTAAACAAGACGGCGGGTGCGGACCAAACGCCCCGCCGATGAACTAGTACTCGCCCATGTTGTGTTTCTCGGAGCCATGAGAAGCGATGTATCGGATGAATAAAGAATAAGAACGGAGGAGAGAAGTTCTAGAGAGAGAAAGCTCTGGAAAATAGTAAAAGAAAAACTACTAGAGCGAGAAAGAAAAAAGCCAAAGTGAGGGAGAAGAAGTTACCTTGCTGATTTGTAGTGCGAACAGTAGTGGGAATCGTGCGAGATAACTTCCATTTAAAGCCAAACTCGTGCTCCTTTTCTCTCGAGATCGACGGGATCTTTCGTATCCCTAGATCCTAACCGTTCGATTTCAAATTCGAAATAATGATTAGATATCCAATCGTTTCTTGATAAGATCGAGATCCGAGAGATTTTATCTCTCTCACGATCCTGATCGTTGATCCGAGATCGACGGTTAGGAACAAGTGGTCGGTAATAATATCACGTTCGCGCAAATCGAGATCGATAAGATTTGTTACAATCTTAAGATCTCAACCGTAGACAATTGACCAGATCGATGGCAGATGGTAAAATTTTAATTAATTAACTCACGAGAGCCGTCCACGCACTATAAATCCACCGAGTAAATCCACGCGCCTCATCTCGATCGTTCATATAAAACAAGATCTACGATGGATACAAGAATAATCATTAGGGCACCAATACCCGAGGCGCGCACGTTTTCCCGGAGAATGTCAACCGCCCATTAACCTCGACTCGTCGAATTAATGGGCTGGGGGCTATTATTGGTACTGGATTTCCCTTTTCGAAAATCCGGCCCACAAAATATAAAGCCAAAGTCCTGTAATCACGAGTCCAATCTATTAACTGACAGACGAGTGCGACCATGGCCCAAGGCCCATTCGATTACGAGTTAACACAGGTCCAAGCGGTTCGAGACATCGGATGATCGGGCTCGAGCTCGATAGGAGATGATATCGAGGGAGAACGACCGGGTCTTCGCCAGTCAGAACGACTTCCGTAAATCTAGGAGGTGGTTACTAACGAGAGACCGAAGGATCGGAACAAGAAGATCGAGGATTCGAGGCTGTTTAAAGAAGAGCAGAAGATCATTCAGATTCATTCCAACTTCCATAAAGAAAACTTCGACTAGAAATAGCTTTAAACCCATTTTGTATACTTCTTTCAGTTGTATAAATTCGATCTCGACATTCAGTCTTAAATACATCTTTAATTTATAGGAAATCTATACCTTTCATACATAAAGTCCAAATCCACGAAATATAAATTCTTGGTGTGAATCTTCGATCCCACACTTTTGAGGATTTGCATGTGGCAGTTGCTATAATTTTCTCTGTTATTTCTTTTTCTAATTTCAAATAAACTAACTAACCGAATAATACAATTTCAGAGTACACAAACTTATTTGATCGTTGACAAAAAAAAAACTTATTTGATCATGAATATTTTATTGCATTTATAGCTATTGGTTAGATTGCCAATCAAATATCTTCCTCATCAGAACATTGGAATTCTATTTAGAGTTATTAGCCTAAAATAATAGAGAAACCACACTAGTATTCAATTTTTATTATTTACAAATATTCATATATATATATATATATATATATATATATATATATATATATATATATATATATATATATATTTGATATGTCGCTATATTTATTTTTATTTTGACTATTAGTATTTTATTATGTTTTTTTAATTTTATGATTTGATGATCCTTATAATTCATAGGTGAGAAAAACCACTAATATGCATATTTTGTTTTAGTTTGTATTATATATAATATGATTTTATATATTTATTTTCATCTTTATCTTTTGCGTTTTTAAAAGATTTTAGTTTGTTCGATTTTTGTGTGGATCATCCTTTTAATATTTGTTGTACATATATTTATAAATATTTATTTTATTATAATAGTTTTTATTTTTATCATTTTGTTAATTTTTAAATAGATTTGATTGATTTCATTATTTCATTATTTAAAATTTTGTATATTTCTTTAATTAAATTTCTCTCTATTTTATCATACTTTTATTTTGATAATTATCGATTTGATTATTTATTAAATATAAATATTAAGTATTTTTAATTTTAGGATTTTGTTTTCTTCAATTGTTTAAAAGGTGTTTAAAACCTTTTATAACATATTATTCAAATTTGTTTTAGAATTTGGTCATTTCACTTGTATTAAAATTTAATTAATTTATTACTTGGGAGATGAAGATTAAATCACATAAACAAATATAAAAGACACATTTAAATAATATATTATATGTTTATAATATATTAATTAAGTTATATTTTATTTTATTTATTTATATTTATATTTTAATGGTTTTTAAACAGTCAAATTTATATTAAATGTTTTTAAATGATATAACTAAACACTTTTTTTTTGGGGTTAAAATTCTGATATGTAAATTATTAAGAGATTTTTAGCAAATATTAAATAGTTAAATTTAAATTAAATATTTTTAAATAATATAATTACTTATCGATGAAAATAATGATGTGTCAATCATTGAGATCATTCCATCAACTATTACTGTAGAAGACATATATCGTGAACATATGTTATTCTTCCCCTTTAGTTCCCGACGTTTTTTCGAGGGCTGTGAGAGAACTAGGCCTGTCAAATGGGTCGAATCCGCGATCCGCCCCGCTGCGGGTTAAATTAATTTTTGATCCGTATTAATTCGCCCCGCCAAACCCGCAAAACAAAAACAGTAGACCCGCATCCGCCCCGCTTAAATTTGTGGGTACCCGCAGATAACCCGCAAATATTTAAATATTAACTAAAATTTTAAATTATAAATAATTTTAAATAAAATAATATTTATTAATAAAATTTAATATTAAAAACGTAAAATAGCAATTTTTATTTTTAAAAAACTTTTTTTTGAAAAAAATATTTATTTATATTTTATTTTTCAATTTACTCATAAAATTCTTAAATTAATAATAAAATATATTTTTTAAAATTAAATTTTGCGGATACCCGCAAACCCTCGGTTCTAAATCCGTCCCGCCCCGCGTTTTAAAATCCTAACCCGCACCCGCCCCTCTAATTTAAAAAACATATTTTTCTAACTAGCAACCCGCCCCATGGCGGGTCGACCTGCACCCGACCCATGGGTTCTGACTCAAATTGACAGGACTAGAGAGAACCCACCGCTTGTTTTTCTTTAGGCCTTGTGTTTCTCTTTGTGGATCGGTGAGAGGTTTTGATTAGGTTTGGTGGCATTTCTAGGGTTCTGTGTCGAAGATTTTGTGGCTCTTCATTTGGCAGTGGCAGATGTCATCTACCAGTTGGATCTATTAAGGGCAAGGTCTGGTGGCTTCCTTATATTTATGTTTCTGTTTCAGGTTGAACTTGTTGTTTAGTTTAGTTTGGTTTGTGTCGATAAAGTCGAGAAGTAGATTTTTGAGGCGGCGGCGAAGAAGATGAGAAATGATCGGGATGTACAAACCGTCGAGTGACTTTGAATAAGTTTTGTCTTCTAGGGACGGCGGCATATCTTGAAAGAAGCCTCTTCGACGACGGCATAAACAGGCTCTACAATCTGCTTCAGATCCACCAATTTCTCAAATTCTCCTCTTTCTTACATTTTAGATATTGGTGCTACATTGATACTTTATATGTCTTCTCTCTACGGTAGTGGTTTCTTTGTAGGTTTTGTGCTCTAACCGTGACAGCGTTTTAGTTTTTTTTAGCGTGTTGTGGCAGCGACAGTTTTTTGGACATTATCGCTTGTTTCTAAGGTTTTTGTTGTTTTTAACACAGTTTTTATTATTTAATACAAAACCAAAATACAATTTTGGTATACAACCATGATGAAAGCACATACAACATAAAATACAATGGAAATAAAATTTTCACAACTTAAACGAAATACAATAGAAGCATCAAACATGATTTTAAGGTCAGTAAGAGAACTCTCGAAAATACTGGAAGAGTCGGAGAAGAACAAAGAGAGAAAACTGCAAAGTTCACAAATCATTGTCGAGAAACCTGACACCGCAAACGGAGTAGATCTGAAGATAGAGAAACCACGACAGAGAAGACCAAAACAAAACTATTACCCAGAACTTAATAAGCAAAGATCGAGAATCTAAATCCTATCCGCCTAATCTTCTTCCAAAAAGGTCTAAATCTAGAACTTTACATCCTCAGTAGAGGCTTACCTTATAAGAACCGATTACGAAAGACCATGGGAGAACCTATTATTCTACTAAACTAAAGGGCGGCGAAAGGATATTGGTTTAAAGATTCGTCAAAACATGAGGATGGGATAACCGGATTCTATCCTAAACAAGACAAATGATAAGACCGACACTTTTCCGAGATAGTGAAAGCAACTCCTTGACCCTAATTTATCCGCACAGGAAACAAAAACCCAAGATAGCCCATACTTAGTTATCTACCATTGAATAATCATAGCATCAACTCGAATCTAACAGAGGAGGACGGGATGCAACCGCCACAGCCGAGAACCACCGAAAATCAGCAAAGACCAACCGGACAGACTCCCCACCACGGACGACCTCGTCACACGACCGACGCTCCAGATCCTCCATCTCGCTAGATCCACATAAAGATCACCAACTTAAAAACGAACGAAAGCCCTCTCCACCGGAAATAGAGATTGAAACATGGACTGGTTGAAAGCTGTCGAGCTTGACACCATCGGTTGACCGAGAAACCATGAGCGAGAGGAAAGACGAGCCGGAGAGCACACCAATCAGACCGTCACCCGACTGAAAGTCCGGGCAAGAAGAAAAACCACGCAGCATCACATCCCACGCATGACTCGAGCCTCTTCAATCCAGACCGCACCATCCGATGAGAAACAAAGCAAACCGCCGATGGGAGCCAAACAGAACCAAAGCTAGCAATAGAAAAGAGGAAGGGTATAAGGAGGGACGGCGCGGGTGCTGTCTGAACCACCACGCGCCGTCCGTGACGAGATCAGAAAAAGTGTTTGAGGCGGCGGCTCTTGTTAGGAGAGAATTAGGCTTTTGTTTTTGTTTAATAGACCGGTTTTATTTACTTTCTAAGATTTTTTCTATGATATAGGCCCAACATAAAGTCAATGAGTTGTTTTATTTTAATCTGAAAATCAAAAATATTTTAAATATGTAAATCTTTATAATAAAAAAACAAAGTAAATGATGTATTTTATTAAATGAAAATATTTAAGATTTTTTCTGTTGACCAATGATTAATTATATTAACAAATATAGTAGAAGAAAAATTTAAATTAAATTTTAGTTGAGAATTTTAAATGGATATACTGATGCTCGATAGTTTATAAAAACTCGCAATTTACTATATAACATTTTCTTTTCTTTTTTTTTTGTCAACATTATCATTGAAATGCTTGTTCTGTTGTTTCATATCAATCGCATCAATCACCCTAATCAAACCAAACCAACGGCACCAAAAATTGTTTTTGTGTTACGAAAGGTGATTCACCGAAAGTAGAAAAAAAGGAGGAAGAAATTAAGAAGAGGCGTGCCGTAATTTTAATATGTGGAGCCCACTGTCACTATGCATGCACAGTAAAATCAACTTTTTAACTTCTATATAAACGAATGTTTCGATATTTGTAAAATCATAACTTCAATACAACACAACGATTCTTTT